>CP130735.1:45669303-45980650 GCA_030553155.1 Nippostrongylus brasiliensis
GTCAAAAAATCTAGGGACAGTACAGCGCTTTCCCGGATATTTCAACCGTGTTTAAGTTTTGAGCCATTTTTTAGACCTCTGAGGACGACGTTCATGTTTTTTTATAAATTGATCCACCATACTAATCTCGTTTGGCAAAGTAGCATATGAATTTTTGTAACTCCATGCAGGGGTTTCAAGGAAAGAGAACTTGGAGAATAAGATTGGTAGTTTAATAATACAGTTAATTAGTAATACAAAACACAATGCAAATAAAAGAAAATTATCCGAAGTCCGTTTCGTCCCTAAACCTTAGACGGACTATTCCAAAGAGTATGAAGAATAAAGAAATAAAGAATAGCAGGTCGAAGACAAGAGGAAAATTCGATCAATTCACAGCTGAAAGAATGAGACGCCCGTGAACCGGGGGCAAGAGCTCGTTGAGGTGTCCGGCGGCCGATCAGGGCAGCAACGCGGAAGACCTACCCGGCCGGTACGGCTGTTCCGGAGCTGTTGCTCAGGCCGCTGGCCAGACCCGTCTACCCACCCAGAGCCATCGGGTATTCGGGGGGATTCGTTCGAATCGGCGGAGCTCGAGAAGGCTGGCCGCCTGGCTGTTAGATCGATTACACTGGCTGGCTGGCTGACTGGCTGGCCGAACGAGCATTTCCAGCCCCGACCGGCCACTCCATCAGGTCGAGCAGGCTGGACACACAGGTGCTCAAGAACAATATTGATAGCTCATCTAGGTGTAGTATTCTGAATCTTTAATTTCAGTAGAACAGTATTATTTATTCATTTATTTATTTGATTACGCACATTGACGTGCTAAAAAAATACAAGTCAGAGCATTTAGTAGGCATTCATGGATTTGCTGAAGAAGAAACTTAACCAAAACAAATAACAAAACTCAAATTGTTAGAAGAACATCCATAGTGATTCACTATAAAAATCTTATTAATAACCTATTATATTACCAGCCATTCAGCGGCCTGCCGGCCGACAAATGGCTGCTAAATACATAATAAATAAAAACAAAATCTAACCACTAATAGACTGAAATAAAGATGAAATAAAAAAAAATAAAAGAAATAAAAGAAAAAAGTTTTAAAATAAAACGATGAACAAATAGCAAAAGACGGCGAGCTGAACTGATGAAATGCGTCGCTGGGAGTACAGTAACCGGCAATCGCGGCGGGACCCATATGAGTCACCCATTACAAACACCCCGGTCTCGTTTATTATATTTATTTGATTACGCACATTGACGTGCTAAAAAAATACAAGTCGGAGCATTTAGTAGGACAGTCATGAATCTGCTGAAGAAGAAACTTGTAAGTAGAACATTCATAGTAACTCACAGTAAAAATCTTATTAGTAACCTATTATATTACCAGCCATTCAGCAGCCTGCCGGCCGACAAACGGACAAACTAAATACATAATAAATAAAAACAAAATCTAACCACTGATAGACTGGAATAAAGATTTGAAATAAAAGAAAAAAGTTTTAAAATGAAACGATGGACAAATAGCAAAAGACGGCGAGCTGAATTGATGAAATGCGTCGCTGGGAGTACAGTAACGGGCAATCGCGGCGGGAACCACCCATTACAAACATCGCGGTCTCGTTTGTTATATAGTAGGAAGTAGGATAGGATAGGATAGGATATGAACCACACCAAGTGGGCTATATAGTGGACAAGAATAGTCCTAGGGGCAGAGGTGAATGATGTAACAAGTCCACCTTTAGAAAGTGGAATATAGAAATTAAAAAAGGTCAGGGCTGGATAAGTTAGGGAAGAAAGTGTAAAAGCTCCGATTTCCAAGTATGGAACAATCTATACCCCCTAGGGCACGCACCCAAGGGCGGGCACCGCGATTCAGAGGGAGTTGGCTGTGATTTTCTTTCAGAGGTTCGTTCGAGGGACCAGGGGTCCCTCTTAATTCTTCCAGAATCTTGATGATTCGACGAAACCTTGCTAAACAAAAAAAAGATTCTGAATCAAACCCAAACCTTTATCTAGCTGTAACCGCCGCCACCTAGCGAGAGCGTTCGAGAGCAGTCCTAATAAAAATTTTGAAAGTAGCAAATTTCTTCCTAGAAGGACATTGAGATGGAGCAGTGTAAGCTATTTTTTATTATATTATCATTATTTTTGTAAGCAACGAAAATAACCACCAATTACGGCCTCGCTAAATTTGTTAAATTGAAATCTTTGTGAAATCCCAGTTTTATTACAAGCACCATCATTACAACATCAAATCTTTGTTTTATCAAAAATCACTTCGAAATCTAAAGTTCCGAAAAATCCTGTTTTCTAGGTAGACATGACTACGAATCAGTCATTGTGATATTGGGATCCCTGTGATAACCTTGCAGTCCCATTTTTAGGAGTTGGCAACTTATTCGCTCCGAAAGGTTCCCCAAAATATCATTCTCCCTGCCAGAACCCTCCTCAAAATTCGGTTAAAAATTGGTAGGTCGTCATTTCTGAACATATTCGACTATAGGAAGGCTCGCGCTCGTTCATGTTACTAATGGGTTCAGTCGTCCACCTATAAATAGCATACAATGACCCTCTACAGCTGGTCATTTATCGGCCATTTGAGCACCGGTAATGTTAGGTTGTTACACTAAAAAGTTGAGATTTGTTCCCCAGCTAGGTAGACTTGAAGGTATAAAAATCTAAAGGTTTACCTGCACATTTTTCTCACTGCACAGCCTCCACTGAAGAATAGACGAGTGCTTTTTTTGAACCCAAGAACAGGGACCATTATTACACTCATCCCGCGTGCTAAGTGGACCTGGATTTCAGATGTTATTGTTAGTTTGTGTGGTCTGCTTTCCTTAGAGTTTCGTATGCGGGTGAGTTTTCTAGATTGTTCTTTTTTCCGTTGTATATTTTCTACCGATGTCACTAGATTTGCCCGAAGTTTCGTTTTTGTGGCTTGAGTTGTGCGCACTTCGGGGCACTTCAAATAAACAAATAATAAATTGTCGATTTTGACCCAAGTACTAAAAAAATCGCAGAAGAAAATGGAGAAATGCAAATCGGTCAGCTATTTCTCTTGACCTACAGATTCACGCCCAAGTTACATATTTGCTGCCGTACTTTTCGTAATTTCTCGTTCCAGCCCTCTTTAACTAAGAAAATATATTATCGTTCTCTTACTCTTGATTTAAACGCTCTTATTAATGCACCGCAGAGGCGATTGTCTGTACTGATAACGATACTGATTGTGAGAGGTGGAGATATTTTAGACTCGGCCAGGTCAGAAAATGAATCGCCACCTGACAAATTGTAACAATTAATACCTAAAAACACCGGACATTCAGCAGTTGCGCCTGACTACCTCTACACTTTCGAGAAAGCTGCCGTTTAGTTGTTCTTCGAATTGGAGCAAATGACTTTGAGTCATTCTAGCAAAGAGCTCCCCCATTTTGGCCGGACAGGTTTTCAGGGTACTTAGCTCCTCATTGAGATTCGGTGATTCATGTACCACCATATGTATTTGACAACCAAATCAAGTTCTTAGGAATATTTGCCCATTGATCCAACATGATGATTCATTTAGTATTACGTTGGGTATTTTCATCCCCCTAAGGCGATTCTTCTCCAACCCAAACCAAATACCTCTGGAGGGACAGGATAGAGCAATCCTTTCTGAGACGGCTGGGTAGGGTAGAATCGAACAGAAACAATAGCCGTGTGCAGTGGAAGATCCGACAACCTAGGCTAGTGTTTGGTCACACCAATGGACACCATAAGACCTGAAGATCGGGTTGCTAAAAGGCAACCACAAAGAGCATCCGGATCGACACCAAGATACTCCTGAGGGTCGCGAAGAATTGGGAGGATTAGCAGAAGAGGCAGTGGACGTCGCGGTATAAGTCGCAGAACAGGTCGAAAAGGATCTGTTAATTTGGAAAAGAATTTGAAAAAAAAGTGACGATAATTTTTTAAAACCAAAACTTGGCAACAGGTAGAAGTACATACGTAGTGGTGATGAAGCAGAAAGGAATTTCCTTCACGATTTTGCTCACGAAATACGAGTTCCAAATCCATGTACCTTTCTCCTCTAGAGAGATCGGCGTTAAATAGCCTATGATTGACATTCTTATTGTTAGAAAGCCTCATGAATAATTTAAGTTAAATCGCTTGAGTTTTTCTCACACTACAAGCACGGGTTCATAAAAGGTAAAAAAGATAAAGGTATCGTCTTATATCAGCCCAGTAAGGGCGCGCCGCGCATTCGTCTTACATTCAAAATCGTAGAGGCTCGTGGATGTGTGTTTGGCCTATACAGTGACTTGCGGGAGCCAGACGCTATACCAGGTCGATGTCCTTATCTTCCCAGACAAATCTGGTACCAATTTACCCGACCCCGAGGGATGGAAGGCTTGGTTAGCGCGGGTGAGAGTCGATCGACCGTACGGATGTCAGCAGCGCCTTTTACCACTGCACTTAAGACGGGTTGATAGAGAGTAAAAAATACCTAATATTTGATACCCGGAGGGCTACGGGCGGCACTCGCCGGCACAAAAGGCAAAGCTCAACTCGTGACTAATTAGGTGTTCCGTTCGGTGCTGTTCGGACTGCTTTCGGCCGTAATTACATCGACGGACGGCAAATCCCATAAGTACGCAATTACTTACTGCCATAAACACACCGAAATGCCGACTCTCTGAGTGGAAGAATAACGTCACCGAAAACAGCACGACGATTGAATGAACGCAGTCGAATGGAGCCGCAGCCGACTGAGATGAATAGCTGACGATGATTTGTTTTGCACAGAGGTCCGTCTTGTGTAAGTGCAACGTCTCAACGTGTCAGTTATTTTGGAAGACGACGATTGATGAACACAACACGCTCGAGTTGCGAAGCGATTGGCTCTGCTTGAGACACGCGCTTGAGGTTGGAGAGCGCTTCTCATATACCAGGCTAATTATATTAAATTCGAAAAAAATCCAAATTCATTAAAAAATCTATTAGGTCTCAGTGCATCACTCCTGCTTAATTTCCAAAAGATTAAGGCATAACAGCGAGATAGAAATCACCTAGAGGGCTCCATATTCGTCGAAAGATTGAGGTGACTAGAATAGGATGTTGCAATGATGGTGCTACGTTCATCGCAAAAATCGCATCTCAGGCGGGATTCGAACCCGCGCCTCAACCTATCCGGGGCTGTGTAGCATAGTTGTTAGTGCACAGCCGCGAATGGGTTGAGACGCCGGTTCTATTCCCGCCTGAGATGCGATTTTTGCGATGAACGTAGCACCATCATTGCAACATCCTATTCTAGTCACCTCAATCTTTTGATGTATTTGGAGCCCTCTAGGGCCCACATTCACGAACGGACTAGCGGTCTCCGAAACCGCGGCGCAGCCAGAGCCAGACGGCAGAGTTGATGAGAGATTGCGTTTAACATAGGAAGTTTGGGACAAGTAGAGAAAGGTCCGCGCCGTTCACAGGCTATATCTCGGGGTTTATCGGGGTTTACCAATGATGAATGTGGGCCCAGGTGATTTTTACCTAAACAGTTCTCTCCATCACTCCGCTCATTCAAATGCTGTTAATTTCATGGAAAACTATTTACTTTTAGCTTAGTTATGGATTTTCAAGGTAAAGGTAAAGGTAACGATAGAAGTAAAGGATTAGACGTCGATCATTTCCCTGACGGCATTATTCCTCTTCCTTCTAGTATAGAAGAAACATGATGAACGCGTAATTGGCCTACACAATGATTGGCAGGGGTCAGTTGCTCGTTTGCAAGTCAGTGTTTTCACCTGCTCGTACAGCCTTGCGGTGAAGTTAACCGACCTGGAGGGATGGAAAGCTTGGTTACCTCAAAATAAAGTGCGAAAAGAGATCTGGAGTTACTCTTGACACTATCTGCCAGCCTAGCGGGTACGGTCCGTTTTTTCTATCACTCCGCTCGTTCAAATAGTGTTCATTTCGTGGAAAACGAGTTACTTTCAATTCTGAGGAAAAAGGCAGAATTTTCTACACATCCCAATAACATCGTCGGAAGGTCGAAACGGAGCGTGTGAAGGACCTCCTTTTTGCTGTAGTTTTTTCGCGCTTTTCCCTAAGAGTTCAATCTTGGCTAAATCTCTTCAACTGTCATTCCAACAAGGATCGGAACGCCGAGTAGGACAATTTCCTATTATTCCTCTAATAGAAATTGTCATGAAGACTGTAAAACTTCTCTCAAATCTCAACACTTGTAGGTCATACACTGATAACCAGAATATGTAGGGTCAATGGGGGCAATAACTCCCAAGTTCGTTCTTCTCCGAACCTCGACGTTATGTAAGCAATCGTTGAATTTAATTCTAGCTTTCCGAGATTGTGAGGTAGAACGTTTAATTGAGGTTTATATGGTTTATTTGAAGCAGAAAATACACGTTCCACCTAAGCACCTCTGAGGGGTAAATTAAACAGGAAGCTTTTAGCTGGAAAACGCGGCGGGGCTTATTTCGCAGAACAGCGCTATAGCATATTGATAGGTGTGCAGAATGGATAGAAGACGCTCTCTATGCATAGTGAATGAGAGAAGGCCGCTTCGGCGGCTGAATTACTCCAATATGTGGGCGCTGCCCACCTTTACTATTCATGGACGGGGAGGGGGAGGGAGGAAGCGGAGGGCGGCCGGCAGCGGCTGCAAATCGCCTGACAAATGAATCTCTCCAGGGCCCAAATTCATGAACGAAAATTTGGGGTGTATAACACTCCGGGCGAAATAAACCCGGCCCATCTCGCATTCATAACAATCGGGTTTGCGATACTCGGCGCGTAGCAGAGCAACGACTACTAGACCAATTTAGCATTGGAGCGTTTTTACTACGTTCTTCTTACTGCGGGCCACTCGATGCCTCTACACGCCAGCGGGGTGGAATAGACCCGCGATATACTCCAAATAAACTCCGCGGCGCGTTCATGAATGCGAATACGCGCACCGATCGAGTTTATTCTCGGGTTTATAGCGCCGATACCCGCCATTAATCTCAACCCAGAAGTGCCGCTAGAGAGAGATAGAAAGTAATAAGCAGCATAGAAACCACAAAGGGAGAACACAAAGCCAAGAAGAAATTCCAAGGGGTAAATCTGTCGTTTTTGGGCAAAGGTTACTTTTTCTCTTTTTTCTGTATTTTACGAAAAGCATATTCCTACCATGACAAAGGGCCAGCATAGTGCAGTGGTAAAAGCCGCTACGGACACCAGCGTCGTTGGTCGAGCGATCGACCCCAGGATAACCAAGCTTTCCATCCCTCAGGGGTAGGGTTTATTGGTACCAGACTTGTTTGGAAAGGTAGAGGCACTGACTTGGTATAGCGGCAGGCCTCCGCAAGTCATTGTTCAGACCAAATACGCATTTACCATGCCTCTACTATTTTGAATGACGCTCGAATGCATGGCGCGTCCTTAGGGGATTGATCAACGCCGATTCCTTTACCTTTTTATCTTAACCAAAACAAACATACATTCATGTAGTGGATGCACATCTTCATCGAAGTTTGGGAAATGGTCTTTCGTCAGGAAGTTACCCCTCAAACTGTTACTAAATCATTTCTATGCCCCGCATTTGTTCCAGTTATCCTTTCTCCTGTCACCTGATAATCAAAGTATGAGGCCCTTGTTATACCTTCGCTCACCCCCCAGCGTAACTCGTCCATTCAGTATCAGATACCTTGGGGCCAGACACGTTTGTGCGAGTTATCACGTAGACGTTGGCGTGGTGACGCTCACGGAAAGTTATGCACACGCTCGCGTACCTTCCACGCTCTAGTTGCTGCGCATTGCACTGCGATTGGCCCTTTGGCTGGGGGTGGGTCGATCACCTCGCGCATTGCTCTGTATGCTTCGGGCGCGTGCGTGCGTGCGTCGCGTGCTCAGCGTCTGAGGTTAGCGGCGCACACGATCACCGCTCGCAAGCCGCTGACACTCACCGCGAGCGAATGTATAACAATGGCCTTAGGGTGACCTAAAAATTCGTGTGTACTTCAGATCCTGACTTTTTTATTTACAATTCAGGAGAAAAAAAACAAATAAATGACTAATAACTCATGGTTAAGCACAATTCTTCGCCGTGGATCCCGATCGAAGAATTGTGATTAACCATAGTAACCTTATTGGTCGTATGTGGGTTTGTATTGAATTATTAATAAAGAAAGTCAGAATCTGAAATGCACACGAACTTTTGGGCCACCCTAATAAAACTCAGTATCTATTTACTTGAAGCAGCTATCATCTCTCCCCTCTCTTACGACTTTATTATTCAAACTGACTATAAATGAATTTTTCAGCCGTCGCCATTTGTATGCCGACGAATGAACAAGCAAATTTATTGACTAATTGGACGGGGAAAGGTCTCGCGCCCAACATTTCTGCCTCCTACAGTCAAAAGTTGCCAAAAAAGTTACCAGAAAGCTCCCAGAACGTTTCAGTTGAGTATACATCTTATGTATTTCCACATGGGTTCAGGCCCGCGTCTTTAATAAATAAATAAATAAATAAAATAAATAAAAAATAAATAAATAAATCTTTAATGAAGTGTAAGAGCGAACTTTAATGAACATGTAATATATTTATAAGTGAAAATGAATAATTATAACACAGTCATTAGTCATGTGTTTTCTCTTTTTCATTTCTCACTCTTACTTTCTAGAAAAAAACTGTCAGAACAATATCCCATCGTTATGAAAACGTTACTCAACGAGCGTGATAGTCTGCAGTTCGATCGAGGCCGTGGTTCAAAGCATTTCTACCCAAACCCAAAGAAAGTAACCAGAAAAAAACTAAGAATTTTAGCAGTTCAAAGAGTACAGAAGACCAAGTAGTGGACATTCCAGTTAAAATAAAGTCACCCAAGAATTCGAAGAAAGGTTTGGTTACCCAAAAAATGAGAGAGCAATGATAACAAAATTTGAATGAAAGTCCAACAACGTCCTAAAATGGAAGAAAAGGGAACCGGGCGGGAACGGGGCCCACCAGGTCACGATTTGAGCGGGCCGTAGGGCGCTGATGGCTAGAAAGCCCGCCAGACCGCTACAGGTCACAATGGGGTGAGGTCAACGTGGAGGAGCTCGGGTATCCGATACCACTCACCCTTACTGAGGGATATCGATAGCAATAAAGGGTTCCTAGCACTGCTGACAAGTAAAACGAGAACGAATAAAATTATATAGAAAACGTGTTGCTTTCAGTTATCTAACCAATTGATTTTCATTGTTTGGTTGTTTTTCAACTAATTGTTTTTGAAATTGGCATGGTTTGTTAGCTACTAATCACTGCACCGTATTTGGCGCGCCCTTTTACAGCGTATAAATAAATAAATAAATAAATAAATAAATAAATAAATGTTCCCCTATGCAAGAAAAACTATGGGTAACAGGCAAACTTACCCGACATCCAGGCACCGGATCAATGCGTCGATACGTCTGATCGACTTGGTCATCACCTACATCGTAGCGGTGATCGCGCTTTTGGATAAAATCTTTTTGGCGTATTCAACCTGAAAACAATCCGTTTGTGGTAGCAAATCTGTCAACTGTTTGAACGATTAGGTCTCATGACGAAGTAAGAAGAGGCGCCGCTCTCATTCAGACGGTCGAGTGGTCGATACCCAGACTAGAGCAGCACAGCATGCAATTTTTTTAGAGTAAAGATGAAGAAGAGAAGAGAGGAGCAGGCTGGGAAATCAAGAGAAAAGACATCGACAGACTCCTCAGTCACTATATAGGGTAAATGCGCAGCGTAAGACCTAGTCAGATTTGAAGGAAAGCCGAACGCATGGCGCGTTTTAAACGAACTTCGCCGAATAATTTAGTGATCTGAAGCAGCTGCGAGTTAAACATAGGGGTAATCAGTCTTATCGCTCGATTTCTATTGTTTTAAGACACTTTGCTTTTCCAATCAAATCTCAAAGTAAGGAAACCGGCAGGAGGACAAGAAAGACATGAATGAAAGAACAATTCCAAAAATTTCATTCACTTCTTCCTAGAGCTTTCCTGTAAAACTCGCTTCTCTGAAAATTGGTCTTGGCTAGCATTCTTTATATGGCTTTGGATTCCTTTAGCATTTTTCTGCCCAAAAATCGATTTTTCCCTGTGAATTATCTGCCGAGCAGCTCTCGAGAGTAAGAGTCATCAGCTAGATGGCGTAGCGAAGCTGGAATCTAAACTCAGCCGGTAGGTGAGGGTTCGAATCGCGACCAGGGCCCAGATTCATGAACGGACGAGCGGTCTCCGAAACCGCAGAGCAGTCAGAACCAGACGCCAGAGCCGATGAGAGATTGCGTTCAATATAGGAAGTTTAGGATTAGTAGAGAAAGGTGGGCGCCGTTCGGACTATATCTCGGGGCCTATAGTGGGTTACCTATGATGAATCTGGGCCCAGGTTTCGGTTTTGTTGCGAGTGCTTCAACTTCATCAGGAACATTTAAAAAAGCCACTGTAATGGCAATATTAGGGCTCTACAGCTCCATATCGAGTATTACGATGAGTTCAGAGACATGGACAAGTTATAAACTTTTTATTAAACATGATATGCTCATATTCATAAAGAAGATTGTCAGCAATCAAGTTTACTAAACAGCCCGTATTCAATAGGTAATATTAAGTGCGTTGAAACTGAGAAGACACAACGAAAGCGCATAATGTGGCGGAAATTAGTAAATTTTTTCAGCTACGCAACGTCTAGCGCACATAATAAAAAATAATATTACTAAGCGATCAGAGAATTCAGGAAAACAAGTAGACAGCCGATCAGTACTTATTTTTCGCAAAAAAATGGTCTGGGTGCTTAGATGTGGTCCAACTTACCAATAGAGGCCACAAAACAGGTTTTTTTGAGAAATATTTTTCCTGTTTCACAAATCCGCCCAGGCGGCAGTTTGGGAAAATTTCTTAGATTGATGAATATGAAGAAACAAGTGAATGTGACAAAATACGTACAAACAATATTGACAAAAAGTAGAAAACAACGACGATTTCATCCGACATGGTTCAGAGTTTGTCTGACAGCACTTCGAACGATATCGCCGGTGAAATATTCGTCCAATTTGAAGTACGTCTGTACTCGAAGGTAGCGATCGTGGAATGTAAGTCTGGAATCAGAATGAAATTATCACCTGTTTACGATCAAAGTAGAGCCAGCATATAACCCATGCACTATCAATCAGGTCAAAAATCCGAGGCCTCGGCCGAGTGCGTGGCGCAATCTCCACTAAGCACACACCAGAAAAGTTTCTTTTTTCTTAGCTTTCATCCAAGCAATGACTCGTTACGATTGGTTAACTTTCGCGAAAGTTATGGCATTTCAAACAGTGGGCACAATTTTTTGGGACACCCTGTATTGAGTGTTCTGAACTCAGAAGAAGCTTCGCTGAAAGTTCTCCAAGTTCGAAGGAACCCGAAAAAATGGCTGTGATTATTAAAAATTAATCGGGTTTAAGCAGTGGACAATGAGGAGTACGATTTAATAGGACGGAATTTCGGCAGAATGCGATTTCCCCTTATTTTATCGTATTTTCACGAACATGTACCGTATACGGAAGAGAATGGGAAAAGCGTAAGGCCCTTGTTATACATTCGCTTGCGGTGAGCGTCAGCGGCTTGCGAGCGGTGATTGCGTGCGCCGCTAACCTCAGACGCTGAGCACACGACGCACACACGCACGCGCCCGAAGGCCCTTGTTATAGGTTCGCTCGCACCCCAGCGTAACTCGTCCATTCAGCATCAGACAGCGTGGGGCCAGACACGTCTGTACGAGTTATCATGGTGACGCTGGCGTGGTGACGCGCACGGGCTATGGCCATTGTCATGCCAGCAATTTCGCTCGACGCTCGGCTGCGCCACTGACACTACCCAGTATCAGACACGTGATAGCAGACGTGTCTGTGTCAGTTGTCGCGCGCGCGCGTGCGAGGGATCGCTGGCGGGGTGTCATGCCGTTGCGCGGGCGCGATTTCGCAACGATCGCGCACCCCCCCTCGCTCGTCGCAGCGCATTGCACTGCGATTCGGCAGTTCGCTCGTGTGAGTCACTTCTTTCCCCATCCCATTATACATATATACACATATATATACATGTATATACATGTATATATATTCATATATACACATGTATATACATGTATATATATACACATATATATACATATATATACATGTATATACATGTATATATATATACATATATATATACAAGTGAAAAAATAATACCAAATAATATTCTAGAACTAAAAAATCTATTTATAAAATAAATTATACGTCTAGAAGAATTATGATAAAACTCCCCAATAAAATAAAATATTAAAGTAGAAGTATAACCATGTGCCAACATAGTTATTAACCCCCCACTTTGCTTCTTATTAATATTAAACTAAGAGACAACAACAAAAAACTTATATGTGTTACAGAAGAATAGGCCGCTAATGACTTAGAATCGCTTTGAAATGTACAAGTAACAGCTGCTAAAATTATTCCAACTAAACTAATAATATATATATATATATATATATATATATATATATATATATATATATATATATATATATATATATATATATATATATATATATATATATATATATATATATATATATATATATATATATATATATGGTGGTGAGGTCCGCTCCTCCACGTTGGTGCCACTGGGAACTCCTCAACTAGTTTGAGGTGAGCTGATCGCGGACTATCGAGTTCCGGCGACAGGCCCTGGTGACAGGCCGGCCGATGGAGAAAACCGTCACGTCATATGATTAAATGACGCAAAGAGTAATTGTGAAAGCTACGGCGTCCGCGGTAACCGACGCCCACTCACAGAGCCCGGTGAGTGGTGAAAGTATGCGAGGGTCCTCGATGCAACAAGGACGGCATCGAGGGATAACTAAGCTAGTCCGCAAGTGTCAGAGCGATGTTGTGTCGAAGCGAGAAGGGCTACATCGAGGGTCTAGCAAGCAAGCCCTAAAGTGTCAGAGCAGTATGAAGACACGTATTGCAACGCTGAATGTCGGTACGTTGACAGGTCGCTCGAGCGAGTTAGCCGCCGCTCTAGAGCATCGTAGAATTGACCTGTGTGCGTTGCAAGAAACGAGGTGGTCTGGCAGTAAGTCGAGAGATATTGGCCGTGGCTTCAAAGTTCTGTACTTTGGTAGCCCTAAGACCACGAACGGCGTCGGAGTGGCTGTATCCGAGCGATTCCGTGATTCAATTGCGGAGGTGAAGCGCTTTAGTGATCGCTTAATGAAGATCATAGTAGTCACGGAAGAGAGGCGACTTCATTTCTTCACTGCGTACGCCCCGCAGACCGGCTGTTCCGAAGACGTCAAAGATGAGTTCTGGGCTTTGCTCCACGAAAAGACAGCCGAGATTCCGTCAGAAGAAATGGTTGTTGTCGCAGGCGATCTCAATGGTCATGTCGGCATATCGAAAGATGGATTCAAATGCCATGGAGGTTTCGGCTACGGAATACGAAACGAGGACGGTGAGCGTATTCTCGAGTATGCGTGTTCGCATAATCTGGCTATCACAAACACGATGTTTCGAAAGCGGCCATCACATTTGATCTCGTTCTACAGCGGAAATACGAGGTCGCAGATCGATTATGTGCTCGTAAGACGTAGTGACGCTAAGCTCGTCAGCGACGCAAAGATAGTGCCTTATGAGACGGTGGCCACTCAACATCGGCCGCTGATCTGCACAATGAAAATCACACCGCCAAAACGAGAGTGGGTCGAGCGGTGCGGACATACACGCATCAAGTGGTGGCGAATAAAAGGGAACGAAGCCAAGATGATAGCAGGAATACGAATGCCTCCGATCGGGAGTGTCGAAGAAACGTGGCAGTCGATGAAAACGGCGGCCTGCGAAGCGGCACGATCTCAGCTTGGGGTGACCAAGCCAGGTCGCCGAAGGATTGATAAGCAGACGTGGCTTTGGACAGATGAGGTCAAAGAGAAGGTACGAACGAAGAAGAGTCTTTACCACACCTTCTTACATAGCAAAACAGCCGACAACTGGAGCGCGTATCGCGAAGCAAAGAGAGCAGCCAAGAAGGCCGTGGCTAACGCAAAGGCGGCTCACTATGAGGAAGTTAACAGACTGCTTGAAACGCGCGAAGGTGAACGACACATTTATCGACTTGCGAGATCCCGACAACGCCAGTCTGAAGATGTTGAGAAGTTTTATGGCGTTAACGATGAAAATGGCCAACTCCTAATGGATCGCAGAAAGGTTATGAGGAGGTGGCGTGACTACTTTGAGAAAATTTCCACAGAAGAGTTCCCTCATCCACCGATACCCTTCGCTGAGCCTGTTGCTGGTCCCATCCAGCTTGTCTCGGTCGAAGAAGTGAAGGCGGCATTGAGGAAGATGAAGCCCGGCAAAGCAACTGGTCCGGATGACCTTGCTGCTGAACTGTGGAAGTCACGCTACTGGAATTCCGCTGTCTGGCTCACGTCGTTTTTCAACCAGATCATCGCGGAGAAGAAGATGCCCTCCGATTGGCAGCAAAGCACGACAATACCGATTTGGAAGAACAAGGGTAGTCCAGCTGACTGTTCTACTTACAGACCGATTCGTCTACTTTCCCACACCATGAAGGTGTTCGAGCGTGTTATCGAAAGACGAATTCGCGACATCGTTGAACTATCCACTAACCAGTGTGGTTTTGTCGCGAACTGCAGCACTACAGATGCGATCCATGCTGCTCGGCTTCTGGTAGAGAAGCATCGAGAAAAACAACGGCCACTACACATTGCTTTCCTCGACCTCGAAAAGGCGTTCGACCGCGTACCGCATGAGGTGATCTGGTACGCACTGCGAAAACAGATGGTTCCTGAAGAGCTCATAAGTTGGGTCCGAATTCTGTATACGGACCCAAGAAGCAGAGTACAGGCGGCTGCTGGAACATCTTCGGAATTCCCAATTTCGGTTGGGGTCCACCAAGGTTCGCCGCTCTCTCCTCTTCTTTTCATTGCTGTGATGGACGCCGTCACGCGTGATCTTCAGAGTCCAGTCCCATGGAGTCTGCTGTACGCGGATGATGTAATGTTGGCGTCTGAAGACAGGGGAAAGCTTGAGCTCCTCGTGCAGTCCTGGTGTGATCGACTGGCGCAGTTTGGACTTCGTCTCAGCGTCAGTAAGACTGAGTACCTCACCACCCAGGTGAATAATCCAGGAACAGTTAAAATTGATGGAACCGAGCTGTCAAGGACAAATGCCTTCAAATATCTAGGCTCGACGATTGCTTGTGATAGTAGTCTCTGCTGTGAAGTGAACAACCGAGTCAGCAGCGCTTGGCTGAAGTGGCGCGCGGCAACAGGTGTACTCTGCGATCGGAAAATTCCGGAGCGACTGAAATCGAAGATCTACCGTACGGTAGTAAGACCGGTTGCTCTGTATGGAGCTGAGTGCTGGCCTGCCACGAAAGAAGTTGAGCGTCGCCTTAGCGTCATGGAGATGAAAATGTTGAGATGGATGGCTGGCGTTACACGGCTAGATCACGTAACGAACGCTGACATAAGGGAGCGATTTGGAGTGGTCCCAATCGCTGAAAAGCTTCGTGAAGCCCGTCTGAGATGGTACGGGCACGTGCTTCGGGCAAGCGACGACACCGTGTGTAAGATAGGACTCGCTCTCGACGTACCAGGAACAAGACCGAGGGGACGTCCGAAGCAGCGCTGGCTGGATACGATACATGCCGATCTGAAGGCTGTGGGAGTTCATCCAGACCATGCGTATGATAGATCTTTATGGCGTCAGAAAATTGGCAGAGCGGACCCTGCTTCGAAGCGGGAAAGACGCTAAAGAAGAAGAAGAAGATATATATATATATATATATATATATATATATATATATATATATATATATATATATATATATATATATATATATATATATATATATATATATATATATATATATATATGTATATATTGGGTTAGGTAGGCTAAGCACATCAAAGAGAGCTGAAAGGATGACCCAAGCGCACTGTAGGAGCCACGTATTTGCGGAACGAGCGCGCGTGCGCGCGGCGTATTGGCAGCGACTGGCGCTCAGTTCGCTCGTGCCAACTCGGTCGCTGACGCTAGCGATGTGGCATGACAATGGCCTATTATGCACACGCTCGCGAACCTTCCACTCCCTCGTCGCTGCGTCTTCCACTGCGATGGACCGTTTCGCTGGGGGCGGGGCAATCACCTCGCGGGCCGCTCTGTATGCTTCGGGCGCGTGCGTGCGTGCGTCGCGCCCGCAGCGTCTGAGTTAACGGCGCACGCGATCACCGCTTGCAAGTCGCAGACGCTCATCGCGAGCGAACCTATAACAAGGGCCGAAGCATACAGAGCAATGCGCGAGGTGATCGACCCACCCCCAGCGAAAGGTTCAATCGCAGTGCAATGCGCAGCGACTAGAAGGTACGCGAGCGTGTGCATAACAGCCCGTGAGCGCCACCACGCCAGCGTCACCGTGATAACTCGTACAAAAGTGTCTGGCCCCACGGTGTCTAATACTGAATGGACGAGTTACGCTGGGGGGTGAGCGAAGGTATAACAAGGGCCTAAGGCAAAGGTGAACGCAGAGTTGACGGTAGCCAGTATTACAAGGTCGCGCCACGCACTCGCCTTCCGTTAAGAATCGTAAAGGCGTGCTGAATGCATCCTTGGCCTACACGATCACTAGCGGAATCCAACTGTTGTGTCAAGTCTGGCTGTAATTTTTCCGGAGGCAAGCTGATCATGGTTATCCCCGGGCGTGGGTCGATCGCTAGACATTGAGTATGAAACCAGCCCGTTTTACCATTGCACTACGTGCAGCCTTGCGGAAGTATAAAAACCGTCCAAGACCTAACCCTTCGAAAGATTCAGTAATTTAGAAAATCGCGACAGTAACCGAAAAAACACCTACCGTGGACTCTTCAGGTAAACTCCTTGCATGCTCGGCATCACAATTCCCAACTGCAAGATTTCCGTGAGCAGTTTCTCCAGAAATTCGGCTCCAAACAGGCCAAGATCGCCGAACGAGGCTTGATCGACGTCTTCAATCTGAATTTTACACATAATCATAATCAATGATGATCAGTTACTAAGCGTGTAGTACTCTTAGTCCTTACGGTGGTAAAATATTGTTTCCCAAATTTCTTGTGTTGTTATTATTTTTATACTACGAGGTTCTTGCCTAGGATTGCTGTTTCTTTTAGCTAATGTATTTGCTTTTTTAAGCACGTCTATGAGAGGCGTAAATAAATAAATAAATAAATAATCCTCAAATATTCCGACGTTGCATTCAAACAGGTAATTTCTGAACTCTGCTAGATGATGGTCCGTCTCCATAGGACCAAATGATCAGGTCACCTCTCAAATTTATCGCCTTCAAACCAAAAAATATCGATTACCTTCGTCTCAAGCAGCTTGAAATCAAGATTTTCAATCGTGGCGTTTCCGACGATTCTGGAACTGTTCAACCACATTCTCACATTTGCCGTCATTGTTGTGTCGGAGCGAATGATCTGTAAAGATTCATAAAAACAAGGAAAAATTTTATTAAAAAAATAAAAAAAATAATGTAGCGATGACGTAAGCCTCCGAATTCGAAATGCTACATTGAGCTCAGATAAGGACTTCCAAATTAGAAGTAAAAGTAAGGGTAAAGTAGCTCATGTTAATCAGTCCTCTAGGAGTGCGCCGTGCATTTGTCTTCTATTCAAAATTATAGAGGCATAATAGCCCAACGAGTGGCTTGCGGAACCAGTCGTTGTTCAAAATAACTGAATTCACCCTTCCAGACAGGTCTGGTAAGAAGTTACCCGACCACTTAGGGATGAAACGCTTGGTGAACCAGGGCGAGGATCGATAACTCTACCGTGCGCGTGGCAGCAGAACCTTTAACCAGTGCACCACGCTCACCCCGGGGCAAAAAAGTAGCACGAAATATCGCTCCAATCTGATGGAAACGTGAGAAAAGCTTCTTGATCTGCTTGATCTGCTCAGCACTCGAGGTTTTCTTCGTGGCGGAAGAGGGTGAGTCTCACCATTTCTTTCACTTGTGTGGCATTCCTCGGTCTCACGAACATGTTCATCCGTCCATGAAGTCTGAACCGAGCGCGATTTTCGACAAAGACGATGAGTGGAGCCTGAAATAAAGAAACAAATACATATATCACTCAAAAACCGGGAAAGCACGACAATTTGGGCATGTACAATTGTAATAGAAAGAAAATTCATGGAGGTTTTGAAGTAACCGTAATTTTCTTTTACCCCAACATAATAGCCCTAGTATCGACGAAAAGAAAAGAATGGACACAGTAACGTACAGTACCGGGATGTCTTTTGATCAATTCCCGGGAAAGCCACTTAGGAGCGTTCCAATGCAGCTTTTTGAATAACTCTCTCAAATGTGAACTATTCGTGAAAGGAGACACATTGTTAAGTACAGCTGCCCGAGCTCTATCGTTTGGTATATAAATGATCCACACCTGAGAAATTTTCTTCTTGAAATATTATCCCCTCAAATCTCACCTGGGATCAAACTCATTAACGAAAATTTGGGGTATATAGCAGTCCGGGCGAGATAAACCCGATCCATCCCCCAATATTCGCATTTACGACAGTCGGGTTTGCGATACTCGACGTGAAGCAATGCAACGGCCGTGATCACGGCTGTTATGGGTAAGCGGCCGTCAGTCCACAAATCGATAGGTCCGACTTTTTATAAAAAAATTTCTAGCGTGTATTCGATCGCTATTCGCTTTGGTTTTTGCGCTGCAATTTTGACTACGTTCCCTGTTTGCTCATCAGCAGTATTATTTCCCTTTTAAACTTTGAAAAATTAAAGTCGAAAATGGAAGCTGAACGGCATATCAGCTGATGTGCGGGTATTAACATTGGAGCGCTCTTACTACAGCGGGCCGCTCGATACATCGTCGCACCCGAGCCAGCGGAATAGAGTAGACCCACGATATCCCCCGAATAAACTCCTCGGCGGGTTCATGGATGCGAATACTCACGCCGATCGGGGTTTATTTTCGGGTATAATGTGCCGATACCCGTCATGAATTGAGGCCTTGGTCCAACTTACCGGACCCCGAATTGATGGAAGGTTTAAGGTTCCTCGTGGATTTACGGTTCTACCGACCATTGAACACCTGTCGATAGAGCTTGAGCTGTTGAGCTCAAACATATTTATATTTTTACAAATAATTGAGTTTCAACAAATTTATTAAAAACCGCTTCAGAACGCTTCAAAGCGTCTTTTTCGAGCAGTGATCAAAAAATATGTCCGGTGCTGTAGAAGAAATGTTCTGAGACTTTCAATGACCAAAAACTGTGAAAAAAAACCAAAAAAGAAAGAGGGTATGTTCCCGGGGGAGGTTTTGGAAACGCTTCTCACCTTTCTGGCCGTGAAAACCACTTCAACCTCTCGATCAGGGTACTGTTCACTGAGAGCGCCAAGGAATTCACCGATACAAAAACCGGATCCACATGAGGTGAGAAGTAGGTCCTGGAAGCAGCTGTCATGGGATAAATTTTTATAAATCAACTGTAAGCAGAAAAAATTGAAAAAATAAAAAATAAAGACAGTAAAAAGAATAGGTTCAAATAGCGACTGGACAGTCGAACAGCTGGCAACAGTACTACGGACAACAGTGAAGCAAAGTCTTACGCCCTTGTTATACGTTCGCTCACCCCAGCGTAACTCGTCCATTCAGTATCAGACACCGTGGGGCCAGACACGTTTGTACGAGTTATCATGGTGACGCTGGCGTGGTGAGCTCGTACTAACGTGTCTGGCCCCACAGTGTCTGATACTGAATGGACGAGTTATGCTGGGGGGTGAGCGAACGTATAACAAGGGCCTTAGGTTGCCCCAAAAGTTTCCTGACTATGCTTCAACTTTCACTGAACTTATTTTTTCTTGCATTCCATTAAATAAATAAATGCATCGCAAACCAAGGGACCAAGAAGAACAACAGTTCTGCAGCGGACCACCGATGATTACAAATAATTAATTTTTAGCCAATAATTCAATAAGAACCAACTTCCATCGATGTTCATAAATAATTTATTTGTAAATTAACAAATAATTCAATAACTATAAGGTACAAACTTGCCTTCAACTGAGGACTACTCTCTGGCCCGACGACCACGTCTAGCAGGTGTTGTTTGTAGACATGATAGAGCATTGAGTTCGCCAGGTAGTCAGTGGCATAAAACTCGACCATATGCACTCCTAAAGATGCCAATTTCAAAGAAAATTTTCTGCCCTATACGGTAAAATCTTTTTAGTTCCTCGTTTAAGTTGTTTTCAATGTAACGTATATTTATCTATTATAAATATTCATTTTATTATTTAGTTTTTTAGTTATTTTATTTACTTTATTCTAATTTTCTAGTTGAAATTAAACAAAGTATTATTGTTTAGTATTATTCATGCGTTTCATTTGGTGCCGCTAAGAGTTCAAATAAGATGAAAATAAAAATAAATAAACATACAAATAACAGTCTATAAATAAAGTGCATAAATAACAACTCAGTAGAACACTGAACTTACCATGGGGAGGTGGAATTCTCACGTTCGGTGGAAAGAACGGTGTACCTCCGTTGCCGCGCCTTCAAAAAAAAAACAATTTTTAAAGAACGAATCCGTCTCAGGTTAATATAACCTATCCTTGAACCATAGGATGAAGAAGAGAAAAATGAACGGACCATGATATTTCGCCCTTTGCCAGCATCGAAATGGCTCCGTTCTGCACGAACGGATCAGAGGTGAGGTGATAGTCGAGTAAGAGGTTCTTCTCGCGTAGATTCTGCACGAAATGAGTCAACGTGAAGTTCTTTAGTCCGTGTTGTCCGATTTTACTTTTCGGCTGAAACACTCAACATCTTTGTGAGTAATGGAATGGTCCATATTTTATGAAATCTTCTAATGAGGGAGTTTGCTAGGGTGATTTCTGGTCCCTTTGGGCCCTTACAGACCCGACTACGTGCAAATTGAGCGACGAATTAGCCGTTGAGGATGAAATTGAGCGAAACACACGACGACGAGCATTCTCGTCCAACGCGACGTTTGCGGCAGCCGCATTGCTCTAATAGATAGCTGTTGCGGTCACCGCGCGGTGAAGACTGCGAATTCGTCGCTCAATTATTGTCGTCTGGTTCGTTAGGGCCCTTTGGCTATACCAGACATACAACCTCACCTTGGCTATGCCGAACGTCTGCCCGATGATGTCCAAATTGTTCTCGTTGATGCGAACCTAAAGCAGAATCCTGAAGCATAGATGAATACTAGGACATAAAAAGGCTGTACAAATGCAAAAATAAAAAAATTAAATATGAAAAATCGGAAAATAGCGGTGAGAAAAGAGCAGTGTCCTATAGGACGCGCCATGCGCCGCACTTCCATGCAGAGTTGAATAGAGACCATGGATACTACTCGATGTCCCAAGCACAAAATCCTGGCCTACTAATAAATAAGCGAAACAACGATGTCTGCTTGTCAACTATAGGGTCCCGCCGCGATTGCCCTTTACTGCACTCCCAGTGACATATTTCGTTAGTTCCTCGCCGTCTTTTGCGGCATGCTTTTTGTTCATCGTTTTATTTGTTATTATAAATGTCTTATGTATGTTTCCCACTATTCATTAGTTCATTTGGCTGCCTGGAAGCCAGTGAATGGCTGGTTATTTTCATATTTTGAACCATTTCCCCTAGGAAATAGCAATTTTTTGTGCAATTTCTGTGGAAATACAATTACCACTTATTTATTCGACGTGGGCGCAAGCCACGGATGTTTCCTACTAATAAATAAGCGGAACCACGATGTCCGTTTGCTAACTCTTGGGTCCCGCCGCGACTGCCCGTTGCCGTACCCCCAGTGACGTATTTCGTCATTTCCCCGCCGTTTTTTGCTGCATGCTTTTTGTTCTTCGTTTTATTTGTTATTATAAATGTTTTATGTATGTTTCCCACTATTCATTAGTTCATTAGGCTGCCTGGAAGCCACTGAATGACTGGTACGGGAGGATTGAACTAACGACCATACGGAGCAGAGTGGCGCCTCTTGCTAATTCATTATCCATGTTTCAAGGCGGGATGTCATATGATCGATTATTCAACAAATAAAAACAAACAAAAGCAAATGAATAGATTACAAAAAAATGAAAAGGAAAATTTACGGACATTACGCTATTCAAAGACATGAACATGTGTTTGAAAAAATAAATAAATAAAAATATTTAATTAGCAAACCTTCAGCGGCATAGTGCTGAGCAGACGGTTCATATCAGTGTTAATGATCGTTTCAATCAGATTGCACATGCGCTGTTCCACCTGAGGTTTGAAGTGAGAGATGAGAAAAGCTGAAAGCTCGAATTTATTTTTTCATTTTTATTTTTTCTGTTTTTAGTTTCCTAATTCTTTTTGAAACACTTTAGTGCCGAACTTCCCGGAAAACTTAGCTATATTTTTGTAAATTCTGTGAATTCAAATGAAAAAACGTACCTTTGAATGCATTGATGAAAAAGTCTGTGATCACACCGGTGTTTCGAACATTCAGATCCACATAACCGATGCTCGACTGACAAAGAGCCGATCGTACTTGAGGTTGGCCGTAGGTACTCCCAAAAATATACGAAATTCAACTGAACTCAGCCTTCAAGTGACATCTATCTGCGACTAGATGCAGTTCACAAAATCTCGGCAAAATTGAATGATTATTATTTGAAATATTGGTGATAAGAACTGTTGGCAATATTGCCCACTTCCAACTACAAACCATCATCGGCACTGTCTCGTTGACGCCGCGATCTATTTTTTAATAATTCATTTGCAGGTTTGTCAAGGTAAAACCAAGAAAAATATGAATATAAATAATATATAAAATGAATAATGTGGTCTCGAACCTACCTCTCCAGCCGGACAGAAATGGTGAGCGCCACGTGACCGAGCAGCGCTTCAAAATGGCCAGTAATTGGCACGGATAGTAAGAGTGGACTGGTAACTGACGCTTGAAATTCACCTGCAGCCCTTAATCAGGCGTCAGTTAGAAAATAAAATAAAACAGGACCTGAATAAAACAAAAAAAAACGTAAAAAACGAGAATCAAGAGGCCCAAGGCCATTACCGTCTGGTTTTCTCATTACGAATTTTACGATCCTACTATATAATAAGCGAGCCGCGATGTTTGTAATGGGTGGCTCATATGGGTCCCGTCGCGATTGCACGTTACCGTACTCCCAGGGACGCATTTCATCAGTTCAGCTCGCCGTCTTTTGCTATTTGTTCATCGTTTTATTTTAAAACTTTTTTCTTTTATTTCAAATCTTTATTTCAGTCTATTAGTGGTTAGTTTTTGTTTTTATTTACTATGTATTAGGCAGGCGTTTATCGGCAGGCAGGCCGCTGGTATTTACTTAATGTATGTAATTTTTCCTCGAGCGGCGTCTTGTTTCTTCTTCTTCTATGATCAATGATCTACTCGATTCAACGATTATTCTTCTATGATCAACGATTGATTCTTTTTTCCATGATCAACTGGACGACAGGTGATACAGGTGATGTAATTTTTATCTTTAGCGATGTTAATGCAAATTGTGTTGCATTACATGCTTTCATTGTAGAAAAACATGGTAAGTCAACATGCTAGGTCTCATAGAATGCGCCATGAATTCAGCTTGACTTTGGATTCTCGGGAAGGCTCGAAACGTTACATAAGAAAGTACTTGGTACAAGTTTAGTCCCACGAGCGATAGCCACATATTCTCCAACGATTCATTCCCTTTTAGTAGTCGATGGAAACCACGGCGATCGCTAATTGCTGCTTAAATGGACGGATTTCTTCGTTCAAAAGGACGCTGGGTACTAGTTTGCCTCGATTGTGAATGACAGCTATAGCATTAGCATTTTGAAGATCCATACCCGCTCGGCCATCTATCCTACATCATTGGAGCACCTAAGGTACCGGAGGCGCCGCAAAACTGCGGTAGCGGCGCTTCGGAGCGCCGAAAATCGCCGTTTTTAAATAACTTTTTTAAAATTGGTTCATTTGCGAAGATAATTATATATTTGAGCTGAGCAGCCTGAGCTCTATCCCTCCATATGTACTTTTCCCAAATTCGTGAAAGTTGTTTGCAGTCGATTTTTTTGACCCCTCGATTCTCGGATCCTGCTGCCGCTTCGGTCCCTCACTTGGCGACTCACCACCGACTAGGCTCCGCCCCCTCCTCGCCGCATATAAATATGCGGCGCGTATTTTCCTGGCGTCCCAAGCTAGCAATAGGAGTCCCCACGGAGCGACTCGAAGGAGCCACCACGCGGGGGCCCCGTTGTGCACGGGGCGCAAATGAAGTGCGGTTGACTCCGCCCGGGTCACCACGGGTGGACACCGAAACGGCGCATTTCGGCGCTCCGGAGCGCCGCTACCGCCGTTTTATCGTTACGACGCGTCCGGTACTGTATTTGATCGGGTCGTAAAAAAGAGTTACTGTAAGAAAACAAAAAAAAGGAATTTTGCGGACCTAATGTGCATTTTGGACATACTCCACTGGAACGTATTCGGCTCGATGAGATCTAACGAGTACTCCTGCGGCGGCCAGTACTTGGAGATGAACGCACTGTATATTGCTACCTATAAGAGAAACACATCATATATTGCAAAATTATTTATTTATTTAGTTCTACGCCATCTGAAGGTGTGCTCAAATCAAACACGATTTGTAACAAACAAAAACAAGCAACAATCTTGCAAATATTATAATGTCACAATTTGACTTCATACTGTAAGTAAAGTATACTAAATTAATACGTTGACGACAGCGCCTTTTTCGCGTGTCTGGCGCGTGGGGCCAATCGATTTTCTATCGCGCCGAGGCTGTGGCATGATACCGGCATACGGCGAATTTTTTTTCAAAATGGAAGTGAATGGTAAATCTCGAAGACCACAAATACAGTTCTGTAATATCGGGAATTGTGACTATTCCTTTTTTTGCAATGAAAATAGAAAAATAACAGCTGGAAGCTTTTAGAAGGTCCCTTTTCCCTTTCCAGGTTAAAAGGAAATTGTTATTTGTTTATTGTTCATTATTTGTTTAATCTAATAATCAATATTTGTTTGTATTTATGTGTCTGTTTCAGTCACCAGTATTTGTTGGCATTTATTTGTCTCTTGCAATAACCATTATTTGTTTTTACTTGTAAAGAAAACTAGCGCACAATCAAAAATTCCAGTAAATCGGAAGCTAAGAATTGTTTTCACGGACCACAAGGTTTACAATGATTTCGAATGATGAGGTATATAGTGGCCAGACAAACATTTCCCAAAAAATCGGGATAAGTCAGATAAGTAAATTTCAAAACTGTGACGCAGCATTGCGTCACACGGTCCCACGCGGCCTATCACGCGGGACGCAGCATTGTGTCACACGGTCGTCAACGTATTAATTTGCTAGGCCTCCTTTAAAGATAAGAACCTAAATACGAACAGATTAGAGAAGTTTCTTCCCTTCTCGTCTTTTTTTCTTTCGAAGTGAACCAACAGCGAACGAACTCAAATACATTACCCTATTCGGCTCCCAAAATGAGTTTAAAATTCACGTAAAGGTAGAATTTCAAAAATAAATATTTTCACAACACAATTACCGTATAGTTGTCAAGAAGAACATGTACATAGAAGCTGCTCACCTCGCCTTGTTCGATTCGTTCTCGTATGGTGGGTAATTGCAGTTTGAGCACCTGTTCGTTGACGACCTTCATTCCGATCTCTCGCATGTACGCCAAGCCGGTTGGCATCAGACGAAGATAAATGCCAGGATTTGACGGCGACGTGTTTTGCTACAAGAACAGCTGGTGGTGTCACCGAGAAGTGCAGGCAAAAAGCCTGTTCGGCCAACTCTGTTTTCTACCGCACCCCATCAACGCTGCTGCTCTGATCCCCGCTTTCAGTTGCTATTGCAGCGATTTAGAGTCGTTAAAATTTCCGGCTGTCAGAAATGGTCTTGAATTTTTCATTGGCTTGGTTATCACATGCAAAATATTTCGTAGACGCTCTTTAACGTGCCTCATTTCTCGAAACTTCCCTCCAAACGTTAAACAAATCGGAAAAATCTTTCCATGATAACCATCAAAAAAGAAAACCAATGATCATGTCCTCAGAAAAAGCTATTAATCATTCGTTTCCCGTAATTTGTGCAGTGGCTATTAGTCATTTGTTAAATAATTAATAAAAATAAAATCGTCTATAAAAATAGAAAAAAATAATTGCTGAACAAATGATTTTTACGATCTACTTGTTAAGTATCATACTTGTTATAACGTATACACAAGCTGTTTGTAGTTTCTTATTTGTTCGATTTGTTCCATAGTCACTTACTTGCACCCTAATTTTGTAGTTTCATATTTTATATATTTCATTTTTATATTTTCAACTACCTTTATCATCTGTGTCGCCTATATATTTGTATTGCTAGTATACATTACTTGTTGCTTATATTTCTTGTAAACGTATGTAGCAAAAAATGAAAAATGAGTTATGCCACTTACAATTTGAACATTAAGGGTGTCCCTTTTGATTTGAAAAACGTCCATTTTGGTTTGAAAAACGTCCGTTTTGATTTGAAAACCGCCCATTTTGGTTTGAGAAATGTCCAATTTATGATAAAATGAAAATGGTATAGATCAATGCGCGAGATCACTGCGAGACGAAATGCCTTCTTAATTTTCCCCATAATTTTTTCAAGCGCCTCTCTTTCTTCTCCACTTATCGTATTGCAATCGTTTCTTACCCTTGGACTTGTAGCTATTTCAAAGACAA
Source organism: Nippostrongylus brasiliensis (assembly GCA_030553155.1). Taxonomy (NCBI): domain Eukaryota; kingdom Metazoa; phylum Nematoda; class Chromadorea; order Rhabditida; family Heligmosomidae; genus Nippostrongylus; species Nippostrongylus brasiliensis. The sequence goes on from CP130735.1 coordinate 45,696,097, forward strand.
TGAAAAAAAGAGTCGTTAAAGGTCAAAATACAAATTGTTCGCAGCATAGCAAAACTTCGCATCAGCGGCATTGAAGCAGAAGCATGTGAAGAATGTTCGTAAGCAGATAATCTTCCAAATTAGGAGCGCCGACGTTTCGGTTGCTTTATGTGAAATACGAAAAAAAGAAAAATGTGACAGTTGGAGAAGAAAATTTTGAAAGAAGCTGACAAAACTCACATCAAGAAGCGGCGAATAGTCTTTCTCATAGCTCTGCGAATGAATCAGCACTAACGATGACAATATCAGTATGAAGACCATTTTAGCACCTGCAAGTTCAGCATTGAAATAGAGACAAAAACAAAATTCAAATTCATTACATGCGGTAATTCCGCGTGTGGTGTTGAAAAGTACAGTAACCAACAACACAAAAACTTCAACATGGTAACGAGTACAATTTGAACGAGTTTTTGAGATTTGTTAGAGAAACAAAACATTACATTAAAACCTCAAATACATCCGAATTTGCCTTCAAATAGATGGGAACCTGCGTGTCAAGAATCAACCAAAAATGTGAAACAGTGATCGAGTAGATTGAAACTTTTGTTCTCAATCCATCGAGTGCGTCGAAATGTGAGACTGATCTACCAAGGGCGTCAAAATTTTGCCACTGATCTATCGACTGAATCGAAATGTGACACTAATCTATACAGAATGCCAAAATTCTGCCACCGATCTACTAAGTAGGTCAAAATTTTGCCACTGATTTATCGAGTAGGTCGAAAATTTGCCACCTATTTACTGGTTAGATCGAATTTCTGCCAATGATTAATCGAGTAGGTGGAAATTTTGCAACTCCATCAACTGAGTAGACCGAAAATGCGACTTTGATCTATAAAGTCTGCCAAAATTCTGCCACTAATCTACTGAGTAAGTTGAGATTTTGCCACTGATCTATCGAATAGATCGAATTTTGGAACTGATCTACTGAGTAAGTCGAAAATTTGTCACCTATTCACTGGGTAGATCGAAATTCTGCCAATGATTAATCGAGTAGGCCGAAATTTTGCAACTCATCAACTGAGTAGACCGAAAATGTGACAGTGATCTATACAGAATACCACAATTCTGCCACTGATTTACTGAGTGGATCGAAATTTTGCTTTTGATCTATTGATTAGATCGAAAAATGTGACACTGATGTATACAGTATGCGAAAATTCTGTTACTGATCTACTGGGTAGATAGAAATCTTGCCTCTGATCTATCAAGTAGGTCGAAAATTTATCACTGATTTACTGAATAGGTCGAAATTCTGCCGCTGATCTACTGAGTAGATCGAAATTTACTATTGATCTATCAAGTAGGTCGAAATTCTGTCACTGATCTACTGAGTAGGTCAGAATTTCGCTTCTGATCTATCGCGAAGGTCAAAATTCTGCCACTGATCTATCGACTGGGTTCAAATGTGGCACCGATCTATTCAGTATGTCAACATTCTGCCATTTATCTAGTCAGTAGATGGAAATTTCGCAAATGATCTATAGAGTAGGTCGAGGAAGCTTCGAAAGAGCATAGAAGGTCGAAAAAACGTTCTAATGAATAGGTAAGGTTTCAGAACACGGCACGAGCTTCAAAAATGACGAACCTGAACTCGGTTCTGAAGCGATGACAGCTGAGCGAATGGCTTCGACGACGGCGGCGACGTCCCTCGTCGCCGACGAAACACGTTCTCTCCACCACCACCACCACCCCCAGTAGCAGCACGTCGGCGGACGTCCCGAAATCGCCCTCGTCGATGAAGCTTCACCGCCACCACCACCACCAGCTGCTGCTGCTGTAGTTGCGCAATCCGAAACAGCAGTCGTTCAGCTTCGAATCCTGTTCAACGCCACACCGCTCGATGGTCGCTCAGCTGATATGATATCCTCGCCGTTATCACAAACGCCAGTGCAACACTGTAACACACATTTGGCAAAATACGACAGGAATACTGCTCGACAGGCTTTCGGGGAACAGGTCGTTAATGGATACATAACCACAAATCACGAATTAATACACACATATTGAATCGACAAAAACCATATTGAGTAGGAGTAGTGCGTTACAAACTGGATTGAGAAATCCTGAGCGTAATAGAGCGTTGTACAAAAGCCCCTAAGGTGTTATGAAGTGCATAAAACGCAAATGCCGAAAACCATCGTTACATATGGAATTCCATAACGTTTTGAGACCGATTTGTTAGCGCTGCCGTTCAAAATTCATTGCCCTCATTTAAAACCTCACATATCCTAGAATGCACTTTGAAGCACTTCTGATCAGGGGTGTGCGGAAATTATTTTTTGAAAAGCGGAAGAGGGGAGACGGAAAGGAAATAGCCAAAATGACCGGAAACCGGAATACGGAAACGGAAATAGCGTAGAAATGCCTAAATTGTTGGAATTTAGCCAAAACTGGACCACCAAACGTTTCCACTTCTGTTTCTAAAAGTACCCATAGCATGCTCGCTTTGTTTCCACTACAATGTGTCTCCTTCTATATTTTGTTGAAAGCGTTCAGCGTTTGGTGACAGCTTCGAAGTAAGCGCGGTGAAAATTCATCAAAAAACCGTATCAATTCTACTCGTCTTTACGAACTTTATTATAAACCAAACCGGCAAGAGTGTCGTAAAGAAAGACAGGCTTTTTTTTGGTGTGACAGGCGAGAATGCTTTCAAAATAGAATTAGAAGCCTAAAGCGAGTATGTTATGGTGGAGAAACACTAGTTTTTCAAGATTCTTGGGAGAGAGGCTTTTTCTCCGATCGTTTACAATGAAACCAGCAATAGAGAACAATCTCTCGCACCCGGACGATGGTGCAGGTGCCGACAAATACTTCACTGCACGTTTTCTAAGTGGGTGTACTTCGCTGCTTTGGTTTCATTCTACCAGAATGCGAAGCGATTATATCGACGTTAGCACTATAAATTCAGCCTCCCTTTTGTCATCCTTCACAGTGGAGCTCTTCTATTTCTACTTCCGCTTCCGTGTTCCGCCCAAAAAAAGAGCGGAACACGGAATGGAACGGCCTAATACTGCCGGAAACCGGAATTCGGAACACGAAAACGGAAATTCCGCACACCCCTCCCTTTGATGCTAGACAATCGAAAGTATTTCATCGGGAAATGATTTTAACATGCGAAAAAATGGTTTGGCTGTGTAACCTGGACAAGGAAAGGGCCAAGGTAAAGGTAGAGCCGACATTGTTCAGTTCTCTAAGGACGTGCTATGCACCCAACTTCCAGTTGCAGAGGTTTAGTGAATCCGTATTTGGGCTACACCATGACTGCAGAGGTCAGTCGCTGTATGAGTCAGTAAAAAAGGTAAAGGTAAAGGTGTCGACGTTGATCAGTCCCCGAATAATGCGCCACGCATTCGTTAGCCATTCAAACCGTAGGGGCATGGTGAATGCGTATTTGGCCCATACAATGACTTGAGGGGGCCAGCTCAGTGTCTTTACCTTCCAAGACAAGTCTGGCACCAATCTCGACCTCGGAGGGATGGAAGTCTTGGTTAGCCCAGGCCGGGATCGATGGCTCGATCGTACGGGTATCAGTGTCCCCTTACCACGTGGGCCCATGAGTTAGTACCTCTACGTAAATGAGGAAAATGTATAGATGCCAGCAATCGATACAATTTCTTTCTCAGTAGCTCGTCTCAAGCAGGCTGTAAGCCGCACCAGCTTCACCACTAAGAAGCCGTGGTTCTTTCGTGGTGGCGGAACAACCGGTTCATGGTGCGACCTTGCCAATGGCCAATAGCTAGCTAGCTCGACGGTGGTCCGTTTTTGCAGTAGATATTGAAGAAACCAGAATCGGCCTCAGACGGATGGCGCCGATGAGGAAAAGCAGTTGGGCCGCGAAAAGCAAACTCAATACATTGCGAGTTGTGCAGTGGATTGGATTATTTGGAGTTTCAGAGATTGGTCAGATGAATGATTCGGAGCTGTGATCTTCGAGTACTGTAACAATTCTGAACCTTTTTGGAATCCAGAAATATTTCCGTGATTTATAAGATTGCAAAAGTGCAAGTACAGAGGAGGAAGTCTTGGTGGCTTTCGCTCGACGATCATCTCGGTTCCACTTTTGAGTTCAATAGATCGTTTAAAAAGCGTATGTGGCTTGAAATGAATCCGGATCGCAGCGACACAATGCACACAAAAACCAATCGTAGGCAAATCTTACTGCTGGTTACCAAACGCACTACAGAACGGGTTGTGTTGAGGGTTTGGAACGACGAATTTCCAACGACGCCTTAAACCTCGGTGAGATACTGTAGCGTACTGAAACCAAACACAATAAAGGTAAGGTAAAGGTAAGGTGCCGGCATTGATCAGTCCCCTGGGGACGCGCCACGCATTCGTGTTCTATTCAGAATCGAAGAGGCATGGTGAATGCTTATTTGTCCTGTACAATGACCTGCGGGGACCAGCCGCTATACCAGGGGCCATATTTATCATTGGTAAAACCCCGATAAACCTCGAGATAAAGCCCGAACGGTGCCCACCTTTTTTCTCTACTTGTTCTAAACTTCCCATGTTAAACACAATCTCTCATCGACTCTGCCGTCTGGTTCTGGCTACGCCGCGGTTATGGAGACCGCTCGTCCGTTCATGAATCTGGGCCCGGGTCAGTATCTTGACCTTCCCAGACAAGTCTGGTTCCAACTGATCCGACCCCGGCGGGATGAAAGGCCTAGTTAGTCCGGACCGGGATCGATCACTCGACCTTGTGAGTGACAGCAGCGCCTCTTATCACTGCACCACGCGGGTCGTTACCTTTTTACCTTTATTGTGCTAGGTTTCAATACGCTGCAGTACCTAGCACCATAGGATACGGAATTTAGGCATTTGGCACATTCTTACAATTTCAAAAAATATGATTTCCAAACCTATTAAGGCCGCTGTAAGCCGAGGCCACCCTCTATAGAGTATACAGTTTAAAGTTCTCCAAATAAGTTTATTACAACGATCTAACAGGGTTCAGAAAGATCAGAAAATGCAGCCCAGTGAAATCCGCCACCGGAGTTGAAGCTTCAGACGATTACACCTGCTGTGATTAGAAGATTGTAGAAGAGGCTTTTCCCTTTCAAATGCTGTGCAAAGAATTACAAAAAGTTTTACGTTTTCTGGAGAAAATTCCATGCCGCAAAGGGCTATTTCTGCGCAATTTCATTTTTCATTCCGCTCGTGAAAAAATTAGCAACATTTCAAAAATCCATCAAAACGAAATGAATATTCTTGAACAATAAACAATTCTCTATCGAACAGTATACACCTCTTTGCCAGAGCTTTCCTACTAAACTTTCAGTAGGACATTTTATGAAATGACCTTATACAACCTCAGGGATTTTTAGGAAAGGTCTCAATATTCAATCTGAGTGTTATGCTCGACAAACTAAAAGGTTACAGCGATAAAGATAAGATAGTTGATCAACAGCAGACTACGATAATGTAAAAAACACCTCGAGTGAATTGAACGACCATTTTTTCCGATGATTTCGAGAAATTATGAAAAATTGAAGTACGTAAAATGAAAAAAAAATGACGAAAACCTGAGCAGTTATGTGATCAGCAGGGAATCAACAACTTGAAATGAAGAAAAAAAAACAAATGAGAAGCAAATGGAAGAGCTTCCGTAAAAAAAGTGAAATACTCGATAAGTGGCGAAAAAGAGGAATAAATAAGACGTAAACAATAATAGCAAAAGCGACACGCAGATAGTCTACAGAGTCGAGGCTAAGGATTATAATTGACCCATTGACGACCGCGCCATTTTTGCGTGTCTGGCGCGTGGGACCAATCGATTTCTCGCCGCGCTCAGGGCTTGGTGAAACTGAAAAGAAAAAGAGCAAAAAAAAGAAATCGGGGATCTTTAGTCTTAACCATATCCCTATGAAATAGCACCTTTCTCAAATACAGAATTTTCTCAGAATTCTTCCAAATTTTGCAAGAAGGTCACCTTTTTTGAAATGGTTTCGATTGTTTCCTTTCTAAACACAGAAAATGTTTCTAGTGACCCATATTTTAGTAGTATCGAAGAAGACCTGTGCATACTTTGATCTACTTGATTACATATATATTTTGATGTGTAAATCAGCAACTGATAACTGTTTCCATGGGCCACTCCTTCCAAAGCAATGTCTACAGGTGAACAATACATCGCATAGGAAAGATTGCCCGAACGTTTCGACACCATCTAGAAAATAGAAATATTAAGCTGTGGCTTGACATCAAGCCACGCAGTCCCACGCGGTCAACAGAGCGTGGCTTGCCATCAAGCCACGCGGTCGTCAAAGGGTAAAGTTGACTGATGCGATGCCTTGGAGTGCGCCATGCACTCGGGTTTTCTAAAAACAATAAGGTGCCCTAAAGCAAATTTGTTCTATACAGAGCCTTAGATTCTGGTACTAAAAAACCCATCGTGCTCTATAGTCAGCCCTTCCGACACCTATTTCCCAACAAACAAATTTGTTGAGTTTCTCGGATCGAGAAGTCATCCCAGGAAATCGACGATGAAACTGATCTGATCGATAACGGATCAAACATCCATCAAATGACGAGTGACAGCGCTGATATGCGGCGATACTTGGTGGTTCACCCCGAATGTGTCGTTAAAGTATAAACCGGACTAATCACCTTGTGCGCGCGCGCGTCACTAACAAGATTCGAGCCGTATCGGTGTAACGTACGTATCGAACGGGATAGTGGAAAACCAGTGTTACAGCGGTGATAGGATACTGATAAACATTTTATGAAACACTGATCCTACTTAGTTGAGCCGGCAGCATCCAAACAAGATAGAGACCAAAAATCCAGACGGGTCAGGAGTTCGTTCAAGAAATCTGCCTAAGGGCTCGTTTAGACGCCGCGCGGCGAAAACGCAAAATCGAAGTGCAATCAATAATTAACGTCATCGATCGAATTTGCTGCTTTGCGTTAGTGGCGCAGTTCGGTGGCGCCGCGTTTAAGCAAAAAAAAATTAGGCATATAATCACATAGGGAAGAAATTAAACGAAAAAAGTGAATTTCGTCAAAAGGTCCCTAATAAGAAATAGCAGCCTTCTAAAAAACCCGAACGACCAGAAAGTTTGCCTATATGAGGCGCCACCGGACTGCGCCACTAACGCAGAGGAGCAAATTCGATCAATGACCTCAATTATTGATTGCGCTTCAACTTTGCATTTGCGCCGTGCGGCGTCTAAACGAGCCTTGAGGAAGGGTATGATCGGTATATGGTCTGGGGTAACTTAATAGGTGAGGGCCAGCGTGGTACAGTGGTAAGAGGCGCTGCTGACACCCGCACGGTCGAGCGATCGATCCAGGCCCGGGCTAATCAAGACTTCCATCCCTCCGGGGTCGGGTAAATTGGTACCAGACTTGTCTGGGACGGTAAAGACCTCCTGCCTCTACGATTCTGAATTGAACACGAATGCGGCGGCGTGTTTTTTGGGGATTGATCAACGCCGACACCTTTACCTTTACCTTGAACTTATTAGGTACACTACTCGAGCTCTCTACCTGGATAACTAACTGCAGTTTCTACATCAGGCCGCATTGAAAACGGTTGCCCCACAAAGGGGAAACATAACCAGCTCTACTTGAGTGTCTCCTCACACCCTTCAATAGCCTTAACTCAAATTCGTACCGCTTAGAGGAACTGGAATGTAGCCACTTCACAGCAATGCACTGATTGGCCTTCAAAACCCGATTCTATTCAGAATAGTGATATATAGTCCATAAAACATGACAAACAAGTCAACGTCAGGATCATGCTAAACGACTAAACAAACATGAATTAAAAAATAAAAACAAAAATAAGGAAATTAAAGGTGAAATATGGATATTGAGACGATTTCAGAAGAGGTTTAAGCTTGCAGTAATGGGGAGGAGAAGATACAATGCTTTGTAGTTTTTGGGTGAGTTCTGCCAGGAGTGGATCGAAAGGAAGGTCAAATTCTATCCTCTAAATGAATAAATAAATAAACTTCTATCCTTGCCGGAGTATGAACTTTTGCCTGCAATCTGTTGCTACTGTGAGCGTCAAGTAAATCAACACAACTGATAGGATAAGAAGAATGGAGTAAGCGATAAAATATCATATAAAAATGAACTCTAATTTCCAAGAAATACGCCTCCGAGACGACTCATATCACTTTATACTGGGCAAAATACTGGTCCCTTTCTTTTTTCGATCAAAATTTTAGAGAATGGAGCACCTAACACGAATGAGTGTACAGCAAACGGGGTCCGAGGCTGAGCAAACTTACCCGGGGGGGGGGGCAACTGATCGGATCGGACTTCAGCGCGCGTACGCCGCGCAAGTAGAAAATTTCTGGAAGTTAAAACATTCGAAATAGTTGCCAGTCGACGTAGCAGTGCCGAGCTGTGTTTGACCCAGTTCAGCGCCGACACAACGCCACACTGGTTTTTCTCGTTTATTTTCTGGCTACGCGGACAAACACCGCTGAAAAATTTCTGATGGTGATCTACGAGATGAATCGATCGTTGCCGCAGTGTTGTGATCTGCAGCACAGATAATTTGAAAATGCTCAGATTCACCCTATCCTATGAATCATAACCAAAATTCACCTGATGGATCGATGTTGAACTGTTGTATTTAGCCTACAGCTTATGAACACGAAAATTTCTAATCTACCTTTTATTGGTATAATTGAGAAAATTCTTTGAAGAACGGATACATCGCTACCATCAAATTTTCTGATCTACTCCATCGATCATTATGCAAATGTACTGATCTACCGAATAGACCACTACGATGTATTTCTGATCTACTCAATAACCCACTACGAAAACGTTTTGATCTACCCGATGGATCCCTACGATCGTCTTTGGTTGATCTACCCCCCCCCCCTCCTCCAAAGATCATTTCGCACAGATTTTGATCTATCCCATAGATCATTAAGCAAATATGTTGATCTACCGTACAGATCACTACGAACTATTTCTGACCTACTCGATAACCTGCTACGAAAACGTCTTGATTTACCCGATGGATCACTACGAATGTCCTTGGTTGATCTACCCCACAGATCGCTTCGCACAGATTTTGATCTATACCAAAGATCATTACGCGTATGTATTGATCTACCGTATGAAGCGCTACGTTGATTTTCTGATCTACCCAATAGCATGTCACGAAAATGCTTTGATCTAATCGATAGATCACTACTAATGTTTTCTGGTTGATCTACCCCTCAAACCACTACGAAAATTTAATGATCTACCCTATTGATCAGCACGTAAATATTTTGCTCTACCGTAGAAATACATCACTACGATGAAATTCTGATGTACTTTACAGTCCGTTACGAACATGTCTTGATCCACTCGATAGATCACGACGAATGTTTTTAGGCTGTTAGGTACTGACTAGTGCGAAAATGTTCAGATCATGAAGAGTCAACTACGATTTCTTGATCTAAATTTCCGATTTTAGATCTACGGTGTTGATAGATCACTACGAAGAAAGACGAAGAGTTGATCAATTCGATCATGTTCAGATCATGAACAGTATCTTGACGGAAAATTTCATTAATTGTAGGGCGATTATTAACATTTCCATTTTGTTTAAAGTTTTTTAAAGTATTTTTAAGGAATGCTAATAATTTATGGAGTGAAAACGAGTTCAAAAAAGTAATGTTCCCCTTCTGAAAGTTCCCGTGGTCAAGGTACAAACCTCTATCGAACGGGATCACACTTAGAGCTGATCGAGCGCCTCTGTCGCTCATTTACGATGGATAAACTCACTAAAAGTAGAAGATTGCGGAAACATAGTGAAGAGGCTTAATTAAAAGGAAACGACAATGGATCAGACAAGGCCCGGAGGAAATCGAAGAACGACGATCTCGCGCAGCGCTCGAAAATCGGATGTGACAGTCGATTGTCGTGTGGTCGACGACGGAGGGAAACGGAGAACGCCGTCGATGATGATATGTTGGTCGATCAGAAGGCTCCATAGAGGGGGGGGGCAGAATTCGGGTCAGTCGCGGGTCTATGTGAAAGTGCGCCGACGAAAGCGAGTAGTGGAGGAGCGCATGAGCGACGCGGGATTCCGGCGGCTTTTCCGCAGCATCCGTGTTCGGAGAATATGGAACCTGCATATATCCGTGAAATACCCGTGAATGGTCACAAGTGAACTGTCGAATTGCCCTAAAGGAATACCGCCGCTAAAACGACCGTCCCGCACCAACAAAGGACAAGAAAATCGATCAGAAAGCTATAAGGATACCAGAGCCGACCAGGGCCCAAATTCATGAACGAAAATTTGGGGTATATAACACTCCGGGCAAGATAAACCCGGTCCATCTCCCCAATATTCGCATTCATGACAATCGGGTTTGCGATACTCGACGTGAAGCAATGCAACGACCGTGATCACGGCTGTTATGGGTAAGCGGTCGTCAGTTCACAAATCGATAGGTCCGATTTTTTATCAAAATTGGTGGCTATTCGCTTTGGTTGTTGCGCAGTAGCTTTAACTTTGTTCTCTGTTTGCTAATTAGCAATATTATTTTCCCTTTAAACTTTGAAAAATTGAAGTTGAAAATGAAAACTGAGCGGCCCATCAGCTGATGTGCGGGGTATAGCATTGGAGCGCTCTTACTAGAGCGGGATGCTCGATACACGCCGCGTCAGCGGGGTGGAATAGACCCACGATATCCCCCGAATAAACTCCGCGCGGCGTTCATGAATGCGAATACGCGCGCCGGCAGGGGTTTATTTGCCGGTATATAGCGCCGATACCCGTCATGAATCTAGGCCCAGGGGTGCTAGAACGGTAGCTTCTAGATATTCAGGTAGTATCCCGCGAGCGCTTACGTGATAATCTTTTAGGAATCTTTTAGGAAATTCTCCTTCTCGAAAATGAAAGTCGCCGGACCAAGTGAATAACTACCTCGTCGATGAACCGCTCTAAGATTTTTTTGGGACTTGAATTATTGACGTACGCTCCTGTGACACGCATACATAGAACGATTGGCCTTTTAATCACAATTTATCATTAAACAGTGGTACATAGCCCTGGGCCTAGATTCATCATTGGTAAACCCCCGATAAACCCCGAGATATAGCCCGAACGGCGCCCACCTTTGTCTGCTTATCCTAAACTTCCTATGTTAAACGCAATCTCTCATCGACTCTGTCGTCTGGTTCTGGCTGCGCCGCGGTTTCGGAAACCGCTCGTCCGTTGATGAATCTGGGATCTGGCGAAACACGATCATTGGCTCCTTCAAGTATCGAACACCTAGTAGTAGTAACTGCGCCCCATTGCTAATTTCTGGCCGGGCTACACTAGGGTACAGGGCATCCCGATCTCAATGAGTAAGAGATCACCACAAGTTCACGGTGAGCAGTAACGAGAGTCATAAACCTAAACCTAACAAGATCGTGAACCAAACGGGTAACCGATAACCTTGTTTTGTTCATATAGTACTTGTTCTCGGCGCTCTTTGGAACCAAAGGATCACCGCCTCTCCATCCTACTAATGAATAAGCGAAACCACGATGTCCGTTTGCCAACTCTAGGGTCCCGCCGCGATTGCCCGTTACCGTACTCCCAGTGACGCATTCCATCAGTTCCTCGCCGTCTTTTGTTGCATGCTTTTTGTTCTTCGTTTTATTTGTTATTACAAATCTTTCATATATGTTTCCTTCTATTCAATACTTCATTTGGCGGCCTGCAGGTCGCTGAAAGGCTGGTATAACAGAAACCTAGTGGAGATTACTCAAAAATCTGAACTTTCAGGAAAACTTACCGCACAATGTGCTGCTTTGAGGGGAGGGTATTATGGATTAATTCAGGGTGACATCTCGCTACCTGCTGCTTTCACAAGGACAACAAAAGCTTGCCTTTTCGTCGGTCGATACCCTCATCCGATGCCGCTCTACAAAGGGTTCTCTATGAAGGAGGCAACTAGTTCTGAGCGCGGAGCGAGTCCAAACTCCGTGAGGCTGTTTGGTTTCTCCTCTCTCTCAGGAGGGAGATGAAGAAGAATAGAAAATCAAGCTTCAGTTCAAAAACCGAATATTCTCTGACAAACACATTCTCTAAACATCATGGTTATATTCTACTTCTAAAGTCGCAGCTTTTCGACGAGAACAGAAAAAGAGCTTCACCAATTGAAATTCTATCGCCCAGGCAATTCTGAATCTCAACGCTAAATCAGGATCTTATCGAGTTCGGAGGCGAACGCGATTTGAATCATTCAATTGATCGTCGAGGCTGTTGATTTTCTCGATTTACAAGGACAAATCTTCACGGATATTTCAATAGTCGGGCCAACATCCGGCGCTCTGATGTGATCAAACCGGATCTGTGAACGGTCGAAAAAACGCACTTTGAATTGATACCATTCACAGGCGGGAGCGTTTATGGGGCTGTTTACCAATGATCCGTCTCGATCGAATAGCTGAGCGCCTTTTGACGGTTGACATATGATTTGTATTCGATCAGTAGAAAAAGTCTCTAGAGCTCGAACAACTCGAAGGACATTTACAAGGATCGCTAAAAACGAAGGAGAGATCGAAGCAGCGTCGAAGGACGCCCTGCATGGAAGAAGAAGAACAACTACAGCACAGGACGTGTCTTTTGATCAAAAGCCGAAAAAGCCGGCAAAAACCGCTCCTAAGCGGCTTTTTCGAATAACTTTGTTACGATTCAACTATTTGTGAAATTAGGCCTAGATTTGAGCTCAGCTGCTCGAGCTCTACCCATCCATATACACTTTTCCCAAATTCGTGAAACATGCTTTCAGTCGCTTTTTTGACCCCTCGATTTTCGGGTCCCGTTGCCGCTTCGGTCCCTTTCGGTTGGTGACTCACCACCGACTAAGCTCCGCCCCCTACTCGCCGCTTAAAATATGCGGCGCTCACTGCACCGAACCAGGAGTGGGAGTCCCCACGGGGTGGCTCGAAAATGCTACCTCGCGGGTCTCCCGTTGGCCTCGTCGTTGACGGGGTTCCCTGTTGGGGCCCCCGTCAACGACGAGGCAATCGATGGATACGAAGGACACGCAAAAAATCGATATTTTATAAAAACTCTCAGGTGTGGGTAATTTATACACCAAAAGATAGGGCTCGAGCTGCTGAGCACAAATCTAGGCCTAATTTCGCAAATAGTTGAACTATAAGAAAGTTATTCGAAAAAGCCGCTTTAGAGCGGCTTTTGCCGGCTTTTGATCAAAAGACACGTCCGGTACTGTATAGAAGATCAAGTGCTAAAGGGATGACGATGGTGATAGTCAAGATGAATGGGAAAATAATATATGGTAAAATAAAGAAAGAAGACACAGGGAAAGGAAAAACCATCCTTTAATGGAATAATTTGTTTATTATGTACACCACAATGTGCGCCCAAACTGCGACTAACCAGGTAATCAAATCAGCTCAATTGATAAAATGATTAAAGTGGAGGAAAACAAAAATATGAGTACTGCAAAATCTAAAAATAACAGAATTTGAAACAAAATTTAAAAGAAAAAGAAAAAATAATCATATAAAAATAATACTCAAAAATAATATTTATTTAACGTCTTGTTTTTGACTTTGATCAATGGAAAAGCTAAAGAAATCCTGTGGAGAAAAGCTGAGATCTCTGCCGTTGTGCTTTCTCAAAAACTAATGTAACAAGCTAAGTGGGCGTACGTGGCACAGTGATAGGAAGCGGCGCTGACAACCGCACAGTTGAGCGGTCGATCCCCGCCCGGGCTAATCAAGCCTTCTAACCCTGCGTGGTCGGGTAAATTGCTACCAGACTTCTCTGGAGAGGTAAAAAACACTGACTTGGACTAGCTGCTGGCCCCTGCAAGTCATTGCATAGCCCAAATATGCACTCACAATGCCTCTAAGATTCTGAATGGAACACGAGTGCGCGGCGCGTCCCTAGGGAACTGATCAGGGCCGACCTCTTTGCCTTTACCACTACCTTTTTTTCTACTTTAAATAGTAGATCAGAGAATACGGAAGCGTACCTTGGCCTCTGCAAACATTTACTACCGGGCACCAGATTTCTAGGAATGTGATTCGGCGCTTTTACTGCCTGCTCATCAGTTTATGATCGTAAATTCGCCAATAATCGTTTTTATCAGCGAGTTCTTCGCCGTCGACACCCATTCGTGACAAACAACTGCTCAGCGTACCTTCTTCGCCGGTAGAGAGAACTGTCTGCTGTGGGAATGCACGTTTTGCAGTCACCGATTGAGATATCGTCCTTTTGTGCTTTCTCGCCATGCATTCTTCTCTGGAAAAGTGTTTTTGTGTCTCTCAGATTTTCATAAAACCTCGCATTTTTTATATTTATACCATTTTCATTTTGGAATGGACGTTTTTCAAACCAAAATGGACGTTTTTCAAACCAGGGCCTGCAGGGCAATGTCCTTTTTGATTTGAAAAACGTCCATTTTGGTTTGAAAAACGTCCATTTTGACTCGAAAAGAGTCCATTTTAAAATGAAAATGGTATATGATGATGATTGGAAATTCGATAAAATCGCTTTCCATCCACATCCCAATTTCTCACTGTTTTTGAACGACACAAACCGGCAGAGCAAATGAAATGCTTGGCAGGGGCGAAAGACCTTCACCGAGTCCGTGATTTCGCCGCTCTTTTGCTGAATGCCTGACTGACTTTCCTCAAAAAGACTAATCCGCTAGCGTGGGTAATTGCCCCGAGTCCTCCACTCTTCCGACACCAAACCGCTACCGTTTTTTCCGAGTGTTCTCCCCAGTTTGTATAGAACAACACTCAGTGGTTTTCAACAGTGAAAGACAGTTAGTTCTAGAAAAGTGTGGTTCATTTTATTGGTATCTCTTCCTCTTATTTTTGTTTTTTGCTTTTCCCCAATTTTCCTTCGGACGAAAACAAAGGTCGAAAGTCGCCTTTACTGTAAATTACAGTCATTCCAGCAAGTTGAAGTACGACTTAAAAGCATTAATACTTTAAAAATTGTCTTAGTCCTTGAATTTAAAATTCCTCAGAACTAGCTACTTGCAAATCAACTGAACAAGCTTCTCAAACACTGCCGTGACGTGACTGTACATCCTCCCAACCTCATAGGTCGTGTTTTCATACTCCATCATTTACCTATTCATCTCCGTTTTTCTTTCCCCACGCTTTTCAAGCCTCTCACAAGACCTGGAAGAGGATCAGCCAAAACAATTCCGAGGCATTATTTATTTATTCATTTATTTATTTACTTATTTATTCACTTATTATTTATTTATTTATCTACTTATTTACTCATTTATTTATTTATTTACTTATTTGTTAATTAAATAATTAATTTATTTATTCATTACACCATAAGAGAGCAGGCCAACTATGTTGTAGTAGTTAGTACCTAACAGACCATGCCAAACGCAAAAATGATTAGTGAACAATAATCAAACAATGAATCAATTGAAACGGTTAGATGACCAAAGCGATGGGTTTTTTTACAGCGCGGATAAGCAGATCATCCTGAATTCGTAGTACAATGCACATAGTCATTTATCTATCTCTTTATTCTCTATCCAATTAATTTCTATAGAAGAATTCCCCACGTCAGACGTTTATCTCTACAATACCGCTCATAACTTCTGTACCAAAACGCGTGCTGCACGCGCCTGCACGGGCAAAAGCGTGCAAATCGCTCTCAGTGAACTTTGGGCAAATTTAAAAACACCACTCGATTCGTCTTCTGATGCTGAGCTCAAATATTCCTTTACATTTACTCCAGCTACAATAGGTGACCTAACTATGGGCGGTTTTCTTCGGAGCTCCACTAATCGTTTTACGACCACCCGAACCTTGCCACTGGAGTGTCCTAAGGACACCTTGCCTAAAGGGGATTGCAAACTGTGGAAATTCTAAATTTGCTCATCAGATTTGACTTCAGCACGTCATTATCATCACTTTGATACCAAACATGTCTTCAACAAGAACTCCACTGGGACTTCTCACTCGATAAAGAAGAGGAATTTTCCTATTTTCGAAGACACGTTCCAAGAACACTTTTCCAGATAGAACACGAAGACATAGTTGTTCTCGGTAAATGAGGGCTGTCCTACTCAAATCCAAAGAAAAATTCAACGACACACAGAGTTTCGTGGAGATTTGCTGCGTCAAACTTCACAATACACAACATTCTCGCTTCTGCTTTGCGATTTTCCTCATTTCTAGCAAGCTGTAGTGGGGACGCGGAGAAAGGTGAAGGTGTAGTTCTTTGGATACCAGCAGAACACACCACTGCCTTTATCTGCAGTCTGACGAAAAGAACTTCAGAACCCCGCGTTTCGTGTAATCCGTGGTCCATTTTGAAGCAAAATTCACATATTATTGTTCAATCCTTCATTTCACTCCGGTGGCAAGGTTAGGGTGGTCGTAAAATAATTAGCAGGGCTCCGAAGAAAACCGCTCATAATTAGGTCACCTATTACGTACTTACTTAGACTTAGTTCCTCCCGTGCCGTTGAGCACATAGGGCGACGAACTCTCTCCACCGCTGTCTGTCTTGGGCGACTTCTTCGCATTCCTGTCTGGAAATATTCATCATCTTCAAGTCGTTCAAAAATGTTCTTCTCCAAGTGTTTCTCGGGCGACCTCTGGGTCGCTTTCCGTTCGGCGGGATCCACTACACCATGGCTAGTCTTGGCAGGCGACACATCGACATGCGCAAGATGTGGCCGACGAATCGTAGTCTTCGTTCAGCGACAATTTCGGCTAGGTCTTTTGAACGGCAGGGACGTAGTAGTTACACGTTCGTTATGCGATCATCGTAGCGTATTTTCATTATTCGCCTCAGGCACTTGCAGTGAAAAGCGTTCAGCCGTCTGACGTTACTCGTTGACATCTTCCATGTCTCGCTAGCATATATCGCAGTAGGGACAACTACTGATGAGTATAACCGCAGTTTTACGTCGATTGAGACTGACGACGATGTCCACAGTGGCCTTACAGCCCTCTCACACTCGGGCGGCGCCTTGCGCGGCGTCGCCGGAGCTATGATGAAAGATAGGGCGCGGCCGGCCCAACGGCGTCGTCAGCGGCGTCGCCACCGCCGCCGCCGGAGGGGGGTTCTCATACTTCGGCGGCGGCGTCGCGGGCCGCGACGTCGCCGGCGAAGCCGCCTCCGGCGCCGCTGAGGGAATGGTGCCGGGCATTTCTTGCCGGCGGCGGCCGCGATGGCGCGCCCCGCGAGCGCCGACAGCGACAGTTGGTGGGCGGAGCGCCGGTCCTACCCCCACCAGCATCAGAAGACGAATCGAATGGTGTTTTTGAATCTGCCCAAACTTCACTGAGAGCGATTTGCACGCTTTTGCCCGTGCAGGCGCGTGCAGCACGCGTTTTGGGACAGAAGTTATGAGCGGTATTGTACTTCTTTATCAGTTACCAGCTCAATAAACGTTCGACCGCCAGTGTTACAGCAATTTCTTTCAGCCCTGATAATCTGATAACCCTCGGCTTAAACATGGGGTATTATTGCAAATTGACAATTCCTAGATAACGCAACAGCGTGGGGCGATCACAGGGACGCTACTCATTTAGTTTCGTTCAACCCAAAACTAGAGTAAGCCAGCGTACAAACTACGGTAGGTTACAGTTCCCATTTTTGCTTATCACCAAGCAAAAAATTTTTTTTTTTAGATTTACCCGTCATCGCCTTCCCACAATTTCAAATCTCTCGCGAACGATTTCTGGTCGTTAACACACGCTACCACCGTTATCTTTAGAGCGCTTCGGCTGTCAGTTGTTCATCGATAGTTGCTTGAAACATGGCAATTTTTACATTTCATGTTTCTATTTTTATCTTATAATTCTTTGCTCACTCATCCATTATCCACAAATATTCCTGATATAACTGTTTTTGTTGAATTTCCCGTGAAATTTCCACGATTTTCATAATTTTTTTTTCACATTTCAGTTACCTTTTCTCCAATTTTTCGACAAAGAGATATTTCATGATTTGACGATTTGTTCGCCACCTCACTATTGAGTATTTCAAATGGATGTGTCTCAAGAAATTATCGTAGTGATCTATGGGGTAGATCAAAAGACTATCCCAATCAATTTATGGTGTAAATCTGAAAGCCCGGCAGTGATCTACAGGGTAGATCATAGATCACCACCAAGCTTCCGTAGCGAGCTATACGGTGGATCAAAAACTGTTACTAGGCGGTAGATCAAATCTCCATAGTGATCTATGGGGTAGATCGGAAAATTTCCGTTGTGACCAGTACGGTATATCAAAAATCTCTGATCTAACACGTTGATCACTGCCAAATTTCTTTGATCTGCACCATAGATCAGTTCTAGCATTATTTTTTATCTACCCATCGACAGCAATCGAAAATTTTCGATCTAGCCTATAGGTGACTACCAAACGTTTTGGTCCACCCCATAAATCACTACGAGAATTCTTTGAAGTACCTGATTGATCACTAGAAAAGATCTTTGACGGGCCTAATTGTACACTAACCGATACCTTTTCATCTATCCAATAGATCACTTCGGAAATTACTGACACATCCACCAAAATTATCTGACCTACCGTTTAGATTGGATTTTGGCTACCAAAATTTTTTGATCCATTCGATGGATCATTGCGGAACCTTTTCGATCAACCGCACAAAATGCTACGCAAAATTTTTTGAATCTACCACGTAGATCACTATGATTTTTGATCTACCAAATATCACTAATATGCGGTATTTATCACTGCGAAGGATTTTCGGTCTGCCTCGAACATCAAGAATTTTTTGAACTCTGTCATACATCATCACCACTTCAATTGTTTTGTCTTACCCATAGGTGACTACGATTTTCGACCGACCAGATGTCACTACCAAAATAATTTAATCTTCGGTTTTTATCTAAATTTTTCGATTGAACTCACACATCACTACCCAAATGTTAATGATCTACAGCAAAAAAGGCCTCAAAACTTTATTGATCTAGCTCATTGATCATTACGAAAATTTTGATCTTTAGTACAGATCGGTCTGAAATTCTTTGATCTACCTTGTAGACGGATATTCCCCCTACCTACCTGATAGGTGACTGCACGAATTTCTTGATCTCCTCTCCTTGACAAAGTGAAATTTTTGATCTACTGCAAAAATGGCGTCAAAATTTTATTGATCTAGCCCATTGATCGTTACAAAGTTTTTGGTCCATACCGCAGATAAGTTTGAAATTATCTTGATCTACCTCATGGAAGGAAGTTTCCTCACTTACATACCTGATAGGTCACCGCCGAAATGTCTTGATCTCCCTTCCGTGACAAAGTGAATTTTTTTGATCTGCACTTCTAATCCTTTTGATCTAGATCACCACGAAACTACTTTCACCTATAGCGTAGATCAATACGAGAATCTTCTTACCTACTTGCCAGATCACTACATTTTTTCTGTTCTACACGAAAGATCGCCATAACTTTGTTCACCAACCCCATAGATCACAAATCGAAAGCGTTCCGATCTACCCCAATAGATCGCTAGCGAGCTGCTATGGCAACAATCCACCAGTTTTCATCTGTTTATAGACCTCTACACCATTTTTTATCTACCATGCTACCAAACGTTTCTTGACCTATCCAATATAAAAGGCTCTTTCAAGGCAGACGTCATCCGTCAAGTGTCGTGCGCTGCGGTTTCGCCGCTCGGTTCGCCGCGCGCGAACTGCTCGTAATGTCCGGCGCGTGTGGTGCGCCACAACGCAAGCCAACGCGACGTCGATCGGACGAGTTACTCGTAATGACGCGTGATAACCCGATCAACCGATGACGCTGACCTACCTATCCTTCATCACACACGCGTCACGCGTCACTTTATCGACGCGTCGTCTGAAAGAGCCTAAAAAGTCGTTTATCCACTCCATAACAATACAATAAATGCATGATCTACCATAAACGAAAACTAGAAATGCAGCTCCTGAACCTTATCACAACTTCAGTTCAGAAATCCAGTTTCTGAACCTCATCACAACTTTACGAAACTAATACGAGGGGGGGGTTTTCTATCATCACCTTCTGAACTATTCCTTTTTTGCTCAAATTGCTTAGAATCTCTTATTTGATCATTTAAGTGCACGTCGAGTTACGTTGAGAATTTAGCATCAATAGTGGAGAAATTTCACAACAACGCAGTTCAGATGCCGAACTCGATGCCGATGGGTATGGATCATCGCCACCTGGCCATCTGGATGTGGACTCATAATCAGTCGGGCACTGACAACAGCGAAACATCCATCGAATCGGCGAACAGTGAAGGGTAAGTGAATCGTTAATATATCGTCTTGAACTCTACCTTGATCTTGATCATTTCTGAATACTAATTGTGCTTCACATAAGACTCCCCAAATGTGCCGCCATTTTAAACTCCGTCCTTTGTTAATTTCAAGGTGCCGTTTTATTCTTTAAACACCTTCCTATATTTGAAATTTCCATACTATTTCACTAACTAGTTTTCCTGTTCTTTTTGTCTAGGAGAAATTCTGTTATTATAAAATTTATATATTTAATATAACATATAATATTTTTATTTATTTATGTTATTTATATATTTTATAAATTTTATATATTTATTTTTTAAAATTTATTTATTGGTTATAAAATTTCGTACCGATTGACCAGCGCAGTAAAGTTGATGGTCTTAATGTAGTAGGCGATATTCCGATAACAGGCGCGCTCCATTCTATCTTTCAGATATTGAACCACCAGCTAAAACATGAATAAATTCAAAAAAAGTAAAAAAAATAAAGTAAAAAAAGAAAAGAAAAAAGAAGAAACAAAGTGAAAGTAAAAAAGTAAAATATAAATGCTGAAATCTGGCCTCCTGAAACGTTCAATTTAGCTGTACATAATCTAATAACTGGAAAGAAACTTGAACAAAACTTTATATTTTCTTTACATTTTTTAACTCAAAAAGACTTTCACTGTCAATGTGCCAAGTTTTTTCTTCCTGTGCAAAGCAAAAAGGTGTCGGAAAAAGAAAGGATAAGCCCAACAACGAAGAGCATTAAAGCATGAAAAATGGTCCTGAAAGATAACTATCTATTTGTGAAGCTAAAGCAGAATCGTAGCTCTTTTTGTTATTTTTTTTAACATGTTTCTCTAATATTGAATTTCCCCGAAATGCTCCCAACATTGGGTCACCAACGAAGGGGGACGAACTAAAAACTCAACATTCAGTGAGAAATTTTTGCGGATCTCGGAGAAAATCGGAGAAAACCCCACTTCTAAAAGAAGGGTGCATCAATTCGAAAAGTTTCGCGCTCATTGCAAATTCACATTTCGTCAGAGATTTCACCGACGACGGTTTTACAAGGTCACACATCTCCACATGACATCCGTCGTCGTTGCCATTTCCGCTGAGCGCCCACGAACTAGTTCTTAGAAATCGGCGCTCAATCAGATGACTTTCCGAACGACAAATCTCCGCAGAGTCGTCGCCATTCTAGTCTTTCACCTCCGGACTGCAGAATTTCCCTTCGGAACGGGTTCATGCCATTTTGGTAATTTTTGGCTATTACTCCCTCTCTCATGAATCGCTGTGATCGTTTGCAGTCAGATTCTATAATTTTCCTCGCAAACACATCCTTTCAGTGCTAGTACTTCCCATATATTGTCGAACTTTGTGGCTTTGCTTCACTTGCATGCAGATATATATTATTCGATATTCTGTAATAATTGCGCCACAATCCAGCATATTTGAAAAGTTTTTGCCTCCAAGGTTTCGCTTTTTTGGCTGATCGAAACTAGTCGCTTTTTTTCAACGAAAGATTAGCAGTAGCTTGATACACAGCGAAATCAATACAAAACCGAGAGGGTATGACAATTGAAGAAAAAAGAATTGAAGAAATCAATTGACTCAATTGACGTATCTGATAAATAAAAAATAGAAATGAAATAAAATGAAATAAGTCCAAAATTACTAGTTCAATTACGAATATCACTCACTAATAGCTCAACGTCAAATACTACTCATTATAAGATTATACATATTATAAAAAATATATTTATGTAGTGCGAAAAATGTATCCCGTGGTTCTTTACCATGCTTATGAAAATGAGATACAGGAGAAAGCTGCACCTCGTCCAGAAAAGTGGTAACTGCCAAAAGTGGGGGGGGGGGGGGTTGGCGTATTTTTATGAAACGCACTGTAGTATGAGGAAGATTCGTGAATCATCCATCTTCGAGAAAAGTTCTAGATTCTGCTAATTTCCCTTAAAGCTTATCTTCTAAAAAATGCTCATACATTAACTTCTTGACATTTATTTAGCATAATCCGTTCACTTCCAAATATTTCTCAAATATTTCCCGCTCTTTACTAACTAAACTAGAAGATTTTTTCATCATATGGCGCCAAACGATCACCCACACGCAGCTCACTACCCTTACATTTCTTCTACAGTCACCACTAAAATCTTGAGTTCCAAAAAAGTGAGCTCCGCGCTAAGAAAGGGTGGTTCAGGAAGAGTACACCGCTTTTGCTTTATTAGTAGAACTGCGTAACTCTCGAATATGTTCCACAATGAACAAATATCGTACCGTATGCGCCGCAACGGTAAAACAGCGGCAGCGACGCTTCAGAGCGCCGAAAAGCGCCGTTTCGGGGTCCACGCGTGGTGACCCGCGCGGAGTCAACAGCAGTTCATTTGTGCCCTATGTCCAACATGGGGCCCCACGTGGTAGCTTCTTCGAGTCGCCCTACTACTAGCTGGTACGCTAGGAAAAGACGCACCGCACATTTATAGCTGGTTAGGAGGGCGGAGCCTGGGCGATGAGATTCGAAAATCGAGGGGTCAAAAAAATCGACTGAAGAGAAGTTTCACGAATTTGGGAAAAGTGTATATGGATGGATATAGCTCGAGCTGGTGAGCTCGAAAATGTACTTATTTTTGCAAACAAATCGATTTCAAGGAAGTTATTTAAAAACGGCGGGTTTCGGCGCTCCGATGCGCCGCTACCGCCGCGTTTTACCGGGGCGTTTCGTTGCGGCGCGTCCGGTGCTGTAGGTTTAGGTAGTAACTCAAGAGACACCCCAAAGATGGGTAACCTGTCTCAGGTTCAAGTATAGCATTATTTTTGTAGGCAATCATCGTTAGAAAACATGGCTGGTCGTTGAAATCGATCATCGATGAGGTTGTTTTACCGGGCGTTTCGACGAACGCACACATAGCGAAACGAGTTCGCTGTGAAATGACTGTTGTGCGCCGCACCTTACGGAAGAACGACCGATTCCACCACTGCAATCGTCCACTGTCAACCAGCAGCCGGTGGTGTTCCGCGCGCTCTCATCCACCATCTTCATCTACCGCTCGTCTTTGGTGGCGATTGATCTGCGCCAGTAAGGCCGCCAGGCCTCATCAGCTGTGCCCCATGTTCAACACATTATTATATTTCGTATTTCTGATGTCCTATAGCGGATCGATATTCGTTCAACTCGGCTACTATATCATCGAGGAGTACTGCTTGGAGAAATTCGATCGAGTGCCCGATTTGGAGCAACACCTTCAACTGACCGCCGGCTGACGTCTACGTGAAGATGGTGGTGCTGATCAGCGTGAAACGATCGATAAACATTCCATTTCGAAGCTTGTTCAACAATCAATCGGTTTTCTTCGAAAATAAGCACCAGAACAAATTCTGCCAGCCTTTTTAGCGTTGTTTCTCAGAGAAACCATGGTAAATCTTGACGGGAGACAATGGGTAACGCGCTACCCGTCGTGGGTATAACTCTTGAGATGTCCTCCAAGACCTTAAAACCCCAGACCGCAAATCGTCCGGCTATTTGGGACGAATCCGCGCTGAATCGAATCGATCCGCACGAAATGGGTCGACGCTGAAGAAACAGCTCTCGACCTTTTCGACTGAAACTCTCCACAGCGCTTTTGATTGGAGTGATCGAATTTTGATTATGATCAGTTGTGTTCCTCTGTCTTATCACTGAATCTCTATTCATTTGAATTTTCAATTTATTTCCAACGGTTCTTAGCACGTTGGCGACAGCGCCTTTTTCACGTGTCTGGCGCGTGGGACCAACCGATTTTCGCGTCGAGGCTGTGGCATGATGCCGGCATACGGCGAATTTTTTTTTCAAAATGGAAGTGAATAGTAAATCTCGAATGCTACATATACATTCCTGTAATATCGGGGATTGTGACTATTCCTTATTTGCAATGAAAGTCGAAAAATAACAGCTGAAAGCTTTTAGAATGTCCTTTCTCCCTGTCCAGGTTAAAAAGAAATTGTTATTTGTTCATTGTACAATATTTGTTTATTCTAATAATCAATATTTGTTTGTATTTATGTGTTTGTTTCAGTAACCAGTATTTGTTTGCATTTATTTGTCTCTTGCAATAACCATTATTTGTTTTTACTTGTAAAGAAAACTAGTGCACAATCGAAAATTCCAGAAATTCAGAATCATTTTCGTGGACCATGCTTCCTATAACAATGTGCAAAGGTCTACTAAAAAATGGCACAAAAACGTCCTTCGAAATTCCGAGATGTATCGAGAAAAATGCAATACAAGACTGTGGCGCGGCATTGCGCCACACGGTCCCACGCGGCCGCTTGAGCGTGGCGCAGCATTGCGCCACACTGTCGTCAACGTGTTAACATTATCTAGTTTATCAATTTCTTGAGGCAAGTATCCGTTAAGCTGACCATTTTCACTAATTTCTCCACTTTCGCGATTCCCTTGGTCGTTCTTTTTCCTTACCGTCATTATACCTTACCTACATCCTTACCGTTTTCAAACCCGTTCCCCAACCCTCAACCGGACACGACCGGTTTTATTGTCGTTTTGCAATCGTCTTCCTATGAATTTCTACGCTAACCTTCAAATCTAAGGCCGATTGCGCCGCAAGCTTTTATGAAAGAGGAAAAGCAACCGTAACCCTATCCAGAATCGTCATTCTGCCGTTTTATTTAGTGCTGGAAGAATTTTCCCAATGGATACCATTTCGAAACGAAGAAAACGCGACGAATCTGTAAACAGTAGCGAGCTAATCATTCGGCTGATAAGCGCCGCTGATAACACCGCCGTGCTCTCCACCTTTCCATTTTTCTCGAACAAATTCCTCCACCCAAATCATCAGTGACCGACCAGCCGTCAGCCAGTTCCAAATGATCGGTCATTGATGTCTTAATGCGACATTTTCGTGAGATGTCAAACATCAACGGATTCCCCACGAAGGGTCAATTAGTGTAGCCAAACGACGCATCAGAAACCCACCATCTTTCCTCGCACACCAATTTTTCTAGTGTAATTTTCATCTTATGAAGCTTTTTTCGCAGTCTTTTAGTATAGTTTTGAAGTGGAATTTCCTAGCAGCCTGTACCCCAACGAGAGTAATATAGCTCCGGTAAAACCATCATGATGAAATGTCTATTGGGACAGAGTAGTGAACAATTTCTTGATCGGAAAACTAACATTTAAACAATTTAGCAAATGAATTTCGAAGAAAAAAGAACTCGGATGGTCGCTACTAGAAAGAAAATTGTATAGGAATGTGGACCGTAAATAATAAAACAATTTAGTATCAGGCTTTTAAATCAGTAGAAAAGTCCAAATAAACATGCACGCCTAAGTACGCATCGAATAAATGAATATATAAATAAATAATAAAGATGTCGTCGAACTGCATATCATTAGCGTGAGATGAATGAGGAAATCTAGGACCTCAAACTCATCCGAAAAAATGGAAGCAGGTCAACATAGAAAACAATGTGAAATTTCATCAAAAAATTTCGAATTTTCTCGGAATTTGCAGATCTACTCCAGACCCAAACCTATCAAGAAGCCTAAACCTTCTGAACACCTCGATCAGCAGTGTCCCTTCTTAATGTCCTAAGATTTTCACCCACTAAAACCCACACGCTATCGAATTTTGCCAGCCGCATGTCTACAACGTTAGTCTACAAAAGTGGCGCGACGTCGAAAGAAAAACACATTGAAATACATATGTCATCATTTACTGCATCGCTCTAACCTTTCTCGGGAGAAAAGACTGTAAAGGTAAGGTAAAGGTAAAGGTAAAGGTAAAGGTGCCGGCGTTGATCAGTCCCCTGAGGACGCGCCGCCGCATTCGTGTTCCATTCAAGTCGTAGAGGCAGAGTGAATCCGTATTTGGCCTATACAGTGACCTGCGGGGGTCAGCCGCTATACCAGGTCAGTATCTTTACCTTCCCAGCCAAGTCTGGTACCAATTTACCCGACCCCGGAAGGATGGAAGGCTTGGTTAGCTCGGGCCGGGATCGATCGCTCGACCGTGCGGGTGTCAGCAGCGCCTCTTACCACTGCACCACGCGGGCCCTGAGAAGACTGTGCAAATGAAAAACCGAAAATCGCAGTTTCTTCACAATTTTTCCTTCTAAAAATGTTCAATTTTTTTTCCGAACTCAGAGGTTGGAATCTTTCAGATGCACCCTATGAGATTTCTAGAGGACATTTCTGTGTCTCTGCAAAAATTTTCTTTGTATTCTAGGTGAATGGCTTTGTTATTTTGCCGACATTGGCAATTGTTGCCTAGTCAGTCCGATGCCAATGAGTCATTCTCTTTAGAATTTGTGCAATTTGTGATGACAAACAATCAAGCCAAAAGAAGAAAAAGTGTAACAATTAATAAAAAGCTATCAAATAAAATATAAAAATGTAATATAAATAAAATAAATAATATAATATAAATAATATAAATAAAAATGTAATATATAAAAAGCTATGTAAAAGGGACAGCTCGTTTCGTCCCCTATGCTTAGACGAGCAAAAGATACAGAAAAAAGTTGTAGTTTTGTAAGTTTGTAACAAATGCCTTTTCGTAACCATGTTTGCTGCCAAGTATAATAGTACGCGTTATCTGAACGACATTCGTGAACTACAAATTTTTGTTGCACAAGTTGCATTGGAACTCCCTTACAACAATCTTTATCACAAAACTTTAACTGTTGTGACTTATCATCAGATTACCCATATCAGGCTATTCTCAGGATAGAACTAGTCGCACTATCCTACTAAATGGAAGGAACCCTTTGGTTTTTTGTACGTTATCTTCAAAAAGACAAGTAATAAAATTCCTAGCATAAGGTTTTCTAGGATCACAATGAGCGCTCCGTACACTTTCGCAAGATAGTCGCGCTCCTCACAAAGTGGCAACGATTACTTCGCTACCTATGTTTTTTTAAGTTCATTAAATAGACTGAGCAAATTTGGAAGGTTCCTCCATCGATAAATAAGTCGAGAGTGAAGTAAAACAAAATAGGATTCCAGTGCCAAATAAGATTCCAGGTTAGTGCAGTCTGCCGGAAACGGAAAGACGCGGGTTCAATTCCCGTCCGATGTCAGTGTTTTGCGAATAACCTAGCATCTCCAAATATATAAGATAGGATTCATCAAAATAATATCACAACGAGCAACAACATTTCAACAACATTTTTTCGAAAGGTGAGCATTAACGAAAACCTGTTTCGATTGAAATTGTAACTGTAGTTTTCCCATTTTCAAATTGGTTTCGCAAGCTTTAAAGTTATCCATCCATCTATTATACATAATAGGAACAGCACAATTTTACACGAGATCATAGCTCGTGATCAGTTTTCATGAAGCTGTTACCATCGCATTCCATTTTTTAGAGGAATATAGTATAGTGTACCATAGCATAGGGTTCCTCGGAGTCTCTCGGTCGATAGCAGCAGCCGCAAATTTGTTCAACCTGCGGACCTCGACAGTGGCCGGACCCACTACCATTTTTTCAGCGGATGACTTCAAATTTAGATTACGAATTTCATTTTTTAGAAGGATATATAATGTACCATAGGAGAAGAAGTCCTGGGAGTCACTCGATCGATAGCAGCAGCCCCAAATTTGGACATCCTGCGGACCTCGACAGTGGCCAGACCCCTTATATTGCAGATGAACCATCCTCTCACAACCGGCAAAAAAATAGATTTCCCAAGTCGCGTCTTTCAAGAGGCATTTTTTGTTAATTTTTTATCAATCTAGGGGAAATCTAGCATTATAGCCCTAGGCCATTTGAAAAAATCACCCAACCCGGACGGATTGGAGCTCAGTTTTGGTTTACTTCCACCATGAATTAGCTCCCAAACCACTCTGCCAGCTATCATCTAGAATAACCTAGGGGTAGATTTGAAAGTTTCCGTCTTCGTGCATGCATTGGAAACGTTTGAAGATTTTTTGAAAGCTCTGAATTAGTGTCAACCAATGGCGATGCCCTTGAAGAGTGCTGTTGTACAGCTAATTGCTACCGTATTCGAATCACAACATCTCGTCAGTTAGTGCTGTCCATACAAAGGAAGTTGTCCTTCATTTTCCGCAAGAAATACGAACGAGCTCAGCCTTCGTGGTAGGAAGGGATCTACTGCACAACGACGAGATATCAAATTGAAATTTCACTTACTTGAAAATGAGTGATCAGAAGATTAGTTTCTTTTTCTGAGTTTTTTAAATACCGCTTAAACTATTAAGACGTAGAAGAAGTAGTGCTCACAGTACTATTAAATTAATTATTTTTCAAGCGATAAAAATATTTCAGTCATCTCGTAGATGAAAATGTAAGGCCCTTGTTATACCTTCGCTCACCCCCCCCCCCAGCGTAACTCGTCCATTCAGTATCAGACACCGTGGGGCCAGACACGTTTGTACGAGTTATCACGGTGACGCTGGCGTGGTGACGCTCACGGGCTGTTATGCACACGCTCGCGTACCTTCCACGCCCTAGTCGCTGCGCATTGCACTGTGATTGACCCTTTCGCTGGGGGTGGGTCGATCACCTCGCGCACTGCTCTGTATGCTTCGGGCGCGTGCGTGCGTGCGTCGCGTGCTCAGCGTCTGAGGTTAGCGGCGCACGCGATCACCGCTCGCAAGCCGCTGACGCTCACCGCGAGCGAATATATAACAAGGGCCTAATGCTCACGTAATCGCACTGCAATGATGATAATCTCACCAATATTTCTGAACGTGCTTTGATGACGGACAAATGTTGAGAGAATTGTAGAAAAGTGGTATCTGGTACCATATCACTGATTTTCATCCTATCAAAATGGACATAGACGAGCGCCTCTGGCAGTGTTCACTTTGATGGCCTGAAAATGAGTGATAAGCAAGACTTTCAAAAACGCTTTGTACATCGTCTTGTAGAGCGGCTCGCCTTACTGAAGAAACCATGCGAGATTCAGCAAAACGATTGAAACCGGAGATTTTCCTCTTCAAAGAAAACAAATATGTTTTTCCTACATTTTTTTAAAATAGGTTATTCTGTTAAACTGAACACACTCTCAGATAGAGCTGAGAATTCTCTCCAGAAAACTTTAGAAGTCATGTTCACCGTTCACAATGAAAGCAAGAACAATATCGAAAAAATATTTTTGTTTTGTGAAGGACCCATTTTAGGGGCTTGAAAGTTTACAAAATCTGCATTTCTCAAGGGCTGTTGAAAGTTTTGAAAACCGTTTTATACCAGAGCGGAAAAAATTCGCTGTCGGTGAGGTCAATTTTACATTTTTCACTTCTCTATTTATACACTAAAAAATCATAAAACCTTGGAATTCGACAAACAGCTCACGCACTATCTGAAAGAACAAGTAATTCTCCAAATGATTTTAGCAAGCTTGCAACGGTCGCTTGAAAAAAAAACGACACGAACTTTGTTACCAACCTAATAGGTCTGTCAAACCTTGTCATTAGAGCAGTTGGAAAGCGTTGTCTTGTTGCTGGCTTACTTTGATTTGTAGAGTTCGCATACCGAAGTGAGCCTGAGAAAAATTGCACTAAAAATTATACGTAGATTCATCTTTTCACCCGAGTTCAGTTCATTTTCACTCAGTTTTTCACGAACTTCACGGTTATTTGAGGTACTGGGCCCAGATTCATGAATGGACGAACGTTCTCGGAAACCCCGTCGGCGATAATATACCGCGAGTTTGCTGCTATTTATGATTCGTGAAAGTCTGGGTTTCGAAGACCGCTTTTCCCTTTATCGAGGTCTCCCAAACCCTCCCTCATGGCTAGGTACGATAGTACTGCGATGAACCCCGATCAAACCCTGACGTTCGTTCACAAATCTCGAATTGCACGTCGTTCGGGGTATATCTCGAAGTTTATCGGGTGTTTACTAATGATGAATCTGGGCCCTGGCCTGCTGTAAGTACAGTAGTCCTTTGCAGCATTTTACTCTGTTCTTTTATCTTGCTTTAACAGTGAATGTGGCATTCTGTGCCCAGATTCATGAACGGACGAGCGGTTTGGAAACCCCACCGGCGATAAACCCGCTTGATACAGTCGAGGTCTCCCAAACCCTGCATAATGGTGAGGTGTGGTAGACCCGCGATAATCCCCAACTAAACCCAGGCGTGCGTTCACGAATCTCGGTTTGCGCGTCGTTCAGGGTATATCTCGGGGTTTATCGGGGTTTACCAATGATGAATCTGGACCCTGGTGATAGAAGATCAAAGTTCACTGTTCGAAATTCCTATAACAATTTCCCTAAGCACAAGAACGCCAAGAATCCGCCAGAGAGAAGGTGCAATGCATGTGCCGTGCGAAAAGAAATCGTTGACGATCTGCCGGAGAGATCGGGCAAAGACACGGCGCATTCACATGCAACTTCCCCGTGCACCCACGAGATCGTCACCATGGGGGGACCCAAAGTGACAAGTTCACCCGCTCACAACGACAACGTCATGTTTTGATTTGAGTCATAGGCGAAAACACACGGCGCATTCCTCATGGAGCGCTCAGATCGTCACGATCGATCGATTCGTTCGATGAGAAGAACTGTCATTTCGTCTGGCAGCGGTGCTGGTGGTGATTTATTACTTCCGACAAATACAGTCAAAGTAATGGAATTACAACGACGCCTTTACATCGTTTCGCCTGTGACCGTTCGCTCTCGAAACCAACGCTAAATTCCTCAGTTCATACGCACGTTGATGGTTATCATTATCATTATCATCCAGGGCCTAAATTCATGACGGGTATCGGCACAATATACCCGAGAATAGACCCCTGTCGGCGCGATTATTCGCATTCATGAACGAGCGGCGGAGTGGAATAGAGCCGCGATATCCCCCTAATAAACTCCGCAGCGTGTTCATGAATGCGAATATTCGCGCCAACCGGGGTTTATTCTCAGGTATATTGTGCCGATACCCGTCATGAATTTAGGCCCAGCTCTCCATGCAACTTCTCACTGCTTGATTAGGTATGCTCTATCTCCGGCTGGTAAAGATATACCCAGCTTCTACCACTGTTTCGACACCATCGAAATTCACGTTTGACTTAGATATCCTTCCGATCATTACATCTCTACGCAGATTCGGCTTTCGCTTAAACTTAGCTCACATTTGCCCGTTAATGGACTACACCCCGGTGCAAAATTATAGGTTCACCCTGCGATTTGTTCATAAGTGTTCAAAGAATCTGTTTAGGGGATCTAGTAACGTTGCTGTCATATTCCTCACCATCGAAAACCTAGATATGAAAATTCTGGGCGGGATGCCTTGTCATTGTAAGATACTGCAATTTTTTACTGAAAAATCAGGGATAATGACCAGTGCAGAATTATAGGTTCACTTCATTAAAAACTGTCTGTTTTCAAAATTGTTTAGATTCAAGTCAAGTTTAATACTTTGTTACATTACCTTCGTTATAAACAACATCCAACATTCTATGTGGCATACTTCGAATAAGATTATCAAGAACACTTTGCTCTGCATGAGCACAAGCATCAAGAATGGCGTTCTTCAGATCAGAAACCGAGGTGTAAGTGGTGCCGTTCTTGTAAACATTGTGAACAAGAATGTCCAACAAATTTCCATCGGGTTTAGATCTGGAGAACAACTGGGCCACGCTAAAAGTTGGATTCTGTTGGAATCGAACCAACTCGTAGTTGACCTCGACACGTGTATGGGAGCATTGTCTTGAAGATAAGATTGTGCCTACGAAATCTTCTCAAACAAGGGAGAAGGAGTTCTTTTAGCACATCCTGATAATCTTCGCTGTCCATATTACATGAGAGAAACTCCAAAGCAACAAGTCCATATCCAGAAAATGCAGCCCAGATCATAACACTTGCACCGCCAAAGCTGCGTCTAGAAAATAGTCGTTTCTCTTCTCTAAGATCTCTCCATCTCTATTTTGTCAGAATATCGCGGTGGGACCCAGTAGTGCTCGTAGCCGTCGGGCCCTTCGAGGTTCCACTTTTTCTCATCGGAAAATATCACATAAAAACTAGAGATGCTTTTCTACGCCCACTCTTATGGACAAATCACGGGGTGAACCTATAATTTTGCACCGGGGTGTATTAAGAAACTAAATTGGTACGCGACGATCAGTTCTCTATGTAGTGGTTTTCAGTTAAGAAGCGTAATGCCTTTGCCTTCGGGTTCTAATTTACCCGACCCCAGGAGGGATGTAAAACTTGTTTATATAGGCTAGGATAGAAGGGTCGACCATGTGGGTGTCAGTAGCGTCTCCTGCCTGCACCACGCATCCAAGGAAAGAGGGGAAGATAATGAAATGAGCTGATCCATTTGATCAATTTGATTGGTTCAATTCTATTGATTCGTGGTCTTTCCGAGAAGGCTTCTGGCCGTCGACGGTCGTTGATGATGCGCAGCGAAAGTTCTGGCTGAGCTGATCGCGTCGCTCTCGTTGTTCATCATCGCCATCATCATCGCCATCATCATCCGCCGTCATTTCAAATCCCCAAACTGGATCCCGTCCGATCGTCGTTCGATCGTGTTCCTCCCTCTCATACTCATTGTTCATCGACTTGCCGATTTCAATCAATCCATACAGCTACTTCCCCAATTACTGACTTCCTCAACATCTAAAATGGTCCTCATATCCTATCCTATCCTACCTTCCTACAATATAATATCCTACTATACATATAATAGCCTATCCTACTATATAATAAGCGAAACCCAAGCGATGTTTGTCATGGGTGGCTCATATGGGTCCCGCCGCGATCGTCCGTTACCGTACTCCCACGGACGCACTTCATCAGTTCAGCTCGCTGTCTTTTGCTACATGCTATTTGTTCATCGTTTTATGTTAAATTATATAGTAGGATCTTTTTTGTTTCATTGTATTTAGCAGCCGTTTGTCGGCCGACGGGCCGCCTAATGGCTGGTTAATATAGTAAGCGAAACCCAAGCGATGTTTGTCATGGGTGGCTCACATGGGTCCCGCCGTGATGAAGATCAACGGACACACCGGTCCATAAAGTGATGTGCTCAACGTGTTCCTCCCTCTCATACTCATTGTTCATCGACTTGCCGATTTCATCAGTTCCCCAATTACTGACTTCCTCAACATCTAAAATGGTCCTCATCTTTTGCCTTCCTACAATATAATATCCTACTTACATGTAATAGCATCCTACTATATAATAAGCGAAACCCAAGCGATGTTTGTCAAATTATATAGTACTCCCACGGACGCACTTCATCAGTTTTGTCTTTTGCTACATGCTATTTGTTCATCGTTTTATGTTAAATTATATAGTAGGATCTTTTTTGTTTCATGTTTGTCGGCCGACGGGCCGCCTAATGGCTGGTTAATATAGTAAGCGAAACCCAAGCGATGTTTGTCATGGGTGGCTCACATGGGTCCCGCCGTGATAGTCTGTTACCGTATACCAAATGCACTCACAGCGACAAGGGAGCTGATGAAATTGCTTCAATCTTTTACGTTTCCTTTCGTTTTCATTCGCTGCCCTTCGTTTTCATGCTTTTACTTTTATAGGGTGGCCCAAAATTACGTTCACAAATTTAAACTGTCATAAGAACGGGCAGAAAAGACATCTGGATCTAGAACTTTAGCATAGTTTCACTAACCCAATTACGAATAAAATTTCACAATCAGATTTCGAAACGGCCTTCTTTAGCGAGAACGCAACCCTTCAGACGACGCGGAACTGCATCCATCGTGGCACGCACATAGTAATTTTGGGCCACCCTGTATATCGTGTTTTTATTCTTACGGCTTACACTTTTCGAAACGTTTCCTCCGTTTCCCTCTATTCAGTTTCCGCAGACGTTTGGCGACTGATGGGCCGATGAAAAGCTGGTGGTTGTATGGATGGAACGTATTGTTTCGAATTGTTCAAGACTTTAATAGTGTAGTGGTAAAGGAGTCTAATTCCACCCGCATGGTCGAGCTGTCGATTCTTGCTCACTCTACCTGAGCTTTCAATCCCCAGGGATCAGATAAATTGCCAGTAGACTTGTCTGCGCAGGTGAACAGACTGACTTGAACAACAGGTGGCCCTCAGCCACTACATTGGTCAAATAACCACTAAAAACAATCAGGGCGCCTCCACGATTTTGAATGGAAGGCAAGGGCGTGGCGCGTCCTTAGGGGACTGATCATCATCGACACGCTTAATTTCTAATTTAATTGATTTGCTTGTACTACCACTCTCAATCGGCTCTTGTGTCTATTAGGTAAAATTCACTGATCGATTTCGATTGATTAGAATTACCTTCCATATTCACGCCATCCTCAATAAAGGGTTACAGGTGAAGGGCCTATTTTATGGGTAAAAAAACCCAATCTTCCCACAGATTTTGGGAGAAATTTAATGGTTTCATCGCTGGTTTTCGCAATACAACGGGACACTTAGAAGCGCTCCAGTGATGAGGTTGGTCCCATTGCCGGTCCTCTCCTATCCTACTAATAAACTACTAATAAATAAGCGAAACTGGTTGTCAACTCTACGGTCCCGCCACGATTGCCCGTTACTGTACTCCCACTGACGTATTTCATCAGCTCCTCGCCGTCTTTTGCTGCATGCTTTTTGTTCTTCGTTTTATTTGTTATTATGTTTTATATATGTTTCCTACTATTCATTAGTTCATTTGGCGACCTGCAGGCCGCTGAATGGCTGGTAGAGAAAAGAAGAAGCCCAGGCTCGCAGGAGCCCATAGTTTCAGCGGAGGATCCACTGAGGTACTGGTCCGCCGCCGAGTATGAACGGTCCTTCAGTTTTTTGAAGGAGCGCGGCATCGGCTATACATCGCTTGGCGATACTATAACGACGTCTCCATCGTATAGGTTCGGTATCGTTCCCCAAGAATGAGCGCAAAACACTCGTGGAATGTCGGCGATTCGAGCGGCTTTTTTTGCGGACCGCAAGGAATTCGAGGCGTGGCGGCGAGTTCTTTGGCGAACGCCGGCCGACCAGCTGTCTTGAATTCCTCTACCAGTTGTTGTTTGTTTTTTCAACGATAACGTCCAGCGTTGGCAAAAACCTCGATCTGCAACTGCCTACAGCGCGGCGCTTTCCACGAACAGCCAAAAGTTCCGCTTGGCTAAGAATTCGGAACAACACTGACGGGATAGTAGAGCGTCGCATTGGTTGCTAGTTTAGGTGAGACAATAGAAATATATCATTTTTGTTTTAAAATGGGCACTTTTCAAACCAAAATGGACGTTTTTCAAATAAAAAAAAACACCCCTCCCCCACTTTCAAATTGTTATTCATTTTAATTTAAATTCAATTCATTCATAAGTCATTTTCCATTTCTTGTTTTAGGCGTTTACAACAAATATTTGCAACCAGTAATATATAGTACTAGCAGTACAAATGTATAGGCGACACTGATGATAAAGATAATCTAAAATATAAAAAGGAAATAAAATATGAAACAATAAAATGAGGCTACAAATAAGAAACTATAGAACAAATTGAACAAATAAGAAACTACTAGCAAATTGTATATACATTATAACAAATACGGTACTTAACAAATAATTGATAAAGCTGTTTATTAAGCAATTATTTTTTTATTTTTACAGAGGATTTTATTTTTATTAGTTATTTAACAAATATCAATAAAAATAAAATCGTCGTGCTTATATGAAGTCAGAGAACTTTCCACAAAGAATCCCTGATAGATCTGAGAACTCTCCACTACAGTCTGGAAAATGTTCCAGAAGAAACTTGATCGCTTTAGGGACCATCTAGTTCAACAGAAGAGCAGAAAAGAATTTGTTCACTTTCGATTATATTATACGTATCATACATATCATCCAGTCTTGATCCAGGGGATCATCCAGTCTAGTTCGGAAGACGCTTCAGAAAGACTCCTTGTTCTAAAAACCATTCGGTTTGCATTGAATATTGATGTGGGGAAACGTCCTTTTTGATTTGAAAAACGTCCATTTCGATTTGCAAAACGCCCATTTTGGTTCGAAAAACGTCCATTTTAGTCTTAAAAACGTCTATTTCGGTTTGTAAGGTGTTCAGTTTAAAACGAAAATGGTATAAAAGTCGTCCGAGCCCTTACTTGGTCTTCCCCTTAATAATGAAGGTAAATAGCATGGAAAGAAGTGAAGTAAAGGTAAAATGGTCGATAGTGGTCAGGGTTTTCTGAGGACTCGCACCACATCAGTGTTCCATTCAGAACTATTGAAGCATTGTGAGTGAATATTTACAGGGAGAGTATTATCAGTGACGGAGCTTGTCTACAGATACCACTTTGTCCGAAAATTTGTTGTTATTTCCGTTTCTGAACAGCATTTCTGTTTAACTAATACATTTTTCTTTTTCAGTGGCACATCCATGTTTTAGCATGTAACAATAAATAAATATTTGAGATGTGCACCCTATGACTTCGAGGGCCAACACCAAGTCAGTGTCCTCGAAGATATGAGATCAGAGAACATTCTAGAAAAAATCCCTGATCGATCGGAGAACTCTCCACTACGGTTTGGGAAATGTTCCAGAAAAAACTTGATCGCTTTAGGAACCATCTAGTTGATGTGGTCCTCGGACGTCCAATGCAGGGCGGGTTCATATCGAACTGACCAATATCGTCCCCTAACATAGAGTTTTATGGATATCTTCATGGAACGTCGATCTCTGCTTCTTATTCCTGCTCGTTTGCAAATCCACGAAATCCTCCTCGAAAACCAGATCGCCCATTCATCTTCTCACCTTGACTGTAACGTGTCCTTTGTTCCATGAAGGTGTGAGGCAAATTTAAACCGACGACCAGCCACCGTGCAACCGCTCTTCAACACAAAAACAGCGTGTCCACCCTTTCACAGGCCAACTAGGTCTGGAATGATCGTCCAAAGGGCAGTTTTCTTCACCTGGCGCTGGCCGTGTGACAACGTTAACAGACGAAACCGAGTACTCAAGTGATTTGTTAGCTTGTCGCCGGTTCTAGCGGCAGGTTACCCCTGAGAAGTTGCGCGAGGAAT
The DNA here is from genome assembly GCA_030553155.1 of Nippostrongylus brasiliensis. Taxonomy (NCBI): domain Eukaryota; kingdom Metazoa; phylum Nematoda; class Chromadorea; order Rhabditida; family Heligmosomidae; genus Nippostrongylus; species Nippostrongylus brasiliensis. The sequence continues at coordinate 45,733,345 of CP130735.1, forward strand.
TTGCCATGTGATGGTGAATGGGCGAAAACCACTCCACTTTGGCAAACAGTATCTATTTACAATCATTCCAGAAATTATAGAAGTGTTTTGCACATCATTTGATTCACAAATGACATCAACCGCAAACAGTCATTTCTAAACTAGTGACGTGCCGAAACATTCCTAATCGCCTTTCTAAAGAATAATCAACGGTTAGGATTTCTTTGAAGCAGCTGATTTTAATCATCATACTATATAATAAGCGAAACCCAAGCGATGCTTGTCATGGGTGGCTCTTATGGGTCCTGCCGCGATTGCCCGTTACTGTACTCCCAGGGACGCATTTCATAAGTTCAGCTCGCCCTCTTTTGTTACATGCTATTTGTTCATCGTTTTATTTCAAATATTTTTTGTTTTATTCCAAATCTTTATTTCAGTTCATGTATTTTTGTTTTTCATGTGTATTTAGCACCCCTTTGTCGGCCGGCAGGTCGCTGAATGGCTGGTTTTTGTACGTAAGAGAATTCGTACGTTATGTGAACGCCTAATGTACTGGCAAGAGGCGCAACTGACACGATCGAGCGATCAATCCCTACCTGGGTTACCCTTCCATCCTTTCAGGTTTGGTAAATTAATACCAGGCTTGCTTGTGAAAATGAAGATACTGGCTTCCATGTACAGCGCCTGTCCCTACCACACATTGTATACCCCAAATACTCATTCGCCAAGATCTAGGATCCCTAATAGAAGACGAATGCGTGACCTTTGAGGGGGGGGGGGGTGATCCATGACGACAACTTTACTCTAACATTTACTACTACTAAAGAATAATTTATGGAGGGAAGATGACCAGTGATTGACCGACTGACAAAAACACACCAGTAGGGATGAGCGGCCCGATTGCACAGTGGGTAGCATTTAACGACACCCATAGTGTTAATACAGGGGTTCGGGTTCCAAATTATCCCTGATTTACAGTACTCGCATAATTAAAGACATTAAACACTATTATTATCCCATGCTGTCCTCAAAAGCGCTCAAAAAATCTAAATTGCAGAGTCCCAGGCACACAGTGCGCATAAAATTCGCCAAATATCCTTTTCTTCAAACTAACTGTACCCCTCCGCTCTTCGTTTTGAGAATATCCAAGAAATTGATCTATAAAAGGAAATAAAAAAGGATAAAAAATTGTTTCCGTGGAAGATGAACTCTGAACCATATTAGATTACAAAAATATGGACCATCTAAAAATCAGCAGAATGACCTCATCACCAACAATAACCAGCAAATGTCCTTGAAGAAGTCTTTCAACTACAAATTTTGCTGTTGAATTGAGGCGATAAAAGTCATTTCATTAACAATTATTTTTTTTATTTTTATAGACGATTTTATTTTTGTTGATTATTTAACAAATGATTAATAAAAATAAAATCGTCTTGCTTATATGAAGTGAGAGAACTTTCCAGAAAGAATCCCTAATCTACTTGAGAATCCTTCACTATGGTCTGGAAAACGTTCCAGACGAAACTTGATCGCTTTAGGGACCATCTAGTTTAGCAGAAGAGCAGAAGAGAATTTGTTCACTTCCAATTATATTATACGTATTATACATATATTGAATTATCACACGACTGTCTTCCATTTCCGAACCAAAGAAACAGAACGACTCTAGTTCAATCCTCTTTGAACGTAAACTTCTGAATTCCTAGTAACCATTAGTCCAGAAGTCTGGAAGCAGTCTAGCTCCGATTCTCGGAAATCCCTCAACTGACAATTTCACTGATTACGACTGCTCTTCGATATAGTGGGAACCTGGTCTAGCGATGAATGCGGAACTTTCTCCACTCAGAGATTTCTTGAGCTTTTCTGAAATCGCTCGAATCGACGACGATGAAATCAATCATTCCGCCGCCGGAGGGGAATTGCCTCGGGGATCGGATCGAGGTTCTGCTCGGGTCCGGCCAAAAATCATTGGAATGTGAGGAATCTGGCGGGACCGCGAGGCGCCCACGAGGGCGGAAAAAACACGAAAGACAACCGCCCGAAACACGGCCGACGCCGTCCGTTCGTCCGTGTGTTCACGTCTAAGCACCGCCCTCCTATTGCCGATTGCTCTTCACAAATATTCCCACACACCGTCCTGAAGACGTCGTTCTCTGCCATCTTCCCGTCTTCTAAACGCCGCTAAATTCGACCACACAAACATGCTGTTCGCTGTACTCTCACCGATACAGGAGTGAGTTGTTTCGAACGATTCCGAACAAATTGCATCGATTCCCCTCTAAATTTCTTTTCAAATTTCAAATTTAAAATTTTGCGTATTCCCAGAATTACCAGACGCAGAATTGTTAATTATGTTTGTTGCGTCTATAAAATCATCTTGGGTATGTAGAGAGTCAAAACTTCAAATTTTTAGGCCCATCCAAGAGGAAGTATCTGGAAAATAAAATACGGTAAACCCAGAACCGCCAATTCGTTCACTGTACGAGCTGCGTCGAACTACTTAAAGCTAAAAAGCGAAATTCACCACTCTCCTGAGAACTTTGAAAGCTTTAATTCGACAAAAAAGCTCTTCTTCAGTATTAGAAGTCCCTGGTCGCCGCCTCGTTTCATAGAGTCAGTATTGTTAACCTAGATAGAAGCCTTGCTGTAGTGTAATATAAGTTAATTCTCGGAAGAATTCTTCTCATTTTCCACTTAATTTTTTTTGGGAATCCTTGGAAGAAAAGCCTATGCCTGCAATGGATAGTCTCCTTCCTCACCCGATTCGCTTTTGCTCGACGATTCCGATGCTCATTAATACTGTTCTACTGATTTGCTAGCAAATTCAATAAAATAAGGCACGGAAGCTCCTTCTCAAAGCTCTCTGCGATTCCGAATAGAAGTCGAATGCGTGGCGCACACTTAGGGGACTGATGCAGCGAAAACTGGAGTAGAACAGCTAGTTGTTTTGGTGTACTTGGCGATGATTTTCATGGTCACTGTCAGATTCGAAATTCCTTCAAACATTGGATGAAAGAAAATGATTAGAAAGAGATTTTGGGACTAATTTCTATCTCACTTTTAGTTCATTTTTAAAATGATAAAATTATTCTCAATAATATTTGTTGAGTTTGGAAGGGCGATGTTATCACTCTGGTCGAATACATACACCAGAGATGATTAAACGGTAGCGTCAAATTACGTTTAAGTACCCAAAAACCACAAGTAGAAGGTGCTGAACCGACTTTTACCTGTTTCACCATTATAAATAATCTAATATTATTATAATAGAATAATTATAATGCTTTGTTATACTGTAGAATTTTGTTATCTCCGGAAAATTGCTTACAAATTTTGAATTATTGTTGAAGTTTCGCTAAAATTTATTATAAAAGAGTGATGCTGAAAAGAGGATTTGCCCGGTTAACCAGAATAATCAGGCCGTTATCTTTCTATCTTTCCTTCCCTGGTTAGCAGCATGACACCTATTTTCCCGGAAGTTTTCTGTCTTCAATTCGGCTCATTAAAGTTTATACTTTTTCAATGTCCCAGATAACGGGCCCAGCATGGAATTTATGGAGGGCAGATGGATAAATATCAGCCTCCCAGACCAATCTGAGGATCATGCCTAATATTTGAGATATGGTACAAATTGCTTTTTTTGCCACTACCGGGCAAGGCTTTTTGAGATTGAAAGGAGACTTCCAAACTCTCCACCAAAACAATCGAACAAATGCTCTGATTTAGCTTACAGCTTACAGAATTTATTTTTCTTCTGAACTCTGCCCCTCTTGAAATTTGTCGCTTAGAGGTTCAAATGGAACAAATGGCCTCCAGCCGATGCATGACTTATCTTAATAGTTATACTAGTCTAGTCCAAAACTGATCGCCGGGTAGAACGCATTTCTATATTTCCACTGAGGCTCAGTTACTCACATGATTTGCTTAGTTGCTTATTTGAGGTGTTGTTATAAGTTACTGTTTTGAGTTATAACTGTTGCTTTGCTTGGTTCTTTCAACTGGCGCGCACTATGGCGCATAAATAAATAAGTAAACAATAAATAAAATGGTCCATCTCAGTGACATATACGCGGAAAATGAGTAAACATTCATGGTCGCTTGAAGGTCACACCTCCCTTCGATCACTGGCCATTTGAAATTGTGCACAGTTTCGATAGAAATTCAACTGAGTGGGTAGAAAACCCGTTGAGAAGCCGTGAAAAGAAAAACTCCCATGCACCCCTTATCTTCCGCCACTTTTTTGCCGTCAACCCCAACACCGTTAATCGTCTTACGCGGTTTCGAATCATACATTCTGACAGCGACAATGGTTTTTCGCTTTCACGAGTTCGCACCGCAGCCGCAAGTTTTCCAGTTGTTTTTTTCTTCGTTCGACGCCTTTGGATCACAGTTCAAAGGGAAACTCGTCCGTCGCGTTGTCCACTTGATCTGATGCCCGTCTCAAGGCTGTTCGTTCAGCAAAAAGTCGATGAGAGCCGGTTCAGTGACGCTTTCTTTTCTTTGACGTTGCGTTTTCAATTGGTTCAATGAAATTCCTTTTGAACTATGACGATCAGCTAGTTGTGGACTTGGACTACGATATGTTGTACCAGCCATTCAGCGGCCTGCGGGCCGGCAAATGAACTAATGATTAGTAGGAGACATATATGAAACATTTATAATAACAAATAAAACGAGGAACAAAGAGCATGCAGCAAAAGACGGCGTGGAACTGATGAAATACGTCACTGAGAGTACGGTAACGGCCAATCGTGGCGGGACCCTAGTGTTGACAAACACGCTCATTTATTAGTAGGATAGGATGATTTTTTTAGAAATAGCAGATTAAAGTCAGATAGTCTTGCCGCTCGACGGCTTCTTTGGGGATGATCGGTGACGGAGCTGCTAGGGACTTACTTCCCAGACGGTTATCTCTTAGCAGACGACCCGAAACTTTGTGCAAAACTTGACAAAGTGGCTGACTCAACCAGGGTTCATCATGCCTAGCGCTAATCGCTACGTGAGAAACGCAAAAGACCCAGAGAACGTCCATCTAACCTGCTCGCTGCAGCCTTTGGAATGCTTATAATTCTGCTTATCTGACTGACAGGATGCTTAATTTTGACGAGATGGAGTCCTGATGATAGCTCGCCCAACTTGAACACACAAACACCTTGGCATCATTATTTGGGCCAGTTTAAAAATAACTCCAATTTCTTCATTTGTAGAAACCTTGGAAATTTGCTAGCACGTCATAAATGAAATACATTTATTTATTTATTAATTTATTTATTTAGTTTAAATCCGATCACGAAAATGGACAGTATACGGTGGCGGTCAAGATAAGAAAGTTATTGGACATAATGGAGAAACAAACAAGTAAAAGGCTAAACACAACAATGCTTTGAAAAGGCGTCGCTATCTATCACATGATAAGTGATTCAGAAGGAAAATTCTGTAAGCACTCCGGGCGCAACTGAGCAACCAATTTAACAGAGGAAACGGCTATAAAGAAATTAAAAATAATATTGCAGGAAAGTAACTGAAGTTGAGGAACAGTGGTGGTAGGTGGCTCGCCATTAAGTGCAGCTGCTTTGCTGCAGGGGACGACGAAGCTTGATGCAACAACATATGAGTCCATAAATGAGGCTGACATCAAGCAGTGAAGGAAGATTTTAAGCGGACTTAGTTTAGGTTCACACCAAGACTGGCGCCCTCATGAGCAACCGTAAGCAATAAGAAGCCCAAAATTATATCTGAAGAGGAGCAGCCATGAATTATCAGTTTGAGCGAATTTAGGGCTGCATTGGAGCCAAAAATCTGACATAGGAAGATTTGGAATTGATAGACAAAAAACGACGACCCATTATAGAAGTATTTTTATAAAGTAAAGGTAAAGGTGTCGGAGTAGATCAGTCTCCTAAGGACGAGCCACGCATTCGTATTCCATTCAGAATGCTGCTTATACCAAATCAGTGTCTCCACCTTCCCAAACAAGTCTGTTGCCAATTTGCTCGACCCGGAGGGATGTAAGGTTTGGTTAGCTTGATCGAGGATCGATCGCTCGAACGTGCGAGTGTTAGTATCGCCTCTTACCACTGCACGACGCGTGCCCTTCTATTTATTATATTTGCGTTATAAATACAATAGAGTACGCGCCCCAAATCTAGCTTTTTACAAGTTATAGTACTCGCTGAACGCGAACGGCACTTTAAAATGTTCCAGTGTGCGACTTCGGTTCACGTTTCGTGTAAGCAAAGTAAAATAAGTACAAGTTCAAGTTGCTTTTTCTATGTTTTAGTTAGGGTTAATCTGTTGGACGAGCAGAGTGCGCATGCTTTTTACCTCAGGAGAATCGCTAGGCTTTTTTTAAACAAAGCAATCTCGTCTCTGATGGTATTTTGAGTTTAGCTTTACTTGTTTTAAGGGTATGCCATATTTATTTCAAGGCTTTACTTATTTTGTGATGGTCTGTTTGTTTTCCCCGTCTGTTTAGCGCGTCTTCTGACGTATTAAATTAATAAATAAATAAATAAACGTTCACATCTGAACAAAAATGACCCGAGGAGCTAATGTTGGAGGACGAGACAGAACCCAGAGCCATTCTCACAAGAGGCAAAGCAGTCACTCAAGAAATTCCTCAAATATTTCGAATTTCCGTCATCGCTGCGCGCTGAGAAAATACAATTTTAGCCGCCGCCAACATGCCTGCCATTTGGCATCAGTGTTTATATGAATAGTTAGCGACAAAATGGCATTTGTTGCGGTGAATTATGACGGGAATGCGTACAATGAATACAACCATTCCAACACCCACCTTGGCAGCATTTCACTGCTTCCAGGCAAACTTCGTTCAAGGATCTCGCCTAATCCTACGATTCGTCTTTTGTCTCCTAAAAAGGCAATATTTTATTCACAATTTTTAATAACTACCGCTTTGATACCAATTTTATTTTTTTTCATTTTACAGTGTGCAATTCATTCACTGAGCTATAGATGATTAGTTTTGCCCCTTTTGCTATCTAAGCATTGCTTTGCATTTTTCATTTTTTCATCGCCGCCAGCTAGTCCGTCGACAATTTATAGCTAAATTAAATTTTATAACTATCCAAACATTAGAGTGTGCCACAATTTAATTATTCAAAACAGAGAAAATATCGCTGCAACTCCGAACAGACTTCGGCTGTTTCATACTGCCGTAATAAATAAATAAATGAATAAATGATAAATAAAAAATGAACAAGTAAAATATTCTATCACTGCCACTAACTATTACATAAGTCTAATTTTTTAGCCTACACTCATATTTACTTAGACCCTTAGAGATAGGAGCAGATTGTTTCTTAAACTATCACTTTTTCTTGAAACATCGCTCACTTTTTGCGCAGGAGATCCAAAATAATTGAAAAATCAGAGCCGATCAAAGTGCTGTACGGCTCAGTTTGGGTGGTTGACCGCTCAACAGCTTAAAAATGCGGAATATTTCCGCGCAACAACGGGGACGACGACGCATCGCAGAGCTTTCACAACAAATCCACCTATAAAGAGCCGTCTGGCGGCCTGATCAGACTTCTTTCTCCTTTTTCCTGGTCAGTCTCATCGCTCATACCCTACCATTTTATCCCAGATTCTGCACAAACCCTCACACAATACTGTAAATATTACTACCGAGTTCGAGGTATTCTGTCGCTGCACCTTACTTCCAAAAATTCTCTTTCATATTCTAAAAATACTCTGGCGTATAAACACAAGAACTTCAAATAGCTGACTTGGATAAACTGGAAACATCACTCTCCATTAAATGCCTCTTCGGTTTAGCAAAAAATTAATTCGGTTTTTAACTGTAGACTGGCACTCAGCGTGCACAATTTAATAAAAACTTAAAATGCATATAACTTAGGAAAATCTATATAAAAATATTTTATAATAAGTTACTTATTACTAGGAAAATGAGAATAGGAAATTTATTTCTTCCCATCGGAAAATCTCCGAGCTGATAAAATATTTTCTTAATTCTTATCTGTGTAGGGTTCTCTGTCAAGTCTCTGAGCTGTTTTGTGTTGGATTTTGTTTGTTTTTTGGTGCGTCCTTGGATTCATTTAATTAATTAATTGATTAATTAATTAATTAATTAATTAATTAATTAAATGAAAAGGCGAACCACGAAAATAGGGAAATTGCATGAGGTTAGTTCACCATATTTAAATAGGAAAATTTTGGTAGCTCAATAAGACCACCGTGTTGGGACTCAAATTGATGTTTTTGTTCTCGAACCCTTTTAAAATACTTATCTCATGGAAGAGCGGCATCAACTAAACCATATATAGTAGTAACCAGCCATTCAGCGGCCTGCCGGCCGACAAACGGTTGCTAAATACATAATAAATAAAAACAAAAACTAACCACTAACAGACTGAAATAAAGATTTGAAATAAAAAACAACAGTTTTAAAATAAATCGATGAACAAATAGTAAAAGACGGCGAGCTGAACTGATGAAATGCGTCCCTGGTAGTACGGTAACGGGCAATCGCGGCGGGACCCAAATGAGTTACCCACTACAAACATCGCGGTCTCGTTTATTATATAGTAGGATAAGTCAAGTATGATTAATATTTTGATATTTGAATAAATAGATTTGATAATTTGTCACGACCATAATGAGCCGTTCCCGTCCGTCGCGTTCTCGCTAGTGCTCTACAAAACAGCCCTGACGGAAGCACTTGTTTTTTTCGGCTGATTTGCGTCGCCGACGTCAGGGGCCGTCTATTTAAAATGCACTTTCGGTGTTCTTCTCCTTACACCTTCGACGGCAAACAGAAAAGTTCACTTTACAGCCGGGTCTTTCTGAAAACTACTGCTGATTTTCAAGCAATTTTCCGGTGCTCCATCGCCTACTCCGTCTTTTCGTTTTCAATTCTTGCTAGAGGACTTAAGGGTTCCATGTTTTCTTTTTTTTTGAAATTTCACTGAATTCCTAAAATCCTGCTGCGCTTCGAAAACTGAAATTGTTTTCAGCATACCTCAAATTTTATCACCACTTTATCGATAAATACAGGACCATCGCTTTCCGATTCTTTTCCGGGGTCCCAGTCGTCACTTGTTTACAATCAGGCATTGGTCGGTGCTTTCCGACGAGTGGAACAGGTCGGGGAAAAACAAGTTGTTCAACAAGCTGTCGAGATGATTGTCAGATGGATTAAGCATCATTTAGTGGAGCAATGTTCAATGAATTGCGGGTGCATGGCGCATTCCCTAAATTCCACAGATACCACTTTATTTGACTATTGTGCCGTTCAACACCGTGCCTGAAGTCACGCAAAAGATATTACACCAAAGGGGAGCGTGGCGAAGTAGTATGAGGCGCTACCGGCATCAGCACGGTTGTGTGATCGATCCTCGCCCTTGCTAGCTAAGCCGTGCATCACTCTGAGGTCGAAGTAATTGGCAAGAAAATTCCTTGACTTGTCTGTAAAGAGAGAGACATTGGTCTGAAAAACGAACAGCTTAAGTAAGTCATTGCATAGGGTCCTGAATTGGGGGCAAGTGCATGGCGCGATCTCGTGGGACTAATTAACGACAACCAGTTTTCATGTTACATATAATATTATATTCTAATTATTTAAAATATATTCGAAAAGAAAGCTTTCGCGATAGCATCGAAATTCCACCCAGTGCGGACGGTAGTCCAGAGCCCAGATTCATCATTGGTAAGCCCCCGATAAACCCCGAGATATAGCCCGAACGGGGCCTTTGTCTACTTATAATAAACTTCCTATGTTAAACGCAATCTCTCATCGACTCTTCCGTCTGGATCTGGCTGCGCCGCGGTTTCGGAGACCGCTCGTCTGTTCATGAATCTGGGCTCAGGGTATTGGAAAGGGAGTGGAAGTCGCTGCGGACGTGGGTGAATAGCGCATTCCTTACCTTACTAAACTCTAAATCCAGGGCTATTCATCCATCCCAAACCCGCAAGCGGCCAATATGCAGACTATACCCAGGCTGGGTAGCCGCCGTAACCTCGGAGATCCTACACGACAATGGATCGCGGTATGCGGTGCTTGTTTGCATTGGCGCGCGTTCAGGAATGGCAGGAATTCGCGCGACCTGCGATCGACCTTGTCGTCGGTCCACATTCCAGCTGAGCTGCGCATTTCTTCTTCTTCAACCCCGCGCACCTACACCCCTTCTCCCACCCGCCCGTCGACCCGATCGTCTCGCATTTCCCCCCACATTTGGCGGGTTTTTGCCAGTCGTTATGTCATAAATATTCCTTATTACCCCCTTTCATTGGGAATCTCCTGAGCTTTTTTTCTTGATTCTTCAATATGAATTTACCAGCCGTTTATCGGCCAAACGTCTGTTCGCCAACTTTGTTGAATAAACAAATACGTAAATCCTATTTAGGAGGTGCTAACCTATCCCAATTTCACTCACTCATACCCCGCCCTCATTGACTCAATCCATTTTAAATGAAATATAACTGACCTAGGCAAACAATGTAGGATAGATGAAGTGTAAATGCGTTGTCATAGAATGTGATTTTCAAAATGATTTCAGTGATAAGCAGTGATAAAACCACCACCAACCGCCACCACCATTAATTATTTGAAAAATGGTCGCTATGTGGGTCGTGGGGTGCAGGGTGGTGGTCCGCAACTTTACGTCGACTTTAACGTGTTATCATTGTTGTATCTGCCATTGTTTACGATCAACTCGGTCGGTTTTGGCATGGCATAGAGTGGGCGCAATATTACTGACCAGCATGCTGCACCCCCCCCCCCTCCCCCAACCCACATAGCATCCATTTTGGTTCTACCACTGCTTATCACTGAGATCATTTTGCAAATCACATTCCATGGTAACGCACTTACACTTCATCTACCCATCATTGTTTGTCAAGGTCAGTCTTATTTCATTTGAAATGGATTGAGCTAAATTGGGCGGAGTATGAGAGAGTGAAAGTGGGATAAGCAAGGGAATAAGTGAAATGTTAGTGAGGATGTTGAAACTGCATCAAAACTTGGAACATTGTCGAACTTTCAATTGATAGAGTGTGGTATAACTCGCCGTGCAGTGCATATTTATCTATTAATTCACACATTTATTTATTTATTTATTTGTCTATTTAAGCTGGGAGCAGACATTCGGCGGCCGATAGGCCGATGAACGGTTGGTAAACAAGTAAATAAATCTTATTTGTGAGGTGAAACTTATCCCACTTTCACTCAATCATACGCCGCCCTCATTAGGTCAATCCACTTTAAATGAAATACGACTGACCTTGGCAAACAATATAGGGTTGATGAGCTGTAAGTACGTTATCATAGAATGTGATTTTTAAAGTGATAAGTGATAAGCGCTGGTAAAACCACCACCAACCGCCAACACCTCCAATCATTTGAAAAATGAATTGATATCCATCGATCCATCCATCCATAGATCCAAACAAACAACTGGCTTTCGTTAATTGGATAGGGATAATTGCATTGTAGAGCGGAAATTTAATGGCCTGACGTTTTTTCCCATCGGTCTTTTTCGGCGTTCAAAAATAGTCGAACAACTCAGAGACCAAAATTATCAAGCCGTTTTTAAGCCTCTAAATATAATGAATAGTAACGCCAGACCAATAAATTTTTACCCATTTGTTAACCTCGTTCGACCCAGTAAAATTTATTTTATTTTATTTTAAATATTTACCATGCACTTAAAGTGCGCCGTACAATACGAAAACGCGAACAAACAATACAATACAAAAAACACACTACTTCTGATATCACTATTTGGCCAATAGCTAGGACGACATCACTATTAATTTTTTGTTGATGATCTTCTTCTTCAACCCCGCGCACCTACACCCCTTCTCCCACCCGCCCGTCGACCCGATCGTCTCGCATTTCCCCCCACATTTGGCGGGTTTTTGCCAGTCGTTATGTCATAAATATTCCTTATTACCCCCTTTAATTTGGGGTCTCCTAACCCTCTTTTCTCGATCCTTCAATATGAATTTACCAGCCGTTTATCGGCCAAACGTCTGTTCGCCAACTTTGTTGAATAAACAAATACGAAAATCCTATTTAGGAGGTGCTAACTTATCCCAATTTCACTCACTCATACCCCGCCTTCATTGGCTCAATCCATTTTAAATGAAATATTACTGACCTCGGCAAACAATATAGGATAGATGAAGTGTAAATGCGTTATCATAGAATGTGATTTTCAAAATGATTTCAGTGATAAGCAGTTATAAAACCACCACCAACCGCCACCACCATTAATTATTTGAAAAATGGGCGCTATGTGGGTTGTGGGATGCAGGGTGGTGGTCCGCAACTTTACGTCGACTTTAACGTGTTATCGTTGTTATATCTGCCATTGTTTACGATCAACTCGGTCGGTTTTGACATGGCATAGAGTGGACGCAATATTACAGACCAGCATGCTGCACGCCCAACCCATATAGCACCTATTTTTCAAATGAATGGTGGTGGTGGCGGTTGGTGGTGGTTTTACCACGCTTATCACTGTAATCATTTTGCAAATCACATTCTATGATAACGCACTTACACATCATCTACCCTATATTGTTTTCCGAGGTAAGTATTATTTCAGTTGAAATTGAACTAAAGGGAGCGGAGTATGAATGAGTGAAAGTGGGGTAAGTAAGGGAAGTAAGTGAAATTCTGGTGAAGATGTTGAAACTGCGTCAAAACTTGGAACACTGTCGAAATTTCAATTGATAAAGTGCGGTATAACTCGTCGAACAGTGCATATTTATGTATTTATTTATTTATGTATTTATTTATGCATTTTTTGTCTATTTATCGAAAGCTTATAAATCGAATAATTAACTAAATCAATTCAAAATGTAAACGGCATTTAAGTCACTTTTCAACCTGATAACATTGTTTAATGTATATTTTGTAACTGATGTTGTTCTTATTTCACTTTTTTCACACGAGCTACATGAAATTTTCTCTTATAAACCTCTTATAAACAAATAAATGGATGAATTCCAAAGTGCCTCTCAACCGGTATTAACCCATTCTGATAAGGTTGATATTATTAATGTCAGAAACCGACAGTCCACTATAAATCAGAGTCTTTCCTACTGAATATATGAAACGATTTTTGTTGCAGAACCACAGCTATCTGATCGATGACCCTGACATTCTAGGAACCGGCTGTGAAATGCAGCCAAACGGTGGCTAAATTACAAAAAGTGGAGAAAATGGTGAAATATGGGTAAATTATTCTGAACGTGACAAAGTATATAAAACGTAGAATGAAAAATAGGCAAAGTATATAAAATAAATTAAACGGGACTATCTTCTTCCTCAGCCCACCGCTTTTTGTCCGAACGGAAACCACCTATTGTATTTTCCATACAATATGTTCGTTACTGCTCAGGTTGTGTTCAAAAATCTGTGCAAGGAAATATGGCGGGTACGAAATCAATCAATAGATGAATTTGGCAGGATTTAGAAAGACTCAGCAATCCAAAGGAAAAAAAACGAAAAGAAAAAAAGAAGCTAAGAAGGCCGAAAACTCGGCTAAAGCCACAATATATCACAGTTACATCGCAAAGTTGGGCATTTAACGGAACGTATTTGAAGTTTGATGTTTTCCTTGCTTCTGTTTGCAGAAAGAACCCAATATGGAGCTGTACGAACTGCATTCTAATAGAAAACAAAAGTGCGGCGAATAATGGAGCCAGTTAATTCCGGACGAGTTCATCACAGAAACTACAGTGAAAACGGCAATGCATTGTGCTGCACCTGCATAACTTTAGCGAGGCTTTCGTGTTCTCGAGGAATTCATCAGTCCTGGGACCCCTATTTCTATAGATTTTACTGTGATTTAAAAATGAACTCTGGACAAAATGCAAGACCTAATAATGAGGAATTCAGAGGGATAGAGATTATACGGATCATAGAATGTTCGAGGTGAATTGAAGGGAAGTGCTTCTATTAATAAAAGTAATTCGGTATTATTACAAAAAAAGTCGAATTTTGAAAAGATGTGCATCTACAGGTTGTGCTAACGAGAAAATGTCTAGCAGTAGATGGTAACCAGAAGGAAGCCTTAATTATTTTATTTTATAAAACTGGTCTTTCATTTTGTAGTGGAAGTGAATTTTCATTTTTGAGTTTTAATCACCTATGAAATTTTCTTTTTTAATTTTTTATCACCTAATCACCCAAAACGACCACATAACTTGGTGATTAATTTTTTCTGCTCCCAAATGCGACCTAAGGCTGTTTCCTCCCACGTTTGGCAATGAATTGCGTTATTTTCTCGTTTTGTACATAATTATGCTCTTGATATGCACATTTTTTGATTATATTTTTTGATATTTTTGAGTTGCCAGCTATTCCTTGTAGTTTTTTTTAATGCTTCACTTACAACCTTTGAGAATGTTTCTTTGTTAGTTTAACCCTCTAGCCGTCCTCTGAAAGTCAGTTCATTTCCAACTCCAATGATTTATTTTTATACTAATAGGCAATAATTTAATCAGTTCTGTAGCCATCATCCGGCACATTATCCCTAGGGGGCGGGAATTCGAACGGGCACATTATTACTGATTATTTGTCGAGAAATTTATTTGACTGATAGTGATCAACCGCTTCGCTTTTTCGAAAATCGAAAGATATTTACGTGAGAGGGCCGCTCGACTTGTGGAGGAAATTGTTGCATTAATGGACTTTAACGTCAATTTTGGCATTGTTTACCCAACTACACTTGTGCTTCACTGTTTAAAAAGTTTAAAAATACCCTGCGGTCATTTCTGGTGACCGAAATGTCTGCTCGTTGTTTAGTTCAGCACCCCTCACCCGGTGTACTTGTACACCCGGTGATGGGTGTGGGAGGCGAACCGGTTCACAAATCACGCGATACCAGAATTCCATGCCACCGACTGCTGAAAATGTCGTTGCGTATTCGACGTCTGGAATGTTGCGAAAAAAATGGCAACATGACAAATTACTTGTGCCTGATCGAGAATTTTCGACGACGACGGCGGGCGGTCGGCGGCGTTCCGTCGGCTCCGCCCTGTTCTCAATGTGGAATTCGACATTCTTCTCATTCTCTTATCTTATCGTTTCCACTCCCCCACTCACACACACACACATCACCACCACAATCACCACCATCACCTGCCCCAAGCAACAAAACCGCCGCCATTCTTCTATTAGGTTGTTAACTAGAATTCACTGTCGGTGGGGTCAATTTTTCTCATTTTTTGATTTCAACTTCAATGGTCAAAAGTTATCAAAATTTCAACGATTCGTAAATAGCAGATACATGTCGTGAAATAGCAAATAATTCTCTATCGAATGCTATCCGGATGTTTTCGGAATCTTCTTTACTAGGCGCACAACAGAAGCTTGAAAAAACGGCAAATAATTAGTTAACAACCTAATACATCGCCTTGTTGTTAGGTTTTTTTTTGCACGCAGTAAAAGGTAAAATGGTGAAGGTATCGGCGTTGAGAAGTCCCCTAAAGATGGGTCGCCGCATTCGTGTTCCACTCAGATACTTAGAGCCATGAGAAATGCGTATTTGGCCTATACAATGGGTTGCGGTGTCCATTAAAGGCTTGATCATCCCTAGCTGGGATCGATCGCTCGACCATGTAGGTTTCAACAGCGCTTCTTACCACTGCACCAAACGAGTTTATTTAGTAAAGGTAAAAATGGTAAAGGTGTCGGCGTTGATCAGTCACCGAAGAATGCGCCGCTACATTCGAGTTCAATTCAGAATCGTGGAGGCTTGGTGAATGCGTATTTGGCCTTTACAATGACTTGCGGGGCCAGCCGCTATACCACGTCAGTGTCTACCTTCCCAGACAAGTCTGGTACCAATTTACCGACCCCGGAAGGATGGAAGACTTGGTTGGCCCGGGCGAGGATCGATCGATTGTGCGGGTGTCAGTAGCGCCTCTTACCACTGCACTATGCGGGTCCCTTATTTAGTATCCGAGAAAATTATGGTGTCACCACCATCAACCGTACGATGTTTCTGTTCAGCAGAGACTCAAGTAAAGAGTTAAAGCGAAGGAAGCGTAAATAGCTCAAATCTGACAATGAAACGATAAGCGCTGAACGTGGCTTGAACCGTGAAAGTAAAGAATTTCGAACAAATTTTCTGACTTTCTTGCTAGTATGGGGCCGCGTGGTACAGTTCTAAGGGCTCGTTTAGACGTGAGGCGGCGCGCGGCGCGACCTAATGCAAAATATGCAAAATCAATAGATCGCACCGCGTGCCGCCGACGCGCTCTGTTTAGAGCAGACCGCACCTACCGAAATGTAGACGTGAGATCAATGGCGTTGTGTGCCGCGGGCACAAGAGTCTTATTTTACTCTCACTCACTTATTCTCACTTATTTTTGCTCTCTGAAATGCAATTCTTTGGTCAGAAAAGCTAAAAATCTGTCTAAAAAGCTAAAATAAATTGAATCGCAAATATGTGTTGGACTAGAGCCGTTCGTAGGGTGGCTCTTATCAGTAAGTTCCGAAGAGATAGTCATTCCTCTTCTAATTCTTTTTCGAATTGTAAAAGGAGTGCTTTTAATTGTAAAGTCGAATTTGGACCAATGCTTGGGTTTTTTGAATTTGTATTTCCCCGGAATCGATACTTATTTTCCTGTTCCATCTCACTAACTCCATTGGTCCTCGTGGCAATTTCACTTCAATTTCCTTCCTTTTCTTCATTTTTATTTTCTTCCTTGCCCGATTTGTAGTAAAAATCGAGCACAAAAAGTAAAGAATGCGAACTATCGGACATTTTCGAAGCTGCACGTGCAGTGCACAGCAAACGGTGTGTATTGCACGCGGCACACGGTGGCGATGACGCCATTGCTCCTACAATCGCCGGACGCCTGGTCGCGCGGCGTCTAAACGAGCCCTAAGAGGCTCTGCTGACCCCACACGGTCGAGCGATCGATCCCGGCCCGGAATAGCCAAGCCTTCCATCCCTCCGGGGTCGGGTAAATTGGTACCAGACTTGTCTGGGAAGGTAAAGACACTGAGTTGGTATAGCGACTGGTCCCGCAGGTCATTGTATAGATCAAATACGCATTCAGCAAGGCTCCACGACTTGAATGGAACATGAATCCGGCGGCGCGTTCTCAGGGACTGATCAACGCCGGCACCTTTACCTTTGCCTTTACCTGGCTAGTATTCATGATGAGGAACCCAGAGGAAACCTCGAAAACTATTCCTTTATCAATTTCTGGCTGTTGTTGCTAATTGTTTTCATGTACTTTCATGCATATGTATTTATTTATTTTATATTTTATACATATAAATCCGAGGCCTCGGTCGAGTATATGGCGCAATCTTCACCAAACACGTACCAAAAAATTTTCTTTTTTCTCAACCTTCACCCAAGCTATGATTCGTTACGATTGGTTCACTTTCGTCAAAATTATGGCATTTCAAACAGTGGGTACATTTGGGACACCCTGTATACTTCGCTAAAAAGAAGTGTTGTTTCTTCCTTATTTTGATGAGGACATAAAATGCATCTTCGAAGCACCATGAAGTACGCAACTAAAAAATGTAAATCTGGTCTCAACTCTTAGCAGCTGCATACCTCGTTGATTTTCTGATAATAGGGCTGATTTATGATATGGCTGATAGCGGGGGATCGAGGAGCAGACGGGGCATCCAGACAGCGGCATGTTCGCTGACCTCTGTTGCGAAATCCCACAGGATTCCAGAGAAACTACGTGAAAAAAGACCGATCATGATCGATGATAACACTCACGTAGGAATCTCGAGAAAAAACCTGGCCGCTAAACCGAATGAATCAGCGACACTTAAGGGTTGGGTTAAGGGGGTAGTCAAACGTGTTTCCTTATTTATTTATTTATATTTTTTTATTTTCTCCCAAACAGAATTCTCGCCGCAGAAATTTTCACTCTCAAACTAAAGTCTATCGCTAACTAGTCTAACTAGTCCCGCGTCTATGAGAGGCGTAAATAAATAAATAAATAAATAAATAAATAAAAGTGTTATCTCACAAACAACCTTATCGGAAGAAAATGGTCGAGTTTTTCGATTTGTGAAGAGATTGTTCAATCGGAAGGGAAATTTTCGGAGAGCCGGAATTTTGGTCGAGTTTTGGATCGACTATTAATACAATTGTTTACCCGTCTTACTCGGAGTGGGGTATAAACGAAATCGATTTTACTGAATAAAAATTTTCTCGACCTCGTCATCATCGACCGCCATCACCGCCCATTTTCCTCAATTTCCTGCTAATCTTTCTTCTTCGATAATGCGTTACGGCATTTTCCAAACTCAAAAAAATAGGATTGGCCATAAGGAGAGGGTATTTCGTGGGGAGCTCCTCTTTTTATTATTACTAACACCACTTTCTCTGATAACTTGTTGTTTTTTTCGTATCTGAACAGCATGTTGTTTACCCAACACACTTTTACTATTCAATAGCACATCCATGTTCAAGGATGTGACAATAAATAAATGAATGAATAAATAAATAAATAAACCCTCCTTCTCATGTACCATTGTTTTATTAATTACTTATTTATCTTATTTTTTTTTTCAAATTTTAATACGGTCTCATAAAATCAAAAATCATTACGAGCCAGATTTTGATCCAATTTTGATTTTCGACGTTTATATTATTACCATCATGTCCAATAGTCACATGTTGTATAAGTGTTCTTTTACATTCTGCCAAGTTCTGTTGATTGGATAATCGTGAATAAATGATGAGCGAAAAATAAGTAAATAAATAAATAAAGTAGCTCTGACTTCGTGGGAATGCTATTCCAATGTCCACTGAAGTTGATACCCATGCTTATATTGTAACTATGTGCCTATAACAATAATTTCAGATCTGAGATGTCCCGTGTGAGCGACACGTCCTACCATAAACTGATGGCAGCACCGATCGCCTCACTGAACAGTCTTGTGCTGCAAACGTGCTCCCCGGCCATTCCGTCGACCGCCACCACCGCCCATATTCCAGGTAAAGGGTGCTTTTCTCGAAGTTTCGGCTCAGGAGAAATTTTACAAAAAAAAAACTGCAAAGCGATGCGCAAAATTAACAAAATAGAAAAGATACGGGAACGCAGACGTGCGCCTGAGGCAATGAACAACGAAATTGGTCTGAAAATCCGCTTTTTTACTGGAGTAATCGATGTACCCTAAAGTCGGTCAGATAAGTCCGCCCTGCGCGCGCCGCGACGCGGCGTATCGATCGATGGCACTCTATAGATACGCTCTACCCTTCTTGATGAGTATCCTCTTTCTTAGGACTTAATCTGTTTCACGATTTTATTGTTTTTTTGCCACTTTAATTACTGAATAACTGTTCAGATAATATCGTGAAAATACCTTCAATTAGGCAGATATTCGATTCAATCTCCATTTCATTGTCAGTAATATTTAAAGCATCTAATTCTTCAAGCAGTTGTGAATCCAAGTCAGTCAGAAAATCAGACACAGCCGCCTTAAGGTCTTTAAGTCAGTTGTGTTTGTTTTTCTTCTGGCCACTGGAACCATCAATTCACAAAGAAGCCTTCACAATGAATCCCTAAATAGGTGTTCGCAGGTCTAGCTGTTAAATCTGTGCCTGAATGCCCTTTCACATTGAGGAAAACAATAGGAAGGAGTTAAATAACTAAATCAATTGCCTTTTAATGCTAATCTGGATGTTTATATCGTGTTCGAGTTTGCGACGTATTATGCACAGGTGTATCGATGACCCACCGCGGTACGCCGCGTTGCGGCGCGCGAAGGGCGGACTTATCTGACCGACTTTAGGGTAGTTTCTGTTCGCATCGATGAGGTTAAAATGAGAAAAGCGTGGTCGGTGCTGATCACTTCCCTAAGGACGCGCCGCGCACTTGCCTTCCATTCACAATTGAAAAGCTATGGTACGAGGGGAAAGTACAAGTCTGGTAGCAAATTATACGACCATGGAGGGATGAAAGCCTTGGTTAGCATGGGTGAAGACCGATCGCTCGATTATGTGGGTGGAAGTAGCGCCTCTTACGACTGCGCCGGCGCCCTTTTAAGCGGTGCTTTTCAAATTTTCGCTGATGAATTTAAACGTTCGGCTTTCAGTGTCCGATTTCACGTCGTCGTTGGCTTGTTCGTTGCTCTCGTGCACGATCCCAAATGCAACGGTGATTTCACCACCACCACCGTATCACTCGATTAATCACCAACGTCACTATCACAGCCTACATCCATTGTTCGACATGCACAATGCAGCCACGGTTTGTCACCGACATTTGTGAACGTTTTTTTTTCGTAAAAAATAGCCCAGAACTCGTTTGGCATTAAACTGCCCCATGTCAGGTCAGAACGATTCGGCTTTTTTCTCTCTGTCTTTCATCTCACTTCCTCATCAAGCGATGCAGGAATCTGATCCTTGTCGGTTATACTGGCTTCTGGCTTCTTAAAACTGCGGATATTTAGAAAGGGACCAGTTGAAACTCCGTTCTTTTATAGATCGTGGATTCGGACGTGGACGTGATTGGGCTCTCTCAGTCAACGAAAGAGGTCTCGATACGGGATCACGACAGCGACCAAGGAGATAAGGTGAACAGCATCAAAAAATTCCGTTCATAGTAGGCTACATAATAAGCGAAACCCAAGCAGTGTTTGTCATGGGTGGCTCATATGGGTCCCACCGCGATTGCCCGTTACCGTACTCCCAGGGACGCTTTCATCAGTTCAGCTCGCCGTCTTTTGCTACATGCTATTTATTCATCGTTTTGTTTTAAATCTTTTTTGTTTCTTTTCAAATCTTTATTTCAGCTGATGTATTTATGTTTATAGTGTGTATTTATAATAGCAGCCGTTTGTCGGCCGGCAGGCCGCTGAATGGGTGGTTTTGAGAAAAACGGAAGTCAAAATTTTGTTGTCGAAAGAAAAAAAATTGGTTAGAAATTCAGGAACTATCTAATTAATGCCCGAAGTACTCTTAATACGCGCTGCCACTTTATCAGCTCATCGAGAAACCCCGCATTAATTACAAATTTACCCCCCCCCCTTGCCTTCGAACAAAATGGGCAACATTTAATTTTGGGCCAAATTCATCAGCTCCTAGATCAATGCCCAAAATGAGGAAGTTAACAGTTGTTTTTAACTTGGAAGGTTACCGATTTCCATACCTTGATGTACCTTCATATTGCAGATGTGTCCCGGTTGACTTTGATTTTATTTTTGTTTCTTTTACTTTTAGTGTACAGGTGCGTCATATTGACGCATGAATAAATAGAATAAAATCCTGAATTTGAATGGATAATTCTATTCAGGATCGGAAAGAATATTTACTTGGTTTCGAGAATATTTAATTACCTAAATTATTTCAGCCACTCGATTTATCCTTGAAAAGCTCGACACCTCTTTACTCGCCTACAACCTCTCGACCGAGCGTCATCATAGAAAGTCCATCATGTGAGTTATTACCTTCTTAGCTGCTCACTTTTAGTGCTTCACTTAACTAGATAGCTTGAGTAAAAATAAAAAATGTAAAGAAAAACATTAATAGAATGATATATTAGAAAAATGATATAATAAAATAGTAGCGAAAACAACTCCTGAAAAGTAAGAAATAATTGACAAATTAATAGGGGTTAGAAGTAGTTCGAGTGAGCTTAATTCTCACGAATTTTGAATTCTCGAGCTACCTTCGGTTAATATGATAGTCCAGTGGCATTTCGGTGGGTAAAGAGTCCCGCCGAGCGATTTCCGAGATACCTTTCTGATTTTTTGAACCAGGGCCCAGATTCATCATTGGTAAACCTCGATAAATCCGGAGATATACCCCGATCGGCGCGCAAACCGAGATTCGTGAACGCGCGTCGGGGTTTGATCGGGGTTTATCGCGGGTCTATCACACCTCATGATGAGGCAGGATTGGGAGACCCCGCGGTATCGAGCAGGAATGCGATTATTCGCATTCATGAACGCGCCGCGGAGTTTATTTGGGGGATATCGCAGGTCTATTCCACTCCGTGGCGCGTTCATGAATGCGAATACGCGCGCCGACCGTGGTTTATTCTCGGGTATACTGTGCCGATACCCGTCATGAATTTCGGCCCAGGCCAAACATGTCTCGGAGGAGAAAAATGGAAGAAAACTGAAAAAAAGGAAGACGAATGCGCTGGACTAAGGAACAGATCGAGCATTTTACTTCACTTTACCCCTATTCGTATAATTAACCCCTTGAATGATACCCTACGATTCAGGCCGACACGCTCCAGTTAGACGAAGTGCCTCGTCGGTGTCGTCGAGTCGAGAGCACGACGTACACGAGCATTTTCGTCGATCTCTGAGCGGCAAATGGCCGAGACGGACGAAGGCTGACGACGAGAAGGTAAGCAGGACAATTTTAGAAAAAAATGACTCAAAATTGAATTTTTATTAATCACCTTATCACCCAAATCGACCATATAGCTTGACCGAAATTTGGAGAACGGAAATCTAATTCGTGACCAGGCCCCCAAAAGTCTCAGCAAAATTAATTTTTCAGATTCAGACGCGGTCGATGGAGTCGAAACTGCAAAATATTGCTAACTTCATAAAATTCCAGACTCGAGCCTCTCCCATCACCAGAAGGACGTCGTTCAATAGTCATGGCTCCTCCTCCGGCACCACACAACCTCATGTGATCGTCAGCAACAGTGGCGTTGACAGTGAGTTTATACTCGCCATAGAGAAGCCCGCTGATGACTTAGTGATTGATATCGATTTATATGAAATCACTACGCTTCCAGTTGTCGATCACTTCCGACGTGCACTCTCAGAAAAGGACTTTGAGAATTGGCAGCGAAAAAGAAACGCCACATCGCCCACATCAACAAAGTGAACGAGTATATGTAGTAGTCGTTTCGTGTATTATAAAGAATTTTATCACTATAAATAACGTGAACAATTGTATTGCGTCCAATCACACCGATTTTTGTTAAAGAGGTTTAGTTTCAAGTCTGACTCAAGATCTGCTTTAAATTATCGCGGTGCAACAGATTACAGCACCAACAGCTGCCAAAGGGTCCTTACAGACCTGACGACGTGCAATTTGAGCGACGAATCAGCCGTTATAAATAAAATTGAGCGAAATACACGACGACGAGCATTCTCGTCCAACGCGACGTTTGCGGCGGCCGCATTGCTTTGATCGATCACCGCGGTCACCGCCGCGGTGAAGACTGCGAATTCGTCGCTCAATTTTTTGTCGTCTGGTCCGTAAGGACCCATAGCCGCTAAAGAAGAGCCCGGCCGTGGACGAGTTATGCACTATCTGACCGAAGCACCATGACCATCGTAATTAGTCAGTCGCTTAGGGCTCTTTTAGACGCTGCGCGGCGAAAATTCAAAACCGAAGCGCAATCAATAATTAACGTCATGGATCGAATTTGCTCCTCTGCGTTAGTGGCGCAGTCCGGTGGCGCCGCGTCTAAGCAAAAAAATTAGGCATATAATCACATAGGGAAGAAATTAAACGAAAAAAGTGAATTTCGTCAAAATGTCCTTTAATAAGGAATAGCAGCCTTCTAAAAAAAACCCGTACGACCAGTACGTTTGCTTATATGAGGCGCCACCGGACTGCGCTACTAATGCCAAGGAGCAAATTCGATCAAGGACGTTAATTATTGATTGCGCTTCAATTTTGCATTTTTGCCGCGCGGCGTCCAAACGAACCCTTAAGGACGTGCCATTCGTGCTCTATTAAAAATCGTAGAGGCATCGTGAATGCGTATTTGACCTACACAATGCTTTGTGGGGACAGCCACTATACCAAGTCGGCGTCCTAACCGCAACAGACAAGTCTGGTATCAACTTACCCAGCCATGGAGATATGGAAGGTTTGGTTAGCCCAGTAGCGCCTCTTATAGAATTTTGGCTTTGGTAGTCAATACCTCTCTTCTTAAACTGACATGCCACCTTGTTCAGATTCTGCCCCGAGGTCTCCTTAAGAAATATACAGCAGAGAATTTTGGAAATTCTAGCGTCTAGTAAAGAATGGTTGCAGCGAAAGAGCCCGTATCTCAGCTGGGTTTCCACCGCTTATTCAACGAGACCAATTTTACCCGAGCACCACATCACGATAACCCATTTGAAATTCGATAACCCCCTCTAACCGCTTAAAATTGTAAAACAATGATACCGCTGCGGTAAGGCCGGCTGCATGACAGCAGCAGAGCGTGAATGCAGCTTAAGACCGTAAATTATTCGAAATGTTTAGAGGATAAGCGCAGCCTTTGCGTGCATGAGCGGAGAACTTCAACAAACTTGATATAGAACTATTACTGCTATGATATTGGTGGATCAGTTTTGAATAAAAGTCTAAAGACGAAGATGAAATGTTGGATTCGGCATTGAGAGCATTTAGCTGCAGAGAACGTTTCATGAAAATAAGTTTTTCTGCCGTCAGGAATCAAATGAAGGCCGGTTCTAAGAGTTCGATATCTGAAATTTTGATGAAAGTAAAATCAGGGAAGTGAACGACGATTATTCAGAGTATAAAGTACCTTAAAGTTAGTGGCCAAACAAGAAATACAGTACCGCACATGTCTTTTGATCACTTCTAGAAAAAGGCGCTTAGAAGCTTTCCAAGGCGGCTTTTTTCAATTAACCTTGTTGAAACTCAATTATTTGTAAAAAAAAATATACGTATATTTGAGCTCAGCATCTCGAGCTCTATCGACTGATGTCCAAAAATCGGTACAAATGCAAAATATAGCCCCCTTGGCACCTGACCCCGATGGATACGAGGGACCGAACAGGAGAGATTTGAGAGGTAGCCAAAAATGGATATTTTCAGATGTGGATAATTTATAAACCAAACGATAGAGCTAAGACAGCGGCACTCCACAATGTGTCTCCTTTCACGAGTAGCTGATATTTGAGGGAGTCATTCAAAAAAGCCGCTTTGGAACGCTCCTAAGCGGCTTTTCCGGGAAAGGATCAAAAGACATGTCCGGTACTGTAGAACAGATAAGATGAAATATGCATCAATAAATATAAGCAATTAAAATACAATTAAAGATGTTCATATCGAGCGCAGTGTGAACAGAGGACGATAATGCATATCTTCAAGTAAAAGCTTACAGCTACACACGTTAAGCTCTCCACACGTCTCCGAAAACTACTCTGAGCGATGGAAGGAAGCACTGCTGATAAATACTTATCAGTACAAAAAGTAGATCTCGGGTTTGAATCTCGCCTGTGCCACGATTTTTGCAGTGATCCTAGACTACAGCACTAGCATCTTCTTCTAAAATAATTAGCAGTAACCCGCAAAAGCGACAATGAACTAGAATTTCCTAATGATCCATCTGTTTCTGGTTCCTATTTAATCTATCTAAGCCAGTGATACTGAAACACATTTATCAACGTCGGCATATCTATGTCCATGCAACCTCAAAAAATGAGCTAATTCTCCTTAGGTAAAAGGTAAAGGTAAAGATGTCGGCGTTGATCAGTCTCCCGAGGACGCGCCAGGCATTCGTGTTCAATTAGGAATCGTAGAGGCTTGGTAAATGCATGTTTGGCCTATGCAATGACTTGCGGTGGCCAGTCCCTGTACTAAGTCGGTGTTTTTACCTTCCCAGAAAGGTCTGGTACCAATATACAGACCCCGAAAGGATGGATGGCTCGGTTAGACTTGGCCGGGATCGATCATTCGACTATGCGGGTGACAGTAGCGCCTCTTACCGCTGCACCACGCGCGTCCGGCTTTATTTTACTAAAACACGCAGTCTACCACGCTACATTGCCTGAAATAAAGTGGACACGAGCTCGGCCAAAGTTTGCAAACCCTGTCGGTTTGACGTGATATTTGCTCTTGTTTAAACCCTCCAATAGTCTCGCTGTTTTGCCCCCCCCCCCCCACCTGTAACCTATAAATCCTTGCCCTATATAGGCCAAACCTATATTCAACTACTCATTCTCACTTCCAAGCCAGTCACTTGGTCTTCCAACAACCGTAGAATTTTCTGCGAAACATTGTGAGCGAGAAAGCTATAATACCTTAACCAGGCACCCATATTGAAGCGCCAAGAGGAGATGCTTTCGACTGAAAGAACAAGTAAGGTATGAATCCTGAGATCTGACAGTCCTCGGACTCCAGCCCAAGGGCGGATAATAACTAACAGGTTCTCGTGAGCCAATATACTCATTCGTCTATCACGGAACAAGTGGTTGGAAAAGCCTCTACAATTACGAGAGGAAGTAGGGTGCGTGGCGCATCTTGAAGGCGAACTACTTTTTTTCTTATTATGGTCAATACTGGTGAAGATTATTAGGCGAGACAAAAAAGGGTAAAAGCGAAACCTCAAAAAAACTTTCGCTCCTACATCGATCCAAAACTGTTCATTGAAGTAATCCACGCCGCTAAAATGTTCAGAACTATTACGGTTTCTGTGACTAACTTTTGGTATTCTGTTTCAAAACTGGAATTAATTAGAAGTGAGTGCTTATCAGTTTGTTGTCGTTGTCCGCTTGTCAACAATAATCGAACCTCTGTCGTAGTGATCGAACCAACCCAGGTTACCCAAGCCTTCCATTCTTCAGGGGTAGGGTAAACTGATGCCGGATTTGTCTAGGGGCTGTTCCCGCATGCCGTTCTTCGCTAACACATTCCCTATGCCTTTTCGATTCTGAATGGAACACGAGCGTGCTTAGCGGACTGATGGACGACAGCCCTTCAATTCTCTACCTTTCCCTTTACTTAAAATGATATGTGAGCCACAGAATGCACTTCAGTTTTCTGTCATACTTTCTTGCAAGTCCGTGGGAAGAAACTGTGGCAGAAAATATCTCGAGATGTCAGGCATCTCATTGAATTCTTCTATTAGCTTGTAAATAACAGTTCTGTTCTTTTTTGCAGCTTGCATTCAAAACACCATAACTCGGCTCATGTCTTACCGTTTTCCCTAATTTAACCACCATTCGAAATATCACATCCTCCTCTGAGGAAGACAACATAAAGTGTGCCTCTGTCGTTAAAGTCCGAAGATAGGAATCAAGTCAAATGTTCGAAGGTCGACACGACATCGTGATGGTATCCGAGCCCTGTCCTCTTCGGAAAGTCATATGAACGTTTGAAAACTGGCATCTAGCTAGCCCGAGGTCTGACAAATATTATGGGCGAAGGGGAGTTCCAACTCATCGTTGGTTTGAATTCCGGAAGATGACATTTTAAAACACGTGGATTTGCATGGTGTAAAAATTAGCGAAACTTTATTATTCCTAGTTTGACTGTACCGTTTTGAATGTTACATATATTTACGATGCCCATTTCTTTCTTCATTGTTTGGTAAAGAATAAGGAACAAAAGGCACACTAGTACCGCTGCAGTTCATCATACCGTCACCATTGTCTACGTGTCGTGTCGTGAAAATCTGGCTTCTTAAACGCCCTGGCTGTTCGAGGTTCTGTGAAAAAAAACCTGAAAAGCTCTTCCTATCATAGTATAGAATCCATTCTACGTCGCAGGTTAGAAACCATTGGGGGAATGGCTCCAAAAACCCATTTCAATTGATGAACCCACAACCCTCACTAGCACTCGGAGCTGAGGGTACGAATACCAACATGATGTCGAATATCCTTACTATGAAATAAGCGAAACCCAGTTATTTATTTGGATGGATGTCAATTCATTTTTCAAATGATTCACGGTGGTGGCGGTTGGTGATGGTTTTATCACTGCTTATCACTGAAATCATTTTGAAAATCACATTCTATGATAACGCACCTACACTTCATCTACCCTATATTATGTGCCGAGTTCAGTGTTATTTCATTCGAAATAGATTGAGCCAAAGGAGGCGGGGTATGAGTGAGTGAAAGTGGGGCAAGTTAGGGAAGTAAGTGAAAACTCGATGAAGATGTTGAAGCTGCATCAAAACTTGGAACGCAGTCGAAATTTCAACTGATCTAAGTGTGGCTTAACTCGGCATGCTATATAGATTTATGTATGTATTTATTTATTCATTTATTCATTAAACCAAGCTGGCGAATAGACGTTTGGCTTACACTCATTTGGATCACACTCTTAAGAGAGTAGTCCTGAGTTTAGTTACGTATTCTTCATTTACGCCGACAAGGGTGCGGTGCGGCACACTTTTCACACTTTCCCGCCTGACTTGTATTGGTTTCCCGCTTAGTAACATATTCATCGCTATCCAGCACTCCTCATTTCTTCTAGTGCTTGACTAGAGACTGGTTACTCTTTTCCTTCTGTTCCTTCTTTGTATTCTTTCGATTTTGTGGTAGTATTGGTGCCTTATTTTCGTATTTAGTTCGGTTCTCGCTATTTCCGTTATGGATTCATTCACTCATGTTATACGTTCCTGTTTCAGTCATTATAAAGATGTATTACATTATTTGGTTGGATATTATCCTTCTTATTTGGATAGGATTATTGGATTATTGTGGATTATATTCCAATGACAGGTTAGTTTTAATTTATTACCTATAAAGTCTTCCTCCTTGCTGATGAGACCCAAGGAGGACTTTATATTACCTTTCGTTTGCTCGTCCAAGGTTAGGGTCGAAACGAGCTTACGTACTTGCTTCTTTGTTTTGCTTTTTATTGGAACGCAGTCGAAATTTCAACTGATCTAAGTGTGGCTTAACTCGGCAAGCTATATAGATTTATGTATGTATTTATTTATTCATTTATTCATTGAACCAAGCTGGCGAATAGACGTTTGGCGGCCGACAGTCCGATGAACCGCTTGTTTTGATTAATCCAGATCTTCAGGTTTTTGCGATGGTGGCACTTTTTATATTGCTTCCTTGGAGAAAGATGTGATCTTTCGAATGGTGCTTGAATTTAAAAAAAAGCGGCTGGACTTGAGTTATGGTGTTTTGAATATAAGAACAGAACTTTCTCTACAACCTAACAGTTATGTCTTTCCAGAAGGACGCGTCCCATAGGAAGTCGAAAGTTACGCTACGGTTAGATGGGGGTGTTCGGGTGGTCTCGAAGCGTCTAGCAAGGCGACACCGATTGTAACAGGCCGACGCGAACGGCATTGGCAACATCTTACAAGGTTAGTCCTATCTATGTCGTATAGGTGAGCGCTGGTTCTGATTTGCTGCTTTACGGGAACTATTCGACTTCTTCCACTATACCCTTAATTAACTGTCTCCGCTATACCTGCTTTCATCTACGTCGGAAACATCCTTGGGGTTAGCTGGAGTTAGCCCGCCATACTCGTTACCTGGCCGCTGATCTTTGGCCTCGGCTCAAGTAGACATTCCTCAACAGCTCTTCGTTTAGGGCACTAAAACGCTGGGGAGACCAGCCGCATAGATTTTTTTATAGCTACGAAACCCGTCCCGACGATAGAATTTAAGTTTCGCTATGGAGTACGGTACCTTTCCACAGCAACAGAGCCGTGGCACTATACGGGCGGGCATTACTGTACGTCAACGCCATAGTAGACGGCGCTCAAAATTTCCATTCCGGCTTCTATTGATCCGAAATCAATTTTTCCAGTTCCTCCAAACAGTATCGTAATTTTTTCGTTATTTTTTTTTGCTTCTTTCTTCATATAGAGTTCTGTAGAAAACAGGCTTCTTTATAAGGTTTTTGGAGCGGACTCGATCCCTGCTTGAAGCTAATACACATAAGAATACAATATAACTAATTTTATGATGTATAATCCATATATGATATATAATTTTAAAAAATATCATGGTGACAATTAATACCAGTCTCGCAGCAAAATTTGTTACGTATAATAGTTGGGGTGCGCTATTTTTCTTCAATTTCTCTTCCCATTGCCGTCATAATCTCACTAATCATATCATATTATTCACCTTCTTGGCATAAGAAAGTTCTGGAGAGCTAACAAAATTGGACGATATACTTATCTGCAATTATAGAGACCTCGATGACAGGAAATTTTTTGCAGGATCAATGCCCAGCATTTTAACTTAAGCGAAGTCCATTCGAATCAAGATATGCAACTTAAAATCAATGAAGTGATAATAATTGGTCAGAATAGGTAGGAGATCCTTAAATTCAAAAAAAATAAATTGAAGAGTAGAGTTAGGTAAGGTAAATGAATGGTCAATAACAATCTTATGAAATGACGTAACGAGAACGAATGTCAAAGTTAAAATAATCGGTCTCTGGGACATTTTCGCCCACTTTTCAACACCTTAAAGGTGAATTCGAAGCCTAGAGAGGTCGATGAGTTCCTAAACTATAGGTACAGAATAGGTAAAAACTACAGAATAGGTAGGAGATCTTTGAAGTAAACTACAGAATAGATAGGAGATCTTTAGAGTCAAAAAAATGAATAGAGGAGTAGAGTCAGGTAAGAGTGAATAAATGGTCAATAACATTCTTATGAAGTGCCGAGAACGACTGTAGCTGAAATCGGTCTCTGGAACATTTTCTCCAACTTTTCAACGCCTTCAAAGTAAAATCGTAAAATCGAATTGTAGGGCGGTCGTTGAGTTTCTAAACTATTTTATGCGAGTCATTTAGTTTCCACAAACGTCCATACCCTAACCCTTGGAGATTATTCTGTGCACAAATCGGACACATTTTCGCCTCGTTACCAGCTTAGTCGGTCCTAGTTTAGAAAGAACCCGGTTGGGCTGGTACGGGTATCAATCACTCAACCAACAAACCAAATAGTTCAGTAACTCAGTCATAAAATAATAAGCCAATTATGAAATAACATAATCTAAAAAGAAAGTGTTCAACTATTTATATTGCGATGCAGCGCTTTGAGCTCGCTTCCCCATTAACTTATGTATTTTCTTAACTTTAGATTTGCTTCCCACACGTATTACAGCTCCCATACCAAGAAAATATATAATAAATAAAAAAATAAAATAGAAAATAATAGAAAATAAAACCAAAAATATATGATTATATGATAACTGCCTGTTGCCTACCAAAGTACCTCAAATCTCCAAAATAGCACTTCAAAGTTACCTCGACATTTTTTTTTTATCCGCAACACCTGCAGATTTTTCGCCTAACAATGCATGCCCATCTTTTCTAGGCAGCAATATCGGACCACATTCATTCTCTACTAATTCCTCAGCTTTTCCGCACAGTAGAATACCCACTAGAGGTGCTACTTCTGTGGTTCGCTACGATCTGACTGACCTTCCTTGACTTCCTGGGGTTTCCCCGGCGAAACAAATGGCTAATTCTGCAAACTTGTGACCAATTTCACCTCCTCCTGCCCCAGGTGCAGCTCACTTTTCGCATATATCCGTGGCCAGCGGCGGTGCGATCTCTATATAACATTTGCAAGTTTTCAGTGCCTTCTCAGCGGTGGTCGACGGGCGACTGTCGGAGGTGAGCCAGGCAGGCACAGGTGTTCTGTTTCTGTGTGTGAGCGACGGTCTAGACGAACTTCTTCTTCTTCCAACGGACGGCGCTCCGCCGATCATGATCGCGCGTGGACTTGACACACCGGATCGCTTCCTATACGTATAGTGAGTGAACGGAACGAAGTGCCGCTGCAACAAACCCACACATCTACACAGAGAGATAGAGAGAAAAAACGATCCCCCACATACCCACACATACACATAGCAGAGCAGAAGCAGCATCCTTACCCACTCCCACCTGTCACCAACGGACTTCCTTTACCCAACGTCTCGGCGGCAATGGACACCGCTTACCTGTCCACATCGTATTCGTACGACGACAAGGACTATTTCGAGCCGAGCGTCGCCGTACTGCCGACACCGTGTGGTTTTCAGCAGCCTCAACACGGTCATCTCTACCCGATCGTCTCCTCGTCGTTACATCCTCTACAAGGCAGCACTCATCTCTCGGTTAGTTTCATTGCCTATTTTTATTAGCCTTTTAATACGCATTTGTTTTACTTTATTTGCATTCGATTGGCCTGGAGTTGGTGGCACTGGAGCGAAAGATTTACTCCAACCGACACCTCCATCGGTTGCATCTTCTGTTCCATGGCTGAATATCACATTTAATCTACTTATTTTATATTCAATCGATCGCTCGATCGATCCCGGCCCAGGCTAACCAAGCCTTTCATCCCTCCGGGGTCGGGTAAATTGGTACCAAACGTGTCTGGGAAGGTAGAGACACTGACCTGGTATAGCGGCTGGCCCCCGCAGGTTATTGTATAGGCCAAATGCGCATTCACCAAGCCTCTACGACTTGAATGGAACCTGATCAACGCCGGCACCTTTGTCTTTTTACCTTTATTTTATATTCAAACTGTGGAGCTCTCAGCTACGGCGTAAACTCTCCCATTTTTCGTGGTTCTCTACTTTTTGGTTTAAAGAAGGCAACTGGTGCCATGACAAAAGAAGATCTCGGGAAGAATGCTATTCTAATACTATGATCTGAATTATTTTGTGAAAGAAAAATGTTCAAAATAGAACTGCACTTCAGCGCTCGGCGCTATTTGATCAACACTAAAATATTCGATTTCGGAAATCGTTAAAGATAATGGAACTGCCTTACCCTCAACGGGACAGATTTCAATGGCCGCTCACTCCGAGTGAACTGGGCCAACAGAAACTAACAATCTCATATTTTTCAAATATTTGTCGATCTATAAATGTGACATAACAATAGAATTATATGTCTTATTTATTGGCAAATAAAATAGTGGAACTGCCCTAAATAATGGAACGCACGGTCAACCTCAGGGTCAAGTTCGCTGAGTCGCTTACTTTTCCAATATTTCTTTCTTATTCTCCTTTTCTAACGCCATCCTGAAAACTTATTTGATCTAGAACCCATTTACGATGCTTGGCATTTGTGCGATCAATCATCCTCCGTCCGTACCTCAGCGTACGATCTTACTCTACCTCATTGCACCTTAATCTTCATTCCTCAACAACTTCTCGCATAAAATATTCATTTATGGCTGGAAGAGAGAAACTGTGACCAAATTCAAACTAGAGTGCGAATGAAATCTAAAACGCAAAAGGGTTCCTAGACATTCTGCAAACCTCTGTTCTCTACTTGTACCGCTAGCCACCAATGCATGTAGGAACTCTCCAATAATAGGTTTTTTTTTCAGTACGATGAGTTCTTTACCGGATGTTTTTTATTGTTTTCTCCCGTCATCTTTGACAAAAGAAATGATCGTAACAGAAAACAATGAGAAACATCCGGTAAAGAACTCATCGTGAAAGAACCTTTCAATGGAGGCCAGCGGTACAGGTAGAGAGAATAGAGCTTTGCAGATCGTCTAGAAATCCTTTTTTATAGTTTTTTTTATTTAGTGTATTTCTGTTCGTATGTCTCACTAAACTTCCACAAACAGCACCCCTAAGTGCGTATCGAATAAATAATTAAAACAGCAGAGCAACATTCTTGTATTTTCCTGGATCGAAAAGTATCGTTATTAGATGTCACCCTCACAATGCCTGCATTTTATCTTCCTAAGAGGTCGACCAGGTTATTCAAAGCCGGGAAGAATTGTCCACTATTGGACCCGTAAAATCCGTAGATGACTCCCAGCCTTAACGACTAGGAGATCTCCTCGAAAGTAAACCCCGAATCTTGCATCAGAGGTGAACGACTTTTTTATCAATTAGAAAATACCTCGAGATTAAGCCCCTTAATCTAGCTTAAGAGGTGGATGACTTTTTTCATCAAATAGAAAACTTGGTCCGTTTAGCGAGTTCTTTGTGGTTGGAACACCAATTTTTCGTGTCCTGAACATTTACTTTTTTTCATATTGATCCTTACTGTATATCTACAGCCTATATATGAAAACACCATCAAGGAAAGTGAAATAAGCATTATTGGATCCAATTTCCACTGGAATAAAATAAAATAGTCACACAACTTCCTGACAGGAATTCTATTTGTCTCCCATTATAACACTATGCGTGTGGCCCTCACCCTCGAATCAATTATCAGAACTCCATTACGATAACTTGGTCCAGCTCAATACGGTAGTGCGCTCAAACTTTTCCACCGATCGATGGCAGCCGTCAGTAGGTGACCGTCAGAAGCGTAGAGTGGAGCTCGTGATCGCTGATAGATATAACGCCGATCAAGACTCTGTTGCCGATCAGTTTCGGTCCAAATGTCGTTTGCAAATTGATTTACTCACAGTGCTTATCGATCGCCGTCAGCACTGTTTATGGGAACTGAAATATCATAGAAAAGACTCCCGACGGCCGGGTGTGCGCCCGACCGTTTGATCAGGTTGAGAACGCGAACGGTAGAAGAGGGGGAATGTTCTGCGCTCAGTTCGTCGACGGTTGTGAAATTGTGAATAAAAAATCAAATTGATTTGGTGCTATGTGGGTTGGGGGTGCAGGGTGGTGGTCTGTAATATTGCGTCGACCATATGCTGGTTAACATGTTAAGGTGTGAACAATTCTGAAGAGTTTACATGTCAAACATGTCAAAACCGACCGAGTTGATCGTAAACAATGGCAGATATAACAACGATAACACGTTAAAGTCGACGTAAAGTTGCGGACCACAACCCTGCACCCCCCCCCCGCAACCCATATAGCACCGTTGAATTATGCTCCTCAACAAAATCGTTGTAGTATGAACTACTCTCTCCATTCTGACCCGATAAATCCCACTAGGGAGTCCACGTAGTCCCTGAGCCCCGATTCACGACGGTATCGGCGCTATATACCCCGAAATATACCCCGAACGACGCGCAAACCGATATTCTAGAACATGCGCTGCGATTTAGACGGGGTTTAGGAGGGTCTGACACCTCGCGATGAGGCAAGGTTTCGGAGACCTCGACGCGAGACTTTGTCTACTTATCCTGGACTTCCCATGTTAAACGCAATCGCTCATCGATTCTGCCGTCTGGTTCTGGCCAAACCGCAACGCAGGAGCATTTCCTCTAGCTGCGCCGCGGTTCTAGGCTAGAGCCCGACGGCGGAGTCGATGAGATGCCCGCAATAAGTGCGATTGCGGCAGTTGCGCCATCAGCCGTCGAGGTCTCCGAAACCCTGTCCTTCACGAATGAGAAATGGCCGCGGATTTGTGGTATCGAGTGGGTACAGCGTCGACGAAGTATCGGAAACCGCTCGTTGCGCTCATGAATCCCGACCCAGGAGGGACTATAAATCAGTGAAATGCCTTTCGATCGAAGTTCATCGTAATCAGAATGACACCACTGAAGTGGTTGCTCGGAGAATTTTCAAATAAAAAGGGCTTGTTTCGTCCCAACACTTAGACGAGCAACTAATGGAAGTAGTAGAGTCTCCCCGAGACTCATCAGTAGGTAGGGAGACTCTTTAAAGAAAAAGTAAAAAACAGTAAAGTGGAACTAACCTGCATATCGAATAAAAAATCCACAATAACCATCAATAGAATTAAAAATCATATAACCAGACCTCAAACTGGAGTATTTAAGCCATGTATGTTTGTATACCAATTTGATGAGAATTTTTCAGGGTAACGAACAGTATGACCACTCGATCTCTATCCAACCGTCAATGTTTTACTATGCAGCGGCAGCGGCTTCAGCAGGACCATCGCTCATCTCACAGCAACAAGACCCTCAGCCACAGCCCAGCATGCAGAACAAGGCTACGGTAGAGATTTATCGCCTGTTTCAATAAAAGACCGAAAAAGAGCCCGGAGGGAGTCAATCTGAAATCTAGGAGAAAGCGCACGCTATACACATGCTTCTCTACTGATTGTGAGATGTGTTTCCACAACAAGACGAATCTTGACTGCGTAGATTAGAAGCCAAGAGTGATAACGAGAGATAACAGAAAATAAAAAGTAGCAGGTGATAAAAATAGAGAAAAAAGGTTAGGGGAAGGGTCTAACCTATAGAATATGAACCCCAATATCTGATTCAAGCGATGTATACCAAATTAAGATCGACGAAGGAGCTCCGGTCAGTTCACAAAGAGCACGAAAACGAGGTACGAAACGCGGTCGTCCGACCAAGAACCCTGTGTGGACATTTTTTCGACGAATCGACGACAAAAGTGTTCAGTGCAATATGTGCGCAAGGGTGAGTTTCTTCACAAGCTTGAAAAATTCGCTGGGATTTTCAAAAAAATACCGTTTTTCAAGGGCCAAAACTGGTCGAGATGGTATTATTAGGTTGGTGCAGAAGTTTTCGGACATTTGCGACTTCTCGAATTTGAAAAGGATTTCCCCGGCTTCTTCGGCACCTGTCAAAAAATGTTATAGAGAAGAGTAGACCATTGATATCAACAGTGACTACTTCAAATGACTCTGCTGGGCTTGCCTACTGGACCTCTTCTCATGGAATCCAAAAATAAATGTAGTGTAGTAGACGTTGATCAGTCTCTTATGGGTGGGCCACGCATTCGTTTATCACTGAGAATCACAGAGGTTGTGAATGCGAAGGGTTAAGGTGATATTATATAATATGAAGATTGTGCAAAAGCTGCAAAACCCATAATAAAACGACATTTTTTAGGTTTAGCCCACCAAAATTAAAAATAATATGTTACTAATATCATATAACCAGCCACTCAGCGGTCTGCCGGCCGACAAACGGCTTCTAAATACACAATAAAACAAAAGTACATGAACTGAAATTAAGATTTGGAATAAAACAAAAAAAGATTTAAAATAAAACGATGAACAAATAGCATGTAGCAAAAGACTGCGAGCTGAACTGATGAAATGCGTCCCTGTGAGTACGGTAACGGGCAATCGCGGCGGGACCCATATGAGCCACCCATGACAAACATGGCTTGGGTTTCGCTTGTTATATAGTAGGACATGTTACTAATAAGATTTTTATTGTGAATTCTACTCGTCGAACATCGAATGTTCTACTAACAATGTGAGATTTTTCTTTGTTTTGGTCAAGTTCCTTCTTCAGCAAATCCATGATTGTCCTACTAACCACTTTGACCTGTATTTTTAGCGCGCCTATAAAAATAGAAAAATATGCGTGGCCCATCCATGGAAGACTGAAATAAATAAATAGAATAAAATAGATAAATAAATAAAATAATTTTGCTTTATTACTTAATTTTACAGCTTGTCAAATCGGCGTGCGCCACGAACATGAGCAAGCACCTGGAGCGACATCATCAAAACGCCGCTTCGATGACCACATCGAACGCCATTGACATCGACTTTGGAGCTCAAAAGTACGATCAACCACCACCGGTGCTTACCAACTACGACGTCCAACATCCACCGACATCGTGGAATTCCTATCAGGCACCGATGCAACCGCTGAAGCACGTTATCATCTATGCGTATTGTAGTAAGGTGGTGCAAATCACCCAATATTTTCCACTGAGTAACTTACGAATTTAATGATCGCCAGGGTATATTCAGGGTGGTCACCAGCTACGACCACTATCAAGGAGTTCAGGCGCCACAACGCAATTTACCCGGAGTACCATGGAACCCGGACCGACGAAGCGCTAAACGAAATCGCCGAACGAAACATCCGGTAAGGGCAACTCTGGAATTCTTAGCTACTTTTTCGCCTCATCGCTCTTTGAGGTAGGGTTTCCGTTTCAAGGACTTTTGTTGAATCGAGATGTTATCGGCCGTTTGCACAAGGCTACCGCCGGAAAGATGAAAAAGGTGGATATGGGGAGAGGCGGAGACATTCGAAGTGCCATCCGATAGACTACCACTCACCCCTTTCCCATCGTTGCTTCCTATCCTACTATATAATAAGCGAAACCCAAGCGATGTTTGCCATGGGTGGCTCGTATGGGTCCCGCCGCGATAATCTGTTACCGTACACCAAATGCACCCAAGCGACAGGGGAGCTGATGAAATTGCTTCATTTCTTTCCAATCTGCCTTAAAGATTGTGACTGATTGAGTGGAATACTGCCGAAATTTCCAGAATTTCCATTTCATTTGAGTCGGCCGATAGGCCGCTGTAGTCCTGGTTGGATAATATAGGAAGCCGTAGGCACGGAAATTAGCTAAGAACCCCAGAATGATTTCCAGAAGAGGGCAGCCCAGTCTATATGTATAGGTTAGGTGTCTGAATGTACAGTCACTCAGGGCTCGTTTGGACGCCGCGCGGCGAAAATGCAAAATCGAAGCGCAATCAATAATTAACGTCATTGATCGAATTCGCTCCTCTGCGATGGTGGCGCAGTCCGGTGGCGCCGCGTCTGAGCAAAAAACAATTAGGCGTATAATCACCAGGGGTGTGCGGAATTTTTTTTCAAAAAAGCGGAAGGCGGAAGACGGAACGGAAATAGCCAAAATGGCCGGAAACCGGAATGCGGAACACGGAAGCCGGAAATAGTGCAAAAAACCTTAGATTATTGGGCTTTACCCAAAACTGGACCACAAAAAGCTTTCATTTCTGTTTCTAAAGGTACCCATAGAGTGGTCGTTTTGATTCCACTGAATGTGTGTATTATTTTGGTGAAGGTGTTCAACGTTTGGAGATAGCTTCAAAGAAAACGGTGGAAATTCATCTTTATAACCTTCATTATAAACCGAAGACAATTACGTAGAGAAAGACAGACTTTTTTGGCGCACTAGGCAAGAATGTTTCCAAAATAGAATTAAAAGCCTAAAGCGAGCATGTTATGGTGGAGAAACAGTAGTTTTTCATGATTCTGGGGAGAGAGGCTTTTTTCAGTCGTTTACAATGAAACCAGCAAAAGAAAACAATCTCTGGCACTCTGACGATGTGGCAGGTGCCGACAAATAGTTCATTACAAGATTCCTTAGAGGGGAGGAGTGTACTTCGCTGCATTGGTTTTTTTCATTCTAGCAGAATTCGAATGGATCGCATCGACGTCAGCACAATAACTTCACTCACTGCTTATTATTTGTATTTTGTTAGCTTCCATAGTGGAGATATTCGATTTCTTCTTCCGTTTCCGTGTTCCGCCCAAAAACAAAGCGAAACACGAAACGGAACGGAAGAGCCAAAAACGGCCGGAAATCGGAATTCGGAACACGGAAGCGGAAGTTCCGCACACCCCTGATAATCACATAGGGAAGAAATTAAACGAACAAAGGTGAATTTCGTCAAAATATCCTTTAATAAGGAATAGCGGCCTTCTAAAAAAGCCGAACGACCAGTAAATTTGCCTATGTTGGGCGCCACCGGACTGCGCCACTAATGCAAAGTAGCAAATTCGATAAAGGACGTTAATTACTGATTGCGCTTCGATTTTGCATTTTTGCCGCACGGCGTCTTAACGAGCCCTTATTGTTAGGGCGTGAGATTCATTTCACGGTCGACGTCCCAAAAACGAGCACAAAATTCAAAAGTTAAGTCGTTCCCGGCGCGAGAATTCCAAACCTCACAAATCTGCAGAAGCTGAATGTAAGGAGGATATTAGTGGGATAAATAGCATAAAAGTGCTTCGGGATAGAACTTGACCGATCGGAGATGGAGAAGGTAGAAGAAGTAAGCTACTGTTAAGAACTGATACGTTCGTAAACAGAATGATATGAAAATTGGGTATGAAAAGTAGAAGAACGATGAACAAGAGGGACGAAGGATCAAAATCAGTGAATTCTAAAAATAAGCTACAGTACGGAGAAGAAAAAAGAAGGATTGAAGAATGCGTAGATGAGAATCGGAAGAACCTTTAGCAAAATCAAGGACCTAGGTCAGTCAACGAACCGTAGATAAGCAGGACCTCATAATTGGAGTAACCGAAATACTT
Organism: Nippostrongylus brasiliensis; assembly: GCA_030553155.1. Lineage (NCBI taxonomy): Eukaryota > Metazoa > Nematoda > Chromadorea > Rhabditida > Heligmosomidae > Nippostrongylus > Nippostrongylus brasiliensis. Next base: position 45,772,909 of record CP130735.1, read on the forward strand.
TTGATTCACGAAGGTGCACTGTATACCGAATTCGATCTTTCTTTTTGATAGGGAGAGTGAAAATACCGAATCTGTGTCTTATCTCTTGCATTCTTTAATTCATTCAGTTTTCTTGTGTCAACATTTTAGTTTCTGCCTGTCCATTCATACTCGGCAGCACAGCAGCGTAGCGCAGCAGCGTTCGAGCATAAGGCAGAGACGCAGGAGAAACGAAGAAGCTGTGGGCGCTTAGCTTGGAGTTGAAGATTTTCCAACAATCACAGAATATTTTTCTAAGTGGAGATGGGTCGCACTAAGATTGCGAAAAAAAAGCTGAAATTGACAAGTCCAAGTCTGAGAAAGCAGCAGTTTCAGTGAAGCTGGTTTGCTGCCGAGTATGAATGGAACTTAATAGCAAACGACTCAAAGGTTGAGTCCTGGTGAACTCAATAGGCATTTCAGAACAATATTCAATCGATTATTTCAACACTATAGAATTTTAAAAATTTGATTGGGTTTCAGGTGTGGGAGCTATTCCGGCGAACAACCGACGGAAATGCACAGTGCGTACTGTGCAGTGTCGTAGTGCGTTCACCCTGCTCGAGCAACTTTATGGGTCACCTGAACAGGCATCACTCCGAACACTACCAGGACATCTACAATCGCTGGTTGGAAGGTCGGGTGGACATGCCAAGCCTGCCCAGCTGATCACCTCCAGCCGAGACTTCAACCAGTACGATCAATTCGATCGATCTTGTCGACAGAATCGCCGAGTTCTCCGATGAACTCCACCATTCGCTTTCATTCAACAAGAAGCGATGGCCGTACATATCTTTCAAGTCAAATCGTTCTCCTTTCCAAATCTTACAAAAGCATTAGGCTTAGGCTTAGCAAAACCTTATTGTTACATTGAATTTAGTATTTCGTGATTTCGATTAGCTACATTATACTGATGAAGAGAAATCATGCATGAATGTGTTATGGACTTTTGGGTTTCTTCGATGAACGGTCAGCATTTCTGCCTCAGAATCCTTCATTTGTCCTCATATTGCAATTGTTTTCCAAAGTTTAGATAAACTTTGCTCAATACCTACGCTTTGCAGCTCTCTTTCCGAGTGTTTTATGGACTATTTTATTTTATTTTCCACTCATATTGACTGTTTTAACAAATTCAAAAAATAAGAAAAATTACATGAAGCAGCTCTCTATTTTTTACCTGTCGGTGAGTATTTTGAAGAACACAAGGTCATCGCCCACTTAGAAGTCCAAGGCGACTATATAGGATATTTAAAAGAAAAATCGGTACTTTTCCTCTTAATGCCCAATTATCATATCATGCCCAACCGTATCATATCATGCTCGTATCTTAATGTACACCCCTTGAGCGGTCCTATCATCTCGTGCTATTCAATATCATACCATTTCGCATCCCCCTATGGTCGTGTGCAGCCTGTTTGATCTGCCAGATAAGGAAGAAAAAGCCGTTCTTTTCTCGCAAGAATGAGTTTTTCCAAAAGCGAGATGTTTCAAAGGTTATCGTATGAAGTTGTTTTCTAGCTTAGATAAGTCGTTGATTTTGTTTATCAGCTTGATGATAAATTGATCATGGCTCGAGCATGATATGATAAGACCGCTTCAAGGATATGCATTAAGCTATGAGCATGATCTGATATGCTTGGGTGTGATTTGATAATTGGGCATTAAGAGGAAAAGTACCGAAAAAATCTGACCGACCTGTATTCGTATAATATTCACTATAGTAGAAAATTCCATTATGTAGTTAATTCAACCGTCATCGAATCTGGGCCTTCGGGCAACCGATAGATCTGTAAAACTAAAATTTAATTAAATTGGAAATGTCCTCGGATTGGCTACGCAATTTATAAAAACGAGTGGACATACACGACCGATCGCAAGCAGTTGGCGCTTGGAATGCATACGATATGAAGCGAAAAATCTGATGATGATAAGGACCTCTATAAAAAAGGTCTCATTCGGAACAATGTTTCTCATTCACTAGTGCAGCCACCAGCCAGTAGGCTGGTGCGCTCTCACCAATGGAGACGACTCTCAGCGTGGAAATGGTATGTTGGCGTCTCCTTCATCGTCACCACCATAACAAGGATTCATGAACGCAACGAGCGGTCTCCGATACCTCGTTGGCGCTATACCCACTCGGTACCGTGAATCTGCGGCCACTTTTCGTTTGTGAGGAACGGGATTTTCGAGACCTCGACGGCTTATGGCGCAATCGCCGCAATTGGACTCACTGCAGGCATCTCATCGACTCCGCCGTCTCCCTCTAGCTTGGAACCGCGGCGCAGCTAGAAGAAATGCTTTTGCGTTGCGGTTCGGCCAGAACCAGACGGCAGAGTCGATGAGAGGTTGCGTTTAACATGGGAAGTTTAGGATAAGTAGACAAAGGTCTCGCGTCGAGGTGTCCGAGACCCTGCCTCATCGCGAGGTATCGAAGACCCCTTGTGAACCCTGTCTAAACCGCGGCGCGCGTTTGCGTGCCGTTCGGGGTATATTCTGGGCTTATAGCACAGATACCCGTCGTGAATCCGGGCTCCTAGAACTTGGCGAGAAACAAGCTTAGCTAGCAACACTATATACTTCGAAAGATTTCAACGGATTCACCTTGGGGTGGAATCTTGAGGCAGTACTAACATCTTTGACAACTTTCTATGCAATAGTATGCCTTCCATAATCTTATCTATTTTCGGTGCTATGTGGGTTGGGGGGTGCAGCGTGCTGGTCTGTAATATTGCGTCGACTCTATGCTGGTTAACATGTTAAGGTGTGAGCAATTCTGAAGAGCTTACATGTCAAACATGTCAAAACCGACCGAGTTGACCGTAAACAATGGCAGATGTAACAATGATAACACGTTTAAGTCGACGCAAAGTTGCGGACCACCATCCTGCACCCCCCAACCCACATAGCGCCCTATTTTCTGTACAGAATTAAATCCCTTCCAGCACGGTATAGCACTAAAACCAGAGCCGAATAGGGCGGACTAATTTCCAAAATAACTGCGATTCCTTGATTTTCGTGCTGGGACCACCAGCTATGGTTCGTGATGGGACCGTCATGTTTTACTGTAGCAGCAACGAATCACCCCTATCATTTGCTCCCCATTGCAGCAGAGCAGTGGTCGGTCCTCACAGCAAAAGCGTGAACTTGACCGCAGCCCGACACCGACGGACGTGCCATTTCCTCTGCGTCCCTCCAGTATACTTAACCACAGCTGCTCAGCCATCGCAGCAGAGTGTGAATGGGCGTTAATCACCCCTCTCGTCCGACTTCTTTATCACTTACACTTCTTCACTCATTTCTTCTACACTCACTAATCGAGTCGGTGGTTTCCATCGACAGGTAAAGGCATCTGGCATTGGTCGTCCAAGAGTTGCATATCCCGCTATAGTAGAGGAGCACTTGTCATTATTTGGTAGTTGGTGGAGTAAGTCGCGACAGCTGTTCACCCGTGGTTAACCAGCCACCACGACCGGTGACCTATTGCCAAATGCTACCATCGCCAATTGATGAGAGCGGACAACTTGTTCGTTCGCAGAGCTGATCACGATCACGCTCGTTGTTGTACTTGATCCTCCTTAAGTCCCACACCAAATAGTTACTGGTCTGGGTTACTGGATTGCTTTCTTACCTAACTGGTATATAATTCGCCTCCGACACTCTACGGCAAAACCTCTCTTTTGACAATTTTGCTCAACAATGAAGGGGGTAGAGGCTGGTTGTTTCGATCGTGTCGGCCTGCTCAATCTATCCTACCCGGCTGTGTTTACTCGCGAAATCACGAGAACATCTTCATTTTGGGATGTTGGTGAGTGACCCAGTCTCTCATAGGCCTCGTTCACGTCGATGTTGGGCCATGTTTTCTTTCATCACTCCACCACGGTCGCCCATAATATAGGTATCGTATGCGATAAATACATAGTATACACAAAGTAAACAAACGGAAGCAGTCCTAAGTCTAAGCCTAAGTCTAGGCCTAAGCCTAAGCCAATTAGCCTAAGCTAAAGTGGTACTAAAATGATAAAACATCCATCTTTGCAGGGAGCGGACGCCAAAACGAATGTAGTTAAGGAGGCACTTGGTGACGACGTCGCCGAGGGGATTGTTGCGTGCGACGCAGTCGACAGCCTCTTGGAGTTGAACGTCAAAGATGAGGTTCATTTGAAATAATCCATCAAAATCAGTACTACACATTCTGATTGAACATTCAGGCGGCTGCTATTCACGAAAGATCAACTCGTGCGGATGCCATTGTTTCACTGAATCTTTTTCTGGAGAAAACTTTAGCAGTATGGCATACAAAACTTCTTGCACAGTCACTGAGCCTAACCTTCATCTCGAATATTTTCAAGGATCTGGAAAGGGAGGAATGGTATCATGGATACTTACCGTTTGAAGATATCGTCGGATTATTGAAAAACGACGGAGATTTTCTCATACGAGGACTCGATCCTGACAGTCAGCATCAGGCCCGGGTGAGCGATCCATTCAGAGATCAAGCAGGATCGATCAGGCGAGAAGTGAGCCAGACCAGCAACCACGTCGGTTTTTCTATAACGTAGTGTCGGAATCTCGTTTTGGCAGAACTCAAAGGAACGAAATCATCGACTAAGCATCTTATGCAGTAGACCACCTAGGCGCAAATTCATTAGTGTCATACCCCCCAAAAACCCTGAAATCTGACTCACCATCGCGAACTGTGGTTTCTTCGGGGCTACTAAAGTTTACAGAGGTCTAACACAGATTATTGGCGCATCGAGGCTTGAAGATCCGAAGTGATGACGAACAAATCCGGGTATACCGCGAATAAATTCCGTTGATGAACTGGGCTCCTCACACAATTGGGGATATTCGAACTCTCGCTGCGTTAGTTAGATGTGTTTGACCTTGTGTAGAACCCTTATAGTCCTATACCTGAGTAGACCACGCTATGCTGGTGATGAACTACGATTTGTGCAGCTTCCGCGGTATACTTTGGGGTTTATTGCGGGTACGTTGTTCATGAATTTGGCCATAAAGTAAAGTATTGAAGGCGTGTGTGACAGCAAGATGGGATGGACAAGTGCGAGATATTCCAATTCGTGACAATGTCATGGGAACACAGCGAAGTTTCACAATGGACGGCAATAATACCGCCAGTGGTATCATCACACTTGTTAGGTATGTACAGTAGGAATGTCTACAGCGACTATTAGGTTGGTCAATAAGTAACTTGCAATTTTTGGAAAATCAGATATTTATTTTTTTCTCTCAAACAAAGCCTGTAATCAGAGGTAGGCACCATCGGTTTTGATCACTTCCTGCCAGCAAGTACGTAGAAGGTCGATTCCCTTCTCCCAAAACTCATAGGGCTGTGAGGCGAAGAAGGCCTTCAAGTCGGCATTGAGGTCACTTTCCTTTTTGAACTGCTTTCCTTCCAGGTGGCGCTGGAGGAGGGAGAATAGCCAGTAGTCGGAAGGTGCAAGGTCCGGGAATAGGGAGGGCGTGGAATTACCAGCCACCCGTTCTCAAGTAGCTCAGAACGGGTCGTTTATGCAACGTGGGGTCGGGCGTTGTCATGCTGGAACGGAATAATTGCATCCTGTCCAGGCGTGCGATCAAGATGGGATATCAACTTCCGTAGCTGTGCACAGTAGATGTCTGCGGTTATGGTGGTATCAGAGGGCAGAAGCTCCCAGTACTCCATCCCCCTCCTGGACCACCAGCAACAGAGCATCACCTTTCGAGGGTGGAGGTCGGGCTTCGGGACCGGGTCTTGGCGTATGTCCCTGTCGACCCATTGTGGGCGACGGACAGTGTTGTTGTATAGGACCCACTTTTCATCTGCAGTAACTAGGTCCCTCAGAAAAGGACGCCTGCGTTGGAGGGAAAGAAGGGAAGTATGTCGTGAGACAGCTCCGCTGATAAGCCTCACCTGCCGTGACCGCCCACCGGCCGGGTAGTCGAGGTTCTACCCCCATGTAAGGCAGCCGCCTGCTGCCCTTCTCCTATCACATATACCCTTTTATGTTTATATGATAAATATTATACTATCTACTATGCCCTAACAGAAGTATCCAGTACTCCCCAAGTGCATCGTGTAAGGCCCGTACATCCCTACACGATAAGTACATGCCTCGACTCTTCGCGAACGGTCAGCACTGGACAGGTCGTGGGGTATCCATCTGCCGAGCTTCTGGACAATGCCGATTTTGGTCAATCCATTCAAGATGGTGGCATGAGACACTCCCAACGTCTCAGACATTTCACGAGTGGTCATACTATGATCAGCTTCGACTACGTCGCGGAGTGCCTCCAAGTCTACCTCGACTGGTCGACCAGACCTCTCCGAGTTTTGAGGTTGTAATCACCCTTTTTGAAGCGAGCAAACCGATCTGCTACAGTCCTACACGAGACAATACACAGCCTGCAGCTGACGGTGGGCATCGACCGCAGACAGCTCAGAATTATAGTATAGAAGCTGGGCGTGACGACGGTGCATTGCGTAAGGGACGAATTTTTTCGGCATTTCACTATATAAGTAGAAGCAATGTGAAAGGAGGTATGTCAGTTTTATAGAGCAGATAGTACTACCTCAATATAAACACTACGCGCCAATCGATAAGAATGATGAGGCAGGTTGCGCAATCAATTGCTAGTTACTTATTGACCAACCTAATACTTTATGTACCATGAGTTTGTTGCCTATCATCACTCTTTTTCTTCTATTAATTCATGTTTTTTGAGCACGTCTATGATAGGCGTAAATAAATAAATAAATAAATAACGAGAGTAAGGGTTTCGAGTGTAAATTCCGACAAACGAAAATATTAGTGGGGCAGGCAATCCGTGAGAGGTTTTGCTTGAAAGTTTCAAAATTTTCAACCAACGGTACATACAACGTAACCCGAGTAAACCTCCTATATGAATAGTAGCTGGACTTCTTCCAGCGCTAATTTCACTTTCGTTTCTCACATTTATTGAATTTCTCTTTCCAGATTCCACCACACAAATAACATTCCCGTGAATGGCGAAATTCCGCTTCAAAATCCAATACCTAAGCAGAAATGGGAATTAACTAATGACAAGATCACATTGGTGCGAAAGGTCGGATCCGGTCAATTCGGTGAAGTGTTCGAAGGCATCATGCACGAAAGCCCATGTGCCCCACCAATTCAAGTAGCTATAAAACAGGTGAGTAAATATTTTCAATTTTAAAACCACATGGTAAAGTTCGAAACGTTCCCGTCTACGATTACAGACGAAAGTGAGCGAGCAGAACAAAGCCGAAGTGGACGAAATGTATCGGGAAGCAAGAATTATGCGACAATACAAGCATAAGTACGTATTTAACCGTCTTACTCTGGCTGCTGGGCTCAGATTCATCATTGGTAAACCTCCGATAAACCCCGAGATATAGCCCGAACGGCGCCCACCCTTGTCTACTTATCCTAAACTTCCTATGCTAAACGCATTGACTCTACCGTCTGGTTCTCGCTGAACCGCGGTCTCGGAAACCGCTCGTCCGTTCATGAATCTGGGCCCTGGTCCATGTGGTGCTGTATTAAGAGGAGCTACTTCCTCGCGCACGGCCTACGATCGATCCTGCCTCGGGATAACCAAACCTTCCATCCATACCAGATAGGGTAAATTGTCACCAGACTTGCGTTGGAAGGGGATAACAGCGACTCATGCATCAGCTCGCCCCTGCAAGTCTTTGTAAGGCGGATTTCCCCTTCACCCCTCCATGCTTATGATCCTGAATGGAAGCCGAGTGCGTGGCGCATTCTGGTTGGTGGCAAACACTTCACCCCTTACCCTATAGTGTTAGAAAAAGTTGGCAACGAGAGCGGTCGATGGGTAACGGTCTAGCACCCCAGTGTATAGTTTGTGTCTGAATAGTGGGTTCGAATCCTGTCCATGTAGCGATTTTTGCGCTGAACCTAGCACCACCTACATCAACTGTCTTACTGTACCTAGGCAGCTGACTCTAGGAATCACAAATGTGCCTATTTTGTAATTAAATGCCAGAGCAGAAAGACTTCATGTCCATTCATACTCTGCGGCAGCGGCAAGCGAGCAATGGTTAAGGATAGGAGCGCGGCGCCGCGGCGCGGCATTTTTGCCGCTGCCGCAGGAGACGATATTCAGAGTGGGCGTCGCCGCTGCCGCCGAGTATGAATGGGCCTTTAGACAACTTCACAGACGGCTGACAGCTACTAGTGACATATAAGAGCTATTTAAGAAATGTGGTTACTTTTTACGGTGTTGTTCTGCAAAGCAAAGACAGTGTGATGATTGTGATGGAGTTTATCAACGGCGGCTGTCTAAAGGAATATCTGAAGGCCAATAAAAATGTACGTTCAACCCACTTTTTCGTGGTTTTTTATCTTCAGTGATGCTCGCGTCTCTCCGCCATCAGCTTGATTTCAGCTCGTCGGATATTTCTTCCAAAAAAAGAATTTAAATTTGAAAAAACCTCAACGAAAAAAGAATAAAAACACAAGATTGACTACAAGTTTGAGTTTGTTAGAAATAACCAGTGATTGTAATAACATGGAATTAACATCAACCGATTAAGCTTCATGATGACAGATGGGGAGATCAGTGGGAGTATAGGAAGCATAGATCAAGAAGTCTACGATGAAGCTAAAGCTAACTTATGTAATTGCACAAGCCCTCTTTCTGTTGGAAAGAGAGTAGCATCTGACTTCGGATACCTAGAGTCGCCAAAGAACTTCAACGAACAGACTGGCTACTAAATATTATACATTGCTGATATTGGTAAAGTTCGAAGTCCAAGGTGTTGAATACGAACAGTCATTTATCAATTATTTATCAATTTACCTATACAATTTATTATTTATTTATTTATTATTTGTTAATTTCAAATTTTATTTATCAATATTTATTATCCATTCATTATCAATATTCCAGTATATTTATAATATTTTAATACCAATATTCAACAAAAATATTATTTATCAAATTATCAATTTATTATTTATTTATCAATTTACCTATATCAATTTACTAACTAACATATGAATTTCAGATACCTATGATAACCAAAATCGATTACGCGGTAGATGCTGCTGTCGGCCTATGTTATTTGCACTCCAAAAGTTGCATGCACAGGTGAGACCTCTAACTATAAGGGCCGGTTCAGAGTGTTGCTGCATGATTGTGCAGCAACAAAGGGGCGGAGCGTCGTTCCGTTCGGGAACGTTGCTGCAGATTTGCTGCAGTTTTCTGCAGCAACGGCACAGCAGCAGGTTTTCGTGATAGGAATCACATGATCGATCGATGGCGTGGCGTCGATAGGAAATCAGCAGGACGATCGTTGCGGGACCACCGCGCCCATTCAAGTCCGCACCCACAACCTCTCCTGCAGCACGACAATAAAATTCCGGTGGGAATTCTCTGCTGCACAGCGCTGCATCCAGCTGCTGCAGCGCTGCAATTTCTATACTTTATCATTGCTGCAGCTGCATGCAGCAACACTCTGAACGGGACCTAATTCGCAAACTAAACAATGCCAAAATGGATGAACAACGAGTAAATCTTCAGAAAAAAAAAACGAGTTAATTAGTTATGTATACAATGACCGTGTTACAGAGATGTGGCTTGCCGCAACTGTCTTATCGATGTGAAAAAGAATATTGTGAAAATCTCCGACTTTGGAATGTCAAAGCAGGGTGAATCGTATGCAATTCCTCCGACAGACAAACTCGCAATAAAATGGTAAATTTTGCTTTTTTCGAGGCCACTCTTCTATCGAGAAATTGACGAGAACCCTAGGTCCAGTAGAGGTTTAGGACGACGATAAATGTCTCAAAGCTTCTAAAGAACGTTCACTTAAGGCAAGCTCCAGAAGTCATTTGTACTCGAATTTATACAATAAAAAGTGACGTTTACTCGTACGGTATACTTATATGGGAGATTTTCCACAATGGCGAGACTCCATATAAAGGCATTGAGCTGAAAGAAATCAGAAGACAGGTATATTTTTGAACTAAAGTTAAGCTGCGCCACCTAAACCGTGGTGCTAAGCAACGATAACAGGCTCTAATTTCACCCCCTTGCTTGAGCGATCGATCTTCGTCCCGACTAAGCCAAACCTTTCGGGGTCGGGTAGACTGATACCAGACTTGTCTGAGAATGTGAAGGCACGGACTTTGTTCAGCGGTTGGCCCCGTATTCACCTCTACCATTCCTAAAGAAAAACAAATGCATGGTGCATCTCTGGTAGATCAATCTACGTCGAACGCTTCGCCAGACATGAAGTGGTAAAGCTTTAATAGCTGCTGATCATTGTCCTCCTAGAAAGCACAGTCAGCCAAGCTATGCCGGCGTTGACATGTACGCTTAGGTCGCGCCATGCATTCGTTTTCTATTCAGAATCGCTCGCGCATGGTGAACGCGAATTTCACCCATTTTTTGAATTGCAAAGGCAAACTGGTAAATAAGTCAGGGTGTTCCGTTTGCCAGACACCTCTGGAAGCCATTTCCCCGTCCTCAAGATTGGAAGGCATGGTTAGGTCAAGGAAAAAACTCAAGAAGTGGAAAGAACATTAACATCTAAATTTAATAAAATAAATCTAGAGAATAAATAAAGGGGTCGTTTCGACCCTTCTCTAAGACGAGCAAGAGAAAAGAGAAAAAAGAATGTGTTGCAGATTTGCAATCCAAACTTTCGTCCCCCAATTGATCCGAGTCTGCCGCAGACGGTTAAGCGAGTTATGAAAGCGTGTTGGCGTGCAGACCCGGCAAAAAGGCCGACAATGTCACATGTAGCTCGATATCTTATTCATGCACCACAGGAAGCGTGAGCGATCAGATTTTCCATCCAATATACTTTTTACATTAATAAAGTCATTGATGTTGCCTATGTATTTGTTTCAGAGCATCGCAAAATGAAGTGCGAACCCCAACGCTATCAGCTACAACTTCTAGGAAATCCAACAGGAGTCCTGCAAAACCTAAGCCGGCATCAGCACCAAATTTAGTAGTGAAATCAAAGGTATGTGAAGATTTTGGGCCCAACTTCATGAGCGCCATACCAGTCATAGACCCCCAAAAATGCGGTTCTAACTGTGGTGGATCAACGCGCACAGCTCGGGTTATTTGGGGATTGTGCTATACCCTTCCCATCCTTGCAACCGCATTTTGGTTAGAACCGCATTTTGGCTTTTGAGGCCTATGACTGGTATGGCACTCATGAATTTGGGCCAAAATTTCTGGGAAAAATTGATGTAAAGAGGTAAGCTGAGATGAGAACAGAATGAAGGAAATTTAGGGCAAATACTAAATTGATTCCTAATAGCGATCAAAAGAAAATGAAAAAAATTGATATAAAGAGAGAAGTTGAGATGAGAATAGAAGGAAGGAAATTTGAGGCATATACTCGATTAATTACTAATATTTATTTAAAGCAAATACTAAATACGAAATTTAAGGCACTTGTTCAGCTCCACAAAAAACCGCGTTGGACTTCTCCTTCTGCTTATTTCAATCCTTTACTAGTATACCCCTTGATGTTTGGAAAATTTTACTGGAAAGTAAGAAATCTGAACCTATAAATTTGAAAAGAATTAGGATATCGCGCAAATTAAAAGGCATATCGAAAATTATTCTGCATTTTTTATGATTTCCTAGTTCTCCATATCAGACCCAAGAGGTGAAGTTAGTCAAGGGAGTCAGGAAAAAGACAAGCACGATTCTATCGGAGGGCGTCCGTTTGTCTACCATAATCCGTCGTTACAGAACACGCGACTGGCGCCTCGCCCCGACTTTGCGTCAATGCGGCCCTTGGCGCGAACTCGGTGCAAATTCGGTCAGAGGGCCTAGCAAATTACGTCTGCGGGTTTGTATAAGGGCTAAAATCGACACGATATCGTGGCTATTTTATAGTTCTTGGAGGAGAACGTATATAAAAGGTAAAAAATGCCCAGGTTATAAATTTGTTATTCACGAAAAAGTCACTGAGCTGACGACGGGTTACGGTAGACAAATGAGCACCCTCCGATAGAATCGTTTCCTAGGAAAAAGTAGTTCAGTAACGTGTGAGCCAATGAAAAAACATTTCAGAAAGGTGGCGTGAGCAAATCTAAGAGAAATAAGGTGTGTTTGTCTCAATATTTCAAGCGCTACTGCATGCAGGACTGACAAAACATTCTAAAAATATGCAAATAGTTTAATATCGACCCTTTTAGCTAAATAAAAAACAGGCGAAAGACCAGCCAACGGCAGGAAAACGAAAGGCCGCCGAAAAGTGCCAACAATCTCAAACGACCACAAAGAAGTCAACCAGCGCTTAAATAGAACAATACGATTACTTAATTGAGAACAAGACTACTCAACAAAGATACCTACAATATTTCTTCGAATAGGAGCCGTCAGAGCTTCCATTGTATTGATATGTTGTGTGTTCCACAAAACGTCACTAATATTCCGAATAAACGATTAATGCCGATTGAAGATAGCATATTATTGTTCTGATTCGTTAGAGATGCGCTAGTGACTACACCGTCGAACGATCGATCCTCGCCTGGGCTAACAAATCTTCTCTCCCTCCTGGGTAAATAGGTATAGGAAGGTATGGGAGGGCGACTGCATCGACTTGAATAGTGGATAGCCTCGTAAGTCACAGTTCTAATACTATTAGGTTGTAAAGAAACTTCTGTCCTTATATTTAAAACGCCATAACTCAATTCAAGTTCAGCCGTTTTTCTCAATTCAAGCACCATTCGAAAGAGCACATCTTTTTCTAAGTCACAAAAAGCTGAAGATCTGGATTAATTAGAATGTTCGAAATAATGTTGGTATTCGGACCCTCCGCTCCGAGTGCGAGTGCGAGTTAGGGGTTCATCAATTCTAATGGGTTTTGGAGCCATTTTCCCAATGGTTTCTAACCTCCGACGAAGAATGTGTATTTTGCTATGATAAGAAGAGTTTCGTACGTTTTTCACACAACGACGATTTGTCTAAGACGTTTAAGCAACCAGGTTTGCAGGACACTAAGACATTGGTGCTGTTATGATGAACTGCACTAGTGTGCCTTTTGTTCCTTGCTCTTCACCAGACGATGAAAAAAAAGTGGGCATCGAAAATATATGTAACATTCAAAACGATACAGCCAAAGCTAGGAAACCATAAAGTTTTGCTACTTTTTGCTACAACACAAATCCACAGGTTTTAAAATATGATCCTCCAGAATTCAAACCAACGATAGATTGAAACTCTCCTTCACCGATCATAATTGTCAGACCTCGTGCTAACTAGGTGCCAATTTTCAAACGTTCATATGACTTTTCAAGGAGGAGATGGTTCGAATACCAACACGATGTCGAATCAGCCTTCTAGCATTTGACCTAATTCCTATCTTCAGACTTTTGCGATCGCGGCATATTTTATACTGCCTTCCTTAGAGGATGATGTGACACTTCGAATGGTGGTTAAATTAAGAGGAACGGTAAGAAATGAGCCGAGTTATGGCGATTTGAATATAAGCAGCAAAAAAGAACAGAACTTTCTTCACAACCTAATAATATGCCGTGCCCTTACTATCCGGAATGTAAGACGAGTTCGTGGCGCGTTCTTAGACTGATCGACACCGATCACTTTATCTCTACTTTAGCATATTTAAAACTTATAATTACCTAGTTGAGGGGGGTCGACATGCATAACGGTGTGTTCACCCGTTCACCTTCCAAGACAGCTTAGGTACTCAGATACCAAATCAACCGGCTCCAGAAGATAAAAGCTCTTGTTGTACCCGGGCAGGAATCGATCGCCCGACAGCAACGGTGAAATTGGCCCCTCTCCAGACTTTACTAAGCACGTCCCACTTGAACTCAAATATTGCCCACCACAGTTATGTTGAAGTGATTACAGACGATAAATAATCGTCTTAAACCCTCACAGTTACTTATTTTCCTAAAACTCTAGAAAAGAGTTACCTTACTGCTTAGTATTTATGTGGGCAGCAAAACTTACAGACTGAATGCAACTCGAAGAAACTTCAGTGCACAATGGGCCCTTACAGACCCGACGACGTGCAATTTGAGCGACTAATTAGCCGTTGAGCATGAAATTGAGCGAAACACGCGACGACGAGCATTCTCGTCCAACGCGATGTTTGCGGCGGCCGCATTGCTCTAATCGATACCGCGCTGCAACGCGCAGACGGCCGCGCTGGACGAGAATGCTCGTCGTCGTGTCGTCGGGTCTGTAAGGGCCCAAAGGTCTCCTATGTAGTTGAAACATTTAGATAAAAATCAGTTTGGAATAGAAAATGTCGTGATTAACGTTCGAATTTGAATCGTTCGCTGAAGAACTAGAAGGATTCGTGACCTTCGAAGTTACCTATTTTCTAAAATTCCACAGAAACGAGGCACCTTACTGCCTACTATTTATGTGGGCGGCAAAATCCACAGACAGAATGAAGAACATAGACTTTCAAACTTCAATTTTACGCCAAAATAACTGCAGTTCATGTGATAGAACTGCAGTTATTTTGGCGTAAAACGGAATTTTGGAAGTCCATATTCTAGAGGAAGCCATTGCTTAGACTTCTTTACATAGGAAGAGTGAGAATCTGAAAAACGGAAACTGCTTCTTACTAATCACTGAAATAGTATTCTACTTGTAAAAAAATCGGTGGAACAATCCTTTTGAAACCCTCTGAACTTCCATGGATTTTGCCGAAAACTTCCACCGGTGTTTAGGTTCCACCCCTACCATGTGAATGTGAAAATCATACCCATACCATCCTGGATAAATTGCTCAAGCGGTATTGTATTGTGTCCAATAGTCATCTACTGTCCAAATGACTATGTTCAATGACACTGCGGTTAGAAAACAACAGGCAATTGACAAAAAAATGGAAGTTAGAACAAGAAGATGTTGTAAATTGGAATCCTCCACAGTGCAAATAGAGGACGAAGAAAAAAATTCGAGAGAAGCAACCTATTTCTGGGAAAAGCGAAATCAACAAGTTTGGAAAGAGGTGAAAATTCAAATATGCAGCGGTGGTCGCCGCAAAAAGCGCCAATGGAGGGGGCACGGGTCGAGCGGCCATTGAGCGATTGATTTGGCATAGCTCACAAATGTGCCTTGATCTGACCCAGGTGACACGGAAAGAGATGGAAACAAAGGTTTAAATCTACCCTGTGCTTGGGTAACCTCATAATCAAGATTTCGGCTACAACTTGATTACGCATCTGAGAAAAAGTAGCCGGTAATATGGATTGAGGGTATAAGAAACCCGAAAGAAAATTTGGGATACGGCCGTTCAACAACAGGTCCAAATCACTGATCAATCGAAGAACGCGCGCCGCTCTTCTACCCATCTGCAATGCTCAGGTGTCAAGGAATCAAAATTTGCTGGGTTACCTGGGCCCAAATTCATCATGGGAAAATCCCGATACACCCCGAGATATACCGCGAACGGCGCGAAAACCGAAATTTGTGAACGCGCGCCGGGGTTCAATCAGGGTTCATCGCGGGTCCATCACACCTCATGATGATGCAGGGTTTGGGAGACCTCGACGGTATCGAGTGGGTTTATCGCCGACGGGGTTTCGGAGACCGCTCATCCGTTCATAAATCTCGGCCCTGATTCAGGTGGCAGAAACCTCCACCCGTACGACGGAAGGATCTATCAGCACCCGGCTTAACCAAATCCTCCTTTCCATGGGGGTCTGGGGTATTGATACCAAATCTGTCTGGAAAGGAGAAGACAACAGTGCTGAACCCCCGGCAAACCATTCTATAGGCCAAATTCGCATCCACCAATTGCTTCTACGATACTGAATTCAAGGTGAATGCATGGCGCGTACCGATAGGACCATCCATCTTACCTTTAAGTCAATGGTGGGTAGTCCAATGACATCGGGTCTGTTCAAAAATTTATAAAAAAGTGGAAAATAAGAGATGCAATGAAGAAGTTAAAAGAAAAGAAGTATAAATTAGGAATAATTCGTTATAGTTTAGCGAGCTAAATTCGGCAGCTAAATTTTGGGACATTATCATTATCAGCGCCATTATCAATCTCTTAACCCATACCGGTGCATTACTCTCGAGTTCTACTCCAGCTGGGTGAAAAAATTCACGATGCCGATTTCTTCACAGAAGAAGAAAATTTCAAAAATAGAAATACCGGTAGGATGGACAGCAGGGAACAGGAATTAATGACTAAAAAAGAGAGGACATGAGAACAGGCTCTTCTCGGGGACCAACTGCAAGAAAAATTAGTTGTCCAAAGATCATGCAACACAAATTTCATGCACATGCAGCTCATACTAATAAAATTTGTATCTTTATTCATTGTATATGGATAGCGATAACGAAGAGAACTAGCCATTAACCTTCACAAACGACGAGACGAACTGGCTTGGCTTATGAATAGTCCTTTGAGCCATCGTTGTTGCACCACCTGTTCGACGATGGGCTATTCGCCCTCTCAGTGTCCTGGAGATGTCAAAAAAATCACTCTTCTGGTTTGAAAAACCGAAATTGTAGAAAAATTCAAGACACTCACCCGTTAACAATAAAATAAATCAGTGGATAAACTCCAGAGTTTGCCACCCACATGAAATTCAGAGCCATTTGCCACCAAAGTCCGGTGGGAAGGACCTAAATTTAATTCGTCATAATTTTGGCCTCACACAAAATATACCTGAATCCACAACATAAAGAAACCGAAAACTTTGCGAAGCTACGCTGTTACCAGTGTTTTCTCAGGTGAATAGTTGTTCTTCTCAAAAAGTGTGAGTGCAGGTACTCTCCCACGCACGGTCAAGTGATGCCTAGGGCCCAGATTCATCATTGGTAAACCCCCGATAAACCCCGAGATATAGCCCAAACGGCGCTCACCTTTGTCTACATATCCTATACTTCCTATGGTAAACTCAATCCCTCATCGACTCTGCGGTCTGGTTCTGGCTGCGCCGCGGTCTCGGATACCGCTCGTCCGTTCATGGATCTGAGCCCTGGGCCCACATTCATCATTGGTAAACCCCCCCATAAGCCCCTAAATATTACCCGAACGGCGCTCACCTTTGTCTATTTATCCTAAACTTCCTATGTTAAACGCAATCTCTGATCGACTCTGCCGTCTGGTTCTGTGCGTGCTGCGGTTTCGGAGACCGCTCGTCCGTTCATGAATCTGAGCCCTGGTATTACGCGTTAGTTCCTTCATGGACCTATATTCATGATTTTTCCGGGGATTTCGTAAAATGGTGTTGTGAAGAAGCTGGTTATACCTTGTTCTACCTTGTACCTTGAAGCTTTGTCCCAGCTTCCCGGAACTGTAAGTTAGGATGAGTTTTGTAGTTGTTTGAATTAACTGAGCTAGGTTTCGCTGACTTCAGTTCCACAATCCGAAATGTACATCATGTCTAATATCCATTTTTTGCTTCGGTAAACCTACATGTTACCAATTGTCATTGGATTTTTGAACAAGTTGAAATTGAAATTGAAATATTTCTGGTACGACATCAATCGATACTCTCGGATTTTGATGTTTTTTAATTGTTCTAGGACATTGCTTTAGTTTTGTTTAATTGCTGGTTTTTGTCAAAATGGTTTTCTGCACTATATAGCCGTCATGAGCTTGCCTTGGAATTTGTTGTTCTTATGCATTTGCACGTGGGTCCAGGCCCGCGTGTTAAATAAATAAAAAATAGAAATAAAATAAAAAAGTCATAGCAGACGGATCAATATGCGATCAGTTCCTGCTCCTCGAAAAACTTCTCACCTGCGATAAATGCCAGAGAAGATTCATTACTGTACAATATACTCCAATGACGACCGCTTGTATCAAAATTTTCACTTCTGAGGCACTGCCCGCGTTTGAGAAGAACCGTTTTCTCTGAATTTCCTGTATCATCAAAGTTTCAAAGCAACCGTGATTAGCCTAATCTGATTAGCAGATCAACGTAAGAAGCGCTTGCTCCTGCAGTTCTTCTCCACTAATTTCATTCTTTCTTGTAAATTCTCGCTAGTTTTCCACCCACCTGTCAGTTTTCCGCTAGTTTTCCACCCTCCCGTGAAAGTTTTCCAAACTTTCCCACTCACCTGTGAGAGTTTCCGCTAGTTTTCCACCTTCCTATAAAAGTTTACCACTAGTTTCTCACCCTCCTGTGAAATCGCTGGCTTTTTTCAGAAAAAGAAATAGACTTGCTCAATTACCCCAGAGTTCCAATGGCAAAAACTTCAACAAAAAAACTGTAACAAGAGTGCAAAGGTAATTGAAATTGTTACAAACAACGCTCACTCACCGTGATATAAATAGATACAATAATATAGGAATATAAAAGAACTACTACAACAATACAGAAAAACTCTATAGCTATGGCCAATTTTTGCACATATGCGGATAACGGCAAAGAAAAATCGTAGACCCATGAATAGCTAAAATAATTTGATTTACATCGCTTTGCTGCCATAAATATTATTTCCGCTATATTTTCTGCAGAATCCGAGGAATGAAACCATTTTTAAACCATCCTGAACTCAGGAAATTTTTGAAAGACATTCACCCATTTTGGAGATTTTTCCCATTTGGGACACTTCTTTCATTTGGGAGATTTTACCGATGTGTACAAATTTTACCCATTCGGAAAAACTTTTCCATTCAACAAAATTCGAAATTTTAACCATCTGGGAGATTTTTCCCATATGAGAAATTTCTCTCATGTGCGAGATTTTCTCCCTTCAATAGATTTTTCCCGTGTGGGAGATTTTTCCCATATAAGAAATTTTTCCCATGTGGGGATTTTCCCATTTGAGCTATTTCACCCAACTGGGGAATTTTTACTCGCTTGGGGAAATGTTACCGACTTATGGAGATTTATTTATTTATTTATTATATGCGTACAGGGACGCGCCATAAGCATAAAACAAGCAAAACATTAACATGAGTGAGGGGTTTTCATTGCAACCGGTTTGCCTGCCTCTATGCTGAGCTGAGCTGAACTGGACTGGGCTGTCCCTCCCATTATCACGAGCAAGTGCTGATATCAAAAGACTGATAAAAGGAAGAGATAAAGTGAATAAATCGAGTGAACTGGGTAGGAGAGTCTACCGTATGACGATGTAGATGTTCTAGAAGCGTCCCTAATTCGATGAGCCTCGGGTCCGACTTTCGGCATTCTGCGAGTCTTTGCTAATAACTTGAAGAGATAACTCACTACTTTGGAGAGTAGAGCATCGTCGCCCACGGTGATGCAAACATGAACGCAAATAAAGACCAAAGTCCGAGCACCACAAAGCACCAAGCCTGCAACGAACGCGATTAGCTGACAGGGTTATAATCTAAATTCGAATGCATAATTTTTTATTCACAAGCTATCGAGTCCCTATCACTTCTCTTGAAGCTCACTATGGTCAGCTTATTTATCACCATTCTACAAATAAATAACCGAAACCACGATGTCTTTTTGTCTCTAGGGTTCCGCCGCGATTGCGCGATACCGTACTCCCGTGGTGTGTTTCACCAGTTCCTCGCGGTTTTTTGCTGCATGCTTTTTGTTCTTCGTTTTATTTGTTATTATAAATGTTTACATATGTTTCCTACCATTCATTAGTTCATATGGTGGCCTGCAGGCCGCTGAATGGCTGGTTTTATTATAATGATAGTCATCAACCTTTGAGTTCTTCGCGAAAGCCCATCACCGCCGTGATTCTCGTTGATGATAATTCCGCAAGTAATAACTCTTTACAAACACGCTTGCAATTTTATTTTGCAGTCGACCATGAGATTGAATTCGTTACGCCTCGTAACGCATGCAAATTAATGCTCAGTGACTCACATAAACAATAGGAGCGCTGAAGAGTTTCAGATTGAGATGAGGTGCGACCACTTGGATGAAACGATTCACGGCCAGAATCAGCGTGATAACAATGTAAGCAACGTAGCACGGCGTGCCAAATACGCTAATAGCCTGGAAATTGTAACTACAATTGTAAACAATAATAAGACGTAGATGTGTTCTCCACTCCTGTTAACACGCTGACGACAGCGCCTGTTTCGCATGTCTGGCGCGTAGGACCAATCGATTTTCTACCGCGCCGAGGCTGTGTCATGACGCCGACATACGGCGAATTTTTTTCAAAATAGAAATGAATAGTAAATCTCGAAGACTACATATACAGTCCTGTAATATCGGGGATCCACTGGGACGATCGCCAACAAGATGGGCAGACTCATTTGCAAAGTCTTTCAGAAAACGGAGTCTCTATTGTGACTATTTCTTTTTTTTTGCCAATGAGCCAATGAAAATAGAAAATAACAGCTGGAAGCCTTTAAAATGTCCTTTTTCCCTATACAGGTTAAAAGGAAATTGTTATTTGTTTACTGTTCATTATTTGCTTATTCTAATAATCAATATTTGTGTGTATGCATGTGTTTGTTTCAGAAACCAGTATTTGTTTGCATTTATTTGTTTCTTGCAATAACCATTATTTGTTTTTACTTGTAAAGAAAACTAGTGCACAATTAAAAATTCCTGTAAATCAGAAGCTAACAATCATTTTCATGGATCACGCTTTCTATAACAATGTGCAAAGGTCTGCTAAAAAGTGGCACAAAAACATCCTCCGAAATTCTGAAATGTATCGAGAAAAATACGATACAAGACTGTGGCGGAGCATTGCGCTACACGGTCCCACGCGGCCGCTTGAGCGTGGCGCAGCATTGCGCCACACTGTTGTTAACGTGTTAAAAACACACATAATGAAATAGGGGAAGCAGAAAATGATTTAAAATTAGGTAAAAACGTCACATATCCCATAGAAGCGGTTCATATCGTTAGTATGGGTTACTGCTGGAATAAAAAAAAACACGTCCGGTTGAGAAAGATGCAAGGCGATGATTGGCTCAGTTAAGTACGAGAGAATGGTGCATGGTGGGTCTAGCGTGAAGGTGAAACAGAGCATGGGTTCGAACCCCTTCTAAGTCGGAATTTTTGGGAAGAACCTAGCTTTATCAAAAACCTCTACCTCTTATAATTAAACACCTATATTTTGTAAAAAAATTGTCGTGTACTGTCAGAATCACATATATTCGCTGAATAGCTGGCAACGCGTTCATACTCAGCAGCAAAGCGGCATCGATGCAACAGCTATCCATACTAAATGTTAGATTACTACCGCTACAAAGTGTGGGAAAGCGCGTGTGGTGCGTTGGTAAGAGGCGCTGCTGACACCCGCACCGTTGCTCGATCCTCGCCCGGGTCAACCAAGCTTCGCACCCCTTCTTTAGGGTAAATTGGGGTTGGGGTAAATTGTCACCACACTTGTCTGGGAACGTAAAGACATTGACCCTGTCATAGCGGCTGGACCCCTAATATCCTACTGTATAATAAGCGAAACCTAAGCGATGTTTGTCATGGGTGGCTCTCATGGGTCCCGCCGCGATTGCCCGTTACCATACTCCCAGGGACGCATTTTATCAGTTGAGCTCGCCGTCTTTTGCTACATGCTATTTGTTCATCGTTTTATACTAAATCTTTTTTGTTTTATTTCAAGTCTTTATTTCAGTTCATGTATTTTTGTTTTTACGTGTATTCAGGAGCCGTTTGTCGGCCGGCAGGCCGCTGAATGGCTGGTTATTGTATAGACCAAATACGAATTCACCAATCCTCTACATTCTGAATTGGACATGGATGCCGCGGCGTGTCCTTCGGGAACTGATCAACGCCGACACCTTTACCCTTTATCTTTTACAAAATATTTAGAGCGCCGCCTCTCCAAATCCGGCAAATAAATCAGATTCTCAAAAGAAGTGGAATATTTGTGACGCTTCCTGCATCCTAACGCAGTGGTACGGACCAGTAAGAAAGAGATTAAGCATAAAAAAGTGTAATGAACGTGGTACGGACCAATAAGAAGAAAATTTAGCATAAAAAGTGCAATTATTTAGCATAAAAAGTCTGACGGCCGATAAACGGCTCCAGAATACTTATAAAAACAAAAATACATGAACTGAAATAAAGATTTGAAATAAAACAAAAAAGATTTAAAATAAAACGATGAACAAATAGCATGTAGCAAAAGCGTTTCTATGTATTGTAACAGCTAATATTTATAAGCTAAGTAGGAAAAAAGTATTGCTGCTGTATTCCGTTTTTCAAAATATTCCGTGAAACTTCCTATTCATGAATTCACTTGAAATAGATCAGCTCCTATTTGAATTCCACATCCTGTCACTGTTTACTTCAGTGTTCAATTACACTTGTTGTTAGTGATTTTTCATTCGATCATTCCTCGTATACCGTCGTAAAGTGTATAGACGAGCTCACCTTTGCAAGGGTAACATTGTAATGGTGGCTGAATATCGTGAACAGACCAGTTATAAAGTGTGGAAGACATTGCATAACGTCGAAAATTCCCAACGCGAACATCAGCTGATACGAAGAGATTTTTCGTAGCTCTTCATCTCGCCATATTGTCTGCAATAGGATGATTGACAGCAATCAAAAAAAAAATTTAAAAAAAAAAACTTTCGAAACCAATAGATACGATTCCAGACGTCGTTCTTTATTTTGGTCAACTCAAGGGAACGTAGGCGAAAAACATTTGGGAATTGAATTGTAAGTGAGCGTGGTAAAGTGGTGCGATGCGCCACTTTCACTAGTATGGTCGAGAGATCCATCCTAAGCTAGGTTCATCCCTCTGTATCGGGATTGTGGCAGGCTTACTTAAGAAACTAAAAATACAGATTTCTACAGCGACGGTCCCCACAAGTCATGTTATAGGCCGATACACATTTCCCAGACCTCTGCGATTCTGAATGAACAGCCAGATTCTGAATGGAAAGCCAGAACACGGCGTATCCTTAGAGCACTGGCAGAAGTCGCGAAAAAGTGGTACGGCGGCCAGCCGCTATACCAACTCAGTGTTTCCACCTTCACAGAAAAGTCTTGTACCAATTTACCGACCCCGGAGGGATGGAAGGCTCGGTTCGCCCGGGCGAGAATCGATCGAGCGCGTGGGTGTCAGTAGCGCCTCCTGCCACTGCACCATGCGCGCCTTACGGACCAGTAAGGAGAAAATTAAGCATAAAAAAGGTAACGAAGTGGGGTGTCCACAAGCGCAAGCCCTCCAAAAGCTGTTTCCTTAATTACGACATGTGAGGAATGATCGAGTGGAATAGAAAAGGAGTAAATTATGATTTTGAAAAGGGTTGTAAAAAACAGTACCATAAGGATGACAGCGTACGCCGCTGCACACATAGCCGATGTAATCATATACAAGCTTCCAACAATGACATCGCTGAGATGGGATCGACCTGCAAAAATTGAAAAAAATGGATTCAAACAATTACAGTGGAATAGGAAAATATGCTTTTCCTCTAAATCTCAAGGCTCATAATCGATCAGACTTTATTCCAAACCAAATTTTTAATAGATAGAGATACGACTGACCTTCTGATCCGGCTAAGTCTGTTTCGAAACGAGGTAGTAGTTCTGAAGGAAGAATCTATTTAGTAACTTCAAAAAATTGCAGTCTCGATTTGTAACACTTCCTAAGGGATTCGTTTTTCTCTTTATTCGCCTCTCGGAAGGCGAATTTTCCTGGTGTGGTCAAAACTAAGAAATTAAGAGATCACACTCGAGCAATTGGTGATTTTAGCGAAAAACCGGCCAAGATGTGGCACAATTTTTTCTTTACAGATTCTTTTTATGATATTTGCACGAAAAGAGCCATCAAATTGCCGAATAAACTAACCGATTGAAGGTGGCGAGTCGACCATTCCCTAGACTCTATGATTGGTACAAAGACGAATCCATTGCAATTGAACTCATTGAAAAATTGAAATTGTGGCGATCTGAAAGTAATTTATAGGATGCCATGCTATAGCATACATTTCTTGCATAGTCGTCTGGCGATAGAATACAATAGGTACAAATCACATCTGTCCTACCACAATGACGTAGTTCAGTGTAGTGTATACCTATAAGATTTGTTCAGAGAATATAGAGCATAGAAACAGCTGTAAAAGGGTAAAAAAGGCGAATGAGAAGGTAATTTGGAGTATTAGGCGAATCATTGCGATACCCACCCCATTAGCAACAGAAAAACGTGATAGGAGAAGAATTAAATAAGAACAAAGAGTCCATCCTCTGAAAGTGTTCTAGCTGAGATGGGTTCGACCTGCAAAATTTGGAAAAAAATGGATTCAAAGAATTACAGTGGAATAGGAGGATATGCTTTTCCTCTAAATCTCGAGGCTCATGATGGATCAGACTTTATTCCAAATCAAGAACGGGTAAGCCTGACCTGATAAGTTCGCTTTTTTAATTACCTGGCCATGTTACCTTACCCAGCACCCGT
Organism: Nippostrongylus brasiliensis; assembly: GCA_030553155.1. Taxonomy (NCBI): domain Eukaryota; kingdom Metazoa; phylum Nematoda; class Chromadorea; order Rhabditida; family Heligmosomidae; genus Nippostrongylus; species Nippostrongylus brasiliensis. The sequence goes on from CP130735.1 coordinate 45,797,245, forward strand.
AGGCACCTTTCACAACGATCAATGATGGTTCATAGCAATAGAAAAAAGTAGACGAAATCCCCGGTAAACCATTCTATTGGCCAAATTCGTATTCACCATGTTTTGCTTAAAAATTGTTACACTGGTCAATTATGTTGTTTTTTTTTTCAATCGGAACATCATCGGTCACCCAGACTGATGGCTCCGCTACTGAATATTTGCAACATTGGATCTCACGATGAACGTCTCGATTTTTCTCGATTTCTATCACTGTCAGAATTTGCGAGAGGAATGAGAACTTGGGAATTGGAAGATGTGGAAGAAATTTCTGAAAAAAAAACTATGCCCAAGCAACGTAATTTTGGAGATATTAGAGGCGTTCCGAATTTTCTCGCTCCGGTGCAAAAACGCAAAGAATCAGTTGCTGAGATGCACTCATTATCGTCCAAAGGAGAAAAAGCCTAACAAATGTGCCGTGATTTCATTTCAAAAGCTCGCAGAGGTTCGAGTGAAATGAGAAATTGTGATTCTGAGAAATTTTCTACAAAAAGGATAGTGCAACAGGGATAAGAAAAAGCTTTGAATGAAGCTTTTCACTAGCGGTAATTGAAAAGGCGGAGCAAAGGAAATGAAAAGAAACGCGTTGAATGAGACCCGAATCTTTAGCAGACTGTACTATTCTACGAAAATACGGTAGTGTTAGGTAGAAATTTCCTGTACTTTATATAAAATTCCACAGGAAGATCCTTCTAATACATCAAAGCCGACGTAATACGAGGTGATACAGTACTCCGGTACAAAGAATTGGCAAGCTCATAGGCATATTTACCGAAAATTCAATAATATCTCTTACTAAGAACGTCACGCGGCCACGAGACCTGCAATTTTCTCAACTGTATTATAAATATATTAAATAAGTGACGGTGTTGTTTACCGCATAGTAAACAAGGAACGGAAATCTCCGTGCTTCTACATGAGAATTTGTACGGTAAAGTTAGGGTGGCCAAGACTGACATTTGTTTTTTCGGTCCAATAAGCTCATCAAGAAAGAACTCTCCAAATTCTTTTTCCTTGAATCCTCATGTTGTTATAATTAATAATTTGTAATTATTTATGATATTTGTTGGCTGCTGTGATGAACCAGGTTACTTGGTGGACCATTCTTCATTATGATCAATAAAAATAAAAATAAGATTTACATTATTTCTATGGAATTTCGAAGCAGTTTCCAAGCCTCTGATGACAGTGGAAATGCCGAAAAGCTGTTAGGGCATAACAGGGTGCGGCCTAGCAGCATAACAATGTAACAAAAAAGATTTTAATAAATTTATTTACTCTCACAAAAGTCGATCACACGAAACTATTGACTTGAAACAGTTTAGCAGCATTTTCGAAGTGACTGATGTGTGTCGTAATAAGCCATCTATTATGTTTTGAGCAATTACATAATTTACAAACGGTTCTATTTAAATGGGTTGAAAGATTTACTCACTAGATAACCTCTAATAAAAATCTTTTTGAATAAGTGCAGACAAAGGGCAACGAAAAAAAAAATAGTGCTGCTGGTCCGGTAACCGGGTCATTGCGCCAAAGGCGAAAGGGATGATTCACAGCCGGCAGATGACCTGCTCCCTGTAGTGCACTAGGAGGAGACTGAGTTTTGTGATAAGGGCTTCATTTTACAAATCTCCTCAGTGAAAAAACGTTGAATCGAGAGTATTATTCATTATTATTTATTCATTATTATTTATTTATGCTTATTATTTATTTATTTGCTTATTTAATTTATTATTTATTTATTAGCCAATACCGTATTTCGTAGATGTCACCCAACTGACGCAGGTATGTAAGTGCGTGGTGTAACGAAGAAAGTTATTCCAAGAAAATAGGCGATACATGCGAAATTTAATACAGTTATTATTATCACTACTTAGAATGAGCATCCAAATAATAGGGTCCGGCACAGTGGAGGAGACATCAGCTTCTGGAGTTCTTCATGTGGAGCAAACTAAGCGATGAAATTCATGAAGGATTTCAGGCACCACAAGCCCAAAAATGGAACCCTTCGAAGAGATCGATCGATCCAATCCCCAGAAATTTTTCAGGGCCAAAAAACAAGATAATGTAAAGCCTCCTCTCATACTATTCAACGATTATTCTCTACTATCTACCTACTTTTGTACAATTTTTCACCTATCGGCAGATCTGGAAATATCACTGTCGAACTCATGAGATGAATCTGAGGATTAGGAGAGCATGAAGAGTTATACCACTGCAAAAAAGAAGACCCCTCCTGTGATTCGTCGAGTAGGTTTTCGGTTCGGAATCGGAAGTTCGCACTTATTATAAGATCAAGGTATATTTTCAACTGTGTTGGAAACCAGTCACTAGGTAGCTAGCTGATCAAGGTGGGCTAAATCCTCCCCGTAGACGTCTTGTAAAAGCAGATCAAGCCAGGATTGAAAGGACGAGAATATCAAAGTGGGAAAATACAGAAAATAAAAGAGAAAATAACTGTCAGAAAATATGAGAAAAAATAGGAGCAGTGGATCGGCAAAGGAGAGCTCTCAATATGTATAGCCACAGTTGAGGAAAAGGTGAAGAAATAAACTTGAGTATTTTTTGTACTAGCAGGTGTTATCTATGACTGTTATCCGCTAAAATAACTTTCACAAAAACAGAAACGTAGGCAACCTTACCGTTCTCACCATAGTAATAAAATTCCCACGTAACCCGCTTTTCCCTCTTTCTCACACACAGAGATTCGAAAAAAGCCAAACACCACAGCAATCGTAACGACCTCGTCTATTTTCTTGTATCGCTGAAAAACTTTCTGAGAAGCACACTTCACACGCACCCCGTCGTCCGGTTATAAAACACATGAAAAAATTACAAAAATTGAAAAGTGCAGCGGATGGTAATTGTAAAACCATACAGCGTCTACTGCAAGGACTTTCGTGGGTAGAAAGCGGCTTATATAGGGTCGATAACAGAGGATACCTCGGTTAGTAGCTGTAAATTTTAATGAAAAAATACTTCCTTATCAAAGATTAAAGATGGTCGATGGTCGAACTATCGAACTTCGAAAGGGCTAACCAAACCTCCCACCCCTGAGGGGTCGGGTAGGTTGGTACCAGGTCTGTGTGGGTAAGTGATGACTACCTGCACAATGGCTGACCTTTGATTAGGGAGGTCAGTGAGCGTGCTCTAAAGATCCCGAACGAGACCTATATGGTTTTGTAGAGCATCGAGCGGGGATCACAACAGTGTAGTTTATTTTTGCTGAGCACCAATGGGTGGTCCGAAAATCGCAAAAAAAACCACCGTCCTTGAGAGACGCTGAATAGTCCATGTGGTGAGAGGCACTGTCTAGCGTGACTCGCTGGCTCAGTGGTACCGCAGTGGTTTCTCAATCAGAGGGTCATGGGTTGGGATCCTGTTAGAGCGAATTATTGCATAAGCCAAATACACGCTCACCAGCCCACCACGATTCTGCATGAAATAAAAATGCGTGGTGCGTTTATGAGAGACAGATCAACGCCGAGCACTTCGATGGCAGAAGGAAAATTGTGTGATATAAATTGACAGCTCGCGTTTCCAAAAGATGGTACCAGATGCTTTTCAACATTTTTTAATCCGGAAACTGCCACAATCCATCAAGGTATTTGCTAGGCCAATAATGGACCAATAGTGTAGTAACTAAAAAAGCGAGTAAAACATCAAGACCACCGTAGCTGACAAAACACCATTCATATGTACTTAATGGCAAGGCAGTGCTGCCGTTAGGCCCGAACCAGGTGTGCGGAACTTCCGTATCCGTGTTCCGAATTCCGGTTTCCGACCGTTTTGGCCCTTCCGTTCCGCTTCGGTGTTTCGCTTAGTTTTCAGGACGTAGAATCGTAGACTGTGCCGGCTTTTGATGTTTTACTCGTTTTTTCAGTTACTATGATACATTGCATTATTGGTCTAGCAGATACCTTGATAAAGGAAGACTGAAGTTATCGTGCTGACGTTGACACGTTTGAGAGGGTGACAGGATCAGTACAGTATCTTCCCCACAGGAACATCGCTGTGCGGGTCCCATACGGTTATCGGACGGAGCCGTTATTTGTTGCTCACGATTTTGGGACAGCCTCCCTCCACGTTGTTGCTATTTTTCGTTCATTTCATGTGTGCTTTTTGGCTTCACGCTATCGCGACATTAAGGGTGTGCGGCGTAGGCCTAAGCATCCGGTTAGATTCGAGCCTCGATTTTTAACCTACCGTGCGCTTGGTGTAGTGGTATGCTGTGGCTTGAGAACCCACACCTGTACTCATGCGAGTCCTTTAAGCCTAGGCTTCTGATCCCTAATGTCGAAGCTGTAGTAGAAATGAACCTGCATGATGTTCATTTTTCGACGAAAACGTTTTGTGGTCCAGTTTTGGCCAAATTCCAGTAATTCAGTGATTTTTGCACTATTTCCGCTTCCGTGTTCGTATTCCGGTGCTCGGCCTTTTTTAGCCGTTTCCGTTTCGTCTTCCGCATTCAAAAACGAAGAAAAAAAACTCCGCACACCCCTGGCCCGAGCCCACGGTCTCTTCGAATTGTTTTTTTGGCCACAGTTCACAATTTTGATAAGACTCACTAGAATATTTTGTTATCCCAGCTGGAAGATTCCTAAAAATTCTATGACGAGACCATAGTATTTCCGCCCTATTCTAATCATTACAACGTCGCCTTTCTTCCGAATACAAATGGAATGATGCTTCAAAATAGAAGTAGACCTTAATGGCGCGAAGCTCACACGAAAATTGTGGCTCGGGTGGGAATCGAACCGTCTCGGGCCGACCCGCTGCAGTCGAGCAAGCGTACTCTTCAGGGTAGTAATCTTCACTTCATACTATGATATAGAGCTCCGCTTCTCTTTTCTAATAACTTAGATTCATTGAGAAAATCACACGACACGACGAACAGTCAAAATACCCGAAAACAGCAACGAAGCACCGGCGACTGATCGTTTGCGAACATTTCACATTTACAAACCACCACAACCTTTCGTTAGTTCAAACAGGCTAAGGTTGAAGCGTTTCTAGCCATTCAAAAGAACTAGTCGTCACCGGTGCACCTATAGGAGAACAATAAATAGTAAGGGCATGTACACTATAGCAATATATGTTCGAGATTCAGAAAACTACCAGACGATTAGGGTTATGGACAGCAAATGGATACAATAAATAAGCTAGAGAGAACCCATGAGAAAAAGAAAACAAGACAACAACCGATTAACACTGCCCCCTACGAGAAAAACGAATGGGTGGGCCAGGGGGGGGGGTGAGAGCCCTCAATCGGGGGCGATCGGGTATATTGATCTCCAATATTTCGATTGACAACCCACCGCAGCCTGCTAAGAATGATTATGCTCCATGGATACAAACTATTACATTTACCAGGTAAATAAATTAAAAGCGGTCGTGTACGAACATCACAATCTTGAAGATCACAACATACGAAGCGTAAGCGACCAGAACGGAGGCGAAACAATAAAACTGAACAATCATTAAATATATTAGATTATTTGTAGAAAAATGACGTATATCACATGCTACATCTACAATAAACAGAACTATAAATCTAAAGTTCAATTAGCCATCAGTATGTTGGCAATATGCTCGAATCGCACTAGGTTTGTGCGCGTAGACGGAGGAAGCAGTTCTGACAAACACGCACTGGACGTGATATCTTCATGTGCGTGATATGAGACTCGAACCGGCTACATCTGAAGAGAAAATCATCCAATCACGATTAACAGTCCACCTTATCAGAACGTCCCAGTGAAAAAATTCTCGGCACTATTCAACTTAGCAGACACCAGTACTCTATTTTTTCAGTTCGAAATTCGCTGAAACTTCGCCTATGGGGTTATTTGGGGTCCAGAACACGAATCTGCTGTCCGTTTTTCACGGGGGTGGTCTCGGACCACCCATATCGACTACTTGGGTGGTCCAGTCATGATCACCGATTTCGCTGAAACTTTGTCCATGAGGGTTCTCTGTTGTCCTGAACACGATGGCGAAGTCCGTTTTCCAAATGGCGGCCGAATACGGTAGTTATAGGTGAGTACCTCTCGACCTTACCTGGTGAGACTCACCTATAACTACCGCATTCGGCCGCCATTTGGAAAACGGACTTCACCATCGGGTCAGGACACAAGAGAGCCCTCATAGACAAAGTTTCAGCGAAATCGGTGATCATGACTGGATCACCCAGGTAGTCGATATGGTTGGTCCGAGACCATCCACGTGAGAAACGGACAGCAGATTCGTGTTCTTGACCCCAAATAACCCCCTAGGCGAAGTTTTAGCGAATTTCTACGACTGGAAAAATAGAGTACCGGTGTCCGTTAAGTTAAATAGTGCCAAATTCTTTAAATATTCCCAGATCCACTGGAATGTAAAAGGAAGGAAGAACCACTAGCAGCGTGTACTACCCTCCGAATTCAAATATGGCTGATGAAACTGCACTCCTTGAAAAACCTTTTAAGCCGCTCTGTAACGAAAAAGGGCTCTGGAAATGAAAGAAGCAAGAAAAGAAATCATGCCCTAAGGCATGGCTCTCCTTTCCAACGGTTTGTCCAGACCAAGACCTGTACGAATTAATCGATCCAGTGAACTTACTTGGCGCAAAAGATCTGACCACAATTTCTACAGTGATGCTTCCGATCAGCTATGGAGAACTTGTGCTGACATTGAGTGCAACGTTGCCTCGACACATCCTGAAAATTTTCAAAATTAAAAACCCTACAGTAGTCATTTGTAGGTCACCCAGTTGACAGAAGGAAACTCTGCGAACAGTTGAAGCACGCGCGTGCAAAACGGTGAACATTGAATTCTTCAATGTACTGATATGAAAATAGAACGCATAGTTAGAGAAAAGATTGAGTTGAAAGCAGAATCAACAAAGGAAATGATAGAACCAGTAGCAAAAATGTTTCCAATTCGAGACCCGCGTACAACACCAAGCTTATTTTTCGACGGAACTATAATTCTATATGTGACCATAAAATCATCGAAAATGACTAATAGGGAAATTTATCTCGCGCTCTCCAAAACTCGCCTCCCTTTCCCACACTATCGAGAAGGGAATCGATCAGACTTTTTAAAAACAGCATTCTAGTCAATAAACAAGCGCTATGTACTGTCATTCACTTTTACGTTCTCCGTATTAAGTTCTTAACACATTCACGACGGCGTCCGCACATATGTGTGGACTGCAAGGGGGCGCGTGGGACGATGTCCACACATATGTGTGGACAGGAGTGTTTCGCCCAGAACTTTCTTTGGCGACGACTTTCATTGATTGTTCTTTCGGAATCCAGCAATGTTGCTTTCAACTGAGTTTTAGCGCACCCTGGTTGTGTAAATGATATACAGCACAATAAGTAAATGGATCCCCATTCTGCATTTTACTTGACCTCTCCGAATCCTTCAGGGCATGTCAAAAGTTTTCCCATGGAGCACTAATTGGAGCAAAGTAGCGGTTCACGATTTTGTTGCAGAAAAAGAAAGCAATCTGTTTTCTCGATGGCACATCGTTCCCGTACATATGCTTGGGGAAAGAAGATCCGGTCGCTAGTAATCCGTGAATCTTTGACCAGTTGGCAGCTTTCTTTGGCATATGCGGAAATTAGCAAAAGAGGAAGTCGTCAAATGTGCCTTACTTCTTATGAGTTCATGTTTCATGGCTTGCCAATTGATCTCCAGTGCTTTTTTTTTTCAAAGATTTAATCAACCAGAAGTTCTCTATCCGTGTCTGATTACAAGCCTTATTCGTCCAACTCCATTATACCCAAGAGAATTCTTCAAAAAACGCAGACACGCCCCAAACATCGATAAGGTGCTCTACGTACCACAAACTGCAGACTGTAACCACAAAGATCGATAAGGTGCTCTTACCTACCACAAACCGCACTCTGTATCTTCAAAGGTCGACAAAGTGCACGTACAAATCATCACTGCGCGCGAGGGACGGTGTCCACACATATGTGTGGACACGCGCGCGCGTGCCAAAGAGCCGGCCGGCCGTCACGCCCATTGCGCGCGAAAACCCCGTCATCGTGAATGTGTTAACTGGATCTCAGGCCTTGGGTCGAAACAAATTTCAGAGCGGAATGAGCAGTTACCAGAGAAACTAAATCCGAGAAGATGAACGAAGATGGATAGCTTCAAACCAAGGAACGCTGCAGAAACAAGCAAAGAATTCAAATGATAGCGTTTCTCCCAAGGGGCAAGTTTTTATAAACAAAAGGTAGGAAATCTCAAAAGAAAAGGACTTTGCAGCACAATTAACTTCAGTGATGGATGTGAATCAATGCATTAATAGTGACAATTTCCTGAAAGGCTCCTGAAATGAGAGAAAATCTCAGAAAAAGCAAATCCACTGGAAACTGGTTTCAATTTTTGACTCACCTGAACCCAGTGATCAGCTCGACCACCGTCTTCCCCTGCTTGCCAGCACCATACTCGTCCATCCCCATCTCCGACAAGGAAGGACTTGTGATCCCTGTGTGCCAATGATGTACAATAATAATTAAAAATAAAACAAAAAATGACAATAATCACCTGCTGGGTGCTAGACACGTGATCGGGGCTGGATGAGTGTTGTCCGGTCGATTGAACGCCGTATGAACCGTTAGCGCTGCGCGTTGCATAAGCACTCGGACATACTGTGGGCAAGCGGTTTTGTCGGCTCCTTAAATGAGATTGAGCTCGAAATATATGAAGTGAAGTAATATTTAAAGTAAAATTATAATTCCATTAAAAACATAACAGCGCTACCTCGAGAATGTGATCCCTGAGCCACAGGACTAGTAGGCGGTTCGGGGCTATGTGCCTCACTCGTATCCTGACTTCCACTGACCTTCAGCCGTCGTCGGACACGATCCAATCGAGCATGAACACTCGCGGATGACGATAAATTCGATTTACTGAGAAAATATAAATAAAGTATAAGGTGCAAATGAGGAAATGGAACAACTAGCGATGATTTCAGAGAAAACCTTTATCTTTCAGTGAAATTTTTATTGTCATTTTTGTCGGTTTTTTTTCTTGCTCTTTTAGCATTCTGGAAATTACTTCTCTCTGGTCCTGTTCTGTTTTTTCGGTTCGATTATGTTTGGTTCTGGTTGGTTCATGATATGTTTTAGTTTCAATTGTCCTATATTTTATGCACGCACTTATGTGTGTATTATAAATAAATAAATAAATAAATAAAAATCGTATCTCCAGATTAAGGGCAGATAACGACACCCACTCTGGCAGAATAACAATTATTATATTAGGTCGTCCAATAAGTTCTTGCGATTATGTGTTTTGACCTGGCGCTCCTGGTTGAGACGTGTTATCGTTTAGCAGGAGGGTATATAAGAGGTCAAAGGTTAGCTTATCCGTACACAACATTTTGGCTTTATAGCAGCCGGTTTTCTACAACTATATGAGTCATCGAAGATTTATCTTCGTCACTGCCTTCTTTACGGGTTCCAAGCTTGTGGTTTTGACTCTCATAGCTCTCGCCGTTTTGACTGGTTGGACTCACTACAGGAAATGAGAAGTGGGTGTTGTATGTCACATACAACCAGACATGCTTGGGTTTCAGCAGAGAAGAACCCACCAGTCATTCCCAAAGGTGAGCCGAAACCGAGGAAGGGGATGCTAAGCGTTTTCTAAAACGTTCGCGGAACTGTGTACTGGGAGCACTGTGCTTCTGGTAGTACCGTAAACAGCGATGTGTGTTGGAACCAATTGCAAAATCTCAGCCATGGTGTCCGTGTTAGTCGTCAAAAAATCGACAATATATATTTTTTCCATGATATTGCTAGATCGCACACTTCCAAGTCGACCCGCCATAAGCTGCCGATGCTAGGGTGGGAAGTGATTTCCCACCCACCCTACTCACCTGACCTTGCCCCAACTGAATACCATCTGTTCCGCTCGCTAGCTCACTTTCTGGAAGGAAAACGATGCGATGATTGAGCAGCACTCGAAATCGACCTTCGCCACTTTTTTGAATCAAAACCTCGGGATTTCCACCGCCACGGCATCCATTCCCTACCGAGTCGATGAAGGACAGTTACCGACAATGATGGGCGGTACTTCGATGAGTAAGGTTGATTCAGTCAAAATTTGTAAAACTTTGAAAATTGTCACGAAAATCGCAAGAACTTATTGGACACCTAATAATTTCCCAAAAACCAGCACAAACATTCACTGGAATCCCATAACAGAAAAAACCATTAAAAAGCTTCTAAATTCGTTCGGCACTCTGTCGCCCTATCACCCGGTAAAATTAGAAGGAACAGCCGCTCAAATCTCTGAACGCAATCTTTTCCCGATTACCGAATTTACTTTCAAATCGCAAAAGTTCCGATTCAGTGGTTTAAACATCGACAGATTCAATAGGAAAATGAAACAGCAACCCCAAAGGAAAGAAAATAAGCCACGAAATCCCAAAAATAGCGGGACCAAGAAGGGAACAGGAAAAGCGAGAGTTGCAAAAACCGAGAAACATCAGAGAATATTTACTTTATTACAAACTCCAAACGCTGCTATTTCTTATTTCAAAAGAGAGAAAGGCGAAAGACCCCACACTTCAGGGTTAGACCACTTATCCAATGAAACTGATGGGATTTGAGCAAGTGTTGCCCGTCCTAGGCAGTGCTAATCGGTGGAACTTCGTACCGGCTTTTTAAATAAAACGACGTGGAAACTGAGCGAACAGCTCTATTTCTTTTCTATAATCTAACTACTCCTTTGACGCCTATGCCAGAAGAATTCGCAGGAATAGTTCAAAAAATCAACAAATAAGAATATTGAGCAAAACATACGTCTGCGGCTCAATATGTGGTGCTTCGACGGAGCCATCATTCTCCACCATCACACATGAATAGATCTTCACCACTCCATCGCTCGTTCCACACACCACCACATTATCCGTATCCCATTCGTTCATCTAAGCAAAAATACTAATATTGACCAAATCTGATGAATACAACACTACCAAAAAAAATTCCACTCAAACGACACCTACAAATAAGACTTTAAACTTACCGTACTAAACGTAAGACTGAGAATCATCTGCGAAGGATCAATGATGAGATTCGAATCGCATGTGTTAACAACAGCCAGTAAATCGCCATTGATCGACCACAAGTGCAGAAGGGTCGAACAAGACGTCGCAATGTCACCCTTAATAATTACAACTATAAAATTTATTAGATGATACAAGAAATTTAAATAGTGGCCCACTGTCGTATCATTGATGGCAACCGCTGTCACTGGGCTTGGATGGGGTGGAAGTTGCCGGATGAGGTACAGCTCGGACTGATGCCAGAGAATCACTGAGCAATCGCGGCTCGCCGACACAACAAACGCATGAGCAGAGCATACCACCTGAAAAGCGTTTGGTTACAGGCTACCATGGCTAGTCACCAGGGTAAAAGGAAGACGACAAGGTGGTTGGTGGTCGACGTCTATCAACACCGTATGGATGCCGTCCTTCCTTTAACCATCTCAAAGTCTAACATTGTTCTGACCATGTAAACGCGATATGGGTAAAAGTCCTGCCATCCAAAAAATTGAGTGTAATCAATTCAAGGACAATCGAGACCAAAGGAAATAAACAACTTCCATCTCGGTTTTATTTTATTTATTCCACCACGTTTTTATCCCGACCAGCTACGGGGTACGTCTTTCATGGTAGTCGCCTCGTCTTCTTTCTCCTTGGTGCTGTTCCCGCTTCGTTGAGGTTACCACACTGCTATCTTATCTCAGTCTTGAGCTTCTTGTAGGGTGGCCATATCGTGCTCGACTGAGCGCATTGGCAGGTTCTTGAGCGCCGCTTCCTTGCATGCGACCATCGATCCGTCTTATGATCGTAACAATTTTCCTCCATCAGCCGACCTGTCACACGGGCCTGATGCTGGTATCGACACCCTTTCCAGCTATTTCGTAGCTGGGCAAGGGTTTCTGCCTGGGACGGGATTGAACCCTGATCATCGAAATCTTGAGCCTAAGCTCTTAACCTCTCGGCCATCCCGCCACAAAACAACTTCCATCTCGTACTAATAGAAAAAGAAACGATAGGGAATAATGCTACCATCTAACAATAAGACAATGCAACATACCAAGCACGTTACCGCGTCAGAATGACCGTCTAACAACTTCCGTCGTTTCAGGGATACTGGCTTTCGACACAACGTCCAAACACTGAACAACAGTTCAAAATTATTTTGCTATGAGATCAATAAGAATTAAAAATTTACCTAACACATCCGGTGCTACTGCCACAGAACAGTGTTCGATCATCGCCACAGGCTACGCATGTCAACTCGTCCGCATCACACATCTCATGGATGCAGCAAGACTACAAAGGATTATCATACTCTTCACGTAAAATTAGGAAATGAATGGAAAAAAGTGATCAAATCAATCGTATGAAATCCCATCAAAACACAATGTGCACTTAGTAAAAGACTATTATTTAAAAGTACCAGCACTTCATTGGCCTATCGGCCGCCAAACGTCTGTGGGAACTGAATAGATGGAAACGGAGGAAACGTTTTGAAAAGTGTAAGCTGTAAGGATAAAAACACGATATAAAAGTAGAAGGATGAAAACGAAAGGAAACGTAAAAGATTGAAGCAATTTTCACCAGCTCCCCTGTCGCTGTGGGTGCATTTGGTGTACGGTAACAGACTATCGCGGCGGGATCCACATGAGCCACACATGACAAACATCGCTTGGGTTTGCTCATTATATAGTAGGATAAGAAAATTCTAACTAGCTGAAATAACCGAAACCTTGACTCAAACGGCTACCCGTCTCACCTTGTCAGAATCGATTTGTCCCATACGAATTGAACGATCCGGATAGCCCCAGGCAATGTATCGATTTGTGCCGATCAGCACCTTGTTCTGTTCCAACGCTATTAGACCTGCCCGTTCGGTTTGATAAATCGAACCAATTGCAGATCGTAGTTCTAGAATAACAGAATGGAAAACTTCAACTGCAAAAAAATAAACATACCAACTTTGAGAAACGTACCTTTCACTGGACACTGAGGAGGTTTCAGTGAATGCAAACAGTGATAGAACAGGCGTTGAGTGGTCACACCGGGGGTGTTCGAAAAACCGTCCACAGGACTGACCTGCAAGTCAGTTATTTGCAAAGTGCTCAGCATCCAAACTATCAACATTTAAAAAATCTTTCATGAACAGGAAATTTTGGTTGAAATGAACCCACTTTCTTCTGTGGATGCGGCTTTTTGAACAGTTGAGTAGGAATCTGCCCGAAATTGTTTACAAAACCTGCAAAAATATGCTACAATTGCTTAACAATGAAATGGAATTACATTCTAAAAGTTCTCTATAAAGTGTGACGGAAATAGAAATACTTTACGAAGACCCACCGATCGTAGCGTTTCTCGTCAATGGATCGACTATCGATTCGAAATCCACACTGCCTTCGTAAAACAGGTGATGAAATAAGTTGTTTGCCTAAATTATTGGATGCACAAAATAAAAAAGACCTCATTAAGTAGAAAATCACCTTAACAGCCTCCTCGCCATTCTGTTTGTAGCCGAAGACCAGATCAATCCACTCGTGCAGATGTGATGAGACGTAGTCGCACTCCAAAGCCTGCCGATGAAGTCTGAACGGAACTCAAATAATAACTACTAGTACCAAATTCAAAACCTCTAAGCTATGAGACGCTGTTCGAAATAATAAAAACTAGGTAATAGGGCAGACCTTATGAACTCCCTTGCGTCACCGTGAGCCCAAGGAGGAAGAACGACATCGTCCAGAGCCACACCGTTCTGCTTGATTCCAAAGTCGAAACGATTCTTATTCTAGAAACGTTGGAGAATTTGTCAAACAATATAACAAGCTCTAGCCGGAATGACCCGAACAACGGATATAGAAAGATCATACAGTAAAATTAGATGGGAAAAAATTACTAGTAACAGCTCCGGAAGTACGAAAAACTCTGGAATCAGCTCCTTTACATCGGCCATGTTGTTACGGCTAGCACTTGTCCATGCGTCACCGATGCTGTGGAACATTCTGTCAGCTAGGTCGAAATGACCACCCTGAAAATGGTAGATCTAGGGTGAAACTACGAGAATAACACGAAATTACAGAGTTTTCTCTTTTTTTGAGAAAAAAGTGAGTACATATCACTGAGTATATGAGTATATAATTCAACACCACCCGCCCTAGAGTTCCATAGCTATAAAATTCATTCTATTTCAATGCGAGATGATATTATACATAGCAGATATTAGACGACGCTAACCATCAGAAGAGATCGCTACGTCCATCGTTAGAATTTCTTGCTATGACTACAAAACTCGCGCTCATGAAAGCTCATAGAAGCACACAAAAAACAGAGTATCGCTTCTGCGAGGGATAACCCCAGGGTCCTTTCGATGTCGCTAAGCTGATGATCCAGTCGAGCAATACAATTTCAACGAGATATGAAGAACGATGAGAGTGTGTGACTAAATACACTCATGGATCCACAAAAGACGGTAAATTCAAGGTGGATCCACCGACCAATCCACCGTCGAGACGGGTCGATGGACGGGAAGGGCCTACATAAACCTGTAGCTCACTATTACATCATGGTCGCCGTTCTCTAGCACCCTCCTTCTCCCATATCTCGCAATTTCTTTCTTTTTTTCTTCAATTTTAACCATACTAGCTCGCGCTCTCTATACCCTCCTCCTTCCCCATACTATCTCACGTTCTCTAGCACTCTCCTCCCTTTCCCACACTACCTCGCCATTTGTCGTGTTTTCTTTCTTTTCCTCCTCAATTTTGACTATACTATCTCGCGTGGTCTATCACTCCTCCCTCGCCATACTATTAGGTCGTCGGAAAAGTTTCCCGCCACTCAGTTTGACCGCTCACCAAAATTTTAAAACGGGTTTCGGGATCTCACCTTTATAACCGTTATGTAGGATGATTTATGAGCTACATATAGCACAGTTGTCCTGGTTCAGCACTACAGGTATTGCAGAGAAAGTCGATATTTATTGTAGGTACCTTAAGCTGCATTTCCTCCACGAGCTCATAAAACAAGGCGTTGAAGAAAGCTCAGTTAATGGCTTGTGCACCATGGTAGGTCCTTCAATTGTCTTTCTTAGTGCAGCAAAAGTTTGGTTTCTTACGTTCAAAAAGCCCATTTGGGCTTCAAAGAACAACAGTAGTGGGCGGGGGTAGTTGCTGTTGCTTAAGTAGGTCTTCTGGAGCTGGCTTTAGAGGATGGCCGGCGTAGTACCCATAAGTTGATAGGGCTATTCGAGTGCCATATACCCACACAAGCTGTCCGTCTCCGAGGCTTTAAAAAGACAAGGAAAAAGGGGACATATTTGAGCATGCTTTAGCGGCCACCATCTACGGATGGTGACGGGTGCATGCACGACCATCTCAACTTTCCGAAGAAATTTTCATTCGCCCAGCAATTTGGTTAGTGGCATCAAGGAAAGGGTAGCGTACACCAATCACACGCCAAATCTCCTGCTGTTCACTTGCAGCAAACCAGCGAAAAGTTCAAAACCGCAACTCCATCCGAAATGGTAGATGATCGGTCTGCAGCTGAACTGCAAATGAGGCATTCAATAGGAGCTGCTACCTGCAGATGCTACTGTCACCAACGATGTCTAACATCGCCACTTTGATGGCGACGCAACAGCCGATAGTGGAAAACATGGGAAAACCTTCTTCAGTCACCATGACGCGCATTCACCTATTGAGAAGGAGACCTTTTAAAAATTTCAAAAATATCCGACATTTCCGATGACCTATCCAAGACATTCGTCGAACCTTGCCCCAACAAAATAATATTTGTTCCATTCGTTTTCCATTCAATTACTAGAGAACCAGCTCGACGAGTGAGAGTACCTCAAAACGTGGCTCGCCGAATTCTTTTCATCAAAACTCTAGAAATTCCGGAGGAGGAGAGTTCCAATTTTATCTGATAAATAACAAGATGTTGTTGATGGTAATCATGCATAAATGTGTCGGATGTCGAGTGGAATAAAGGAGAGGAACAATTTTGAAAAGATTGGCAAAAGTGGCGGGAAACTTTTCCGACGACCTAATATCTCACGTTTTCTAGCGCCCTCCTCCTTCGCCCATAGTATCTCGCGCTCTCTCGCACTCTTCTCTCTTTCCCTTCATCTCTCGCGCTCTCTAGCACTCTCCTCTCTTTCCCGCACTATCTAGCCCTTTCTCGCGTTTTCTTTCTTTTTTCCCTCAATTTCAACTATACCATCTCGCGCTCTCTAGTACTCTCCTCCCTCTCCCATACTTGCTCGAGCTCTCTAGCACTCTTCTCTCTTTCCCTTCCTCTCTCGCGCTCTCTAACACCCTCCTTCGTTTCCCACACTATCTTGCCCTACCTCGTGTTTTCTTTCTTTTACTACCTATACTACTATCTACTATCTGGCTAGATAACATCAAGCCTACAACTGACCATGAAAACTATTTAAAAAAAAAAACGAAACAAAAACAAACCTGCAGGCTGAGGAATTGCTGAGTGAACGGCTCGAGGCGTACAAGATAGGACACAACGATCATCGCCGACGAATAGTGCGTTCCGTACATGTACGGAGGCGTTTCTCCGGTAGGATCATCCCACTCGCGATACCTGAACGAGCTTTTATACCAGTGGTAACCCAGCCATGAAACCGAACCGCCAATCCAATTGTTTGCGCTGCTCACCGTTTCATAAACTGTTCCAGCCGCTGCGGATGTTGTGCTCCCATAGGTTTCGAGAGATCGCGAAACGTTTTTGGATTCGTGAAATCCAATGTTGACGATGAATAGTCAGCCAGCACCCAGGGCAGTATTGGGTATTGCGATAAATCATTATAAGACCTGTAATCACACATTTCTAAAACGCCGTTCAAGTGAATTAGGATACTGGAATGCTTTAGAAAAAAAGCTATAACTATTCAGTTATCACTCACCTTCCGGCCAATGTGTTAAGATGAATCAGGTATTGGAAATTTGTGATCTGTCCATTCAACCATCTTTGCGTAACAGATTGCTGACCTAAATGAGTGAATTTTATGTATAATTAAACCAAATACAACACTTCGTCCAGTGGAGCGGCACATTGTGACTGTTAGAAATATGATCTCCGATCCTCATTTCATACTCCATTTCAGCTCCGTATGCAACCGAAGACAAAAATCGAAGAAACTAGATTTTCGAAACTCGGGCTTAAATATATGAACGAAAATTTGGGGTATATAGCACTCCGGACGAAATAAACCCGGTCCATCCCCCAATATTCGCATTCATGACAACCGAGTTTGGGATACTCGACATGAAGCAATGCAACGGCCGCGAACACGGCTGTTATGGGTAAGCGGCCGTTAGTTCACAAATCGATAGGTCCGATTTTTTACCAATTTTTTTTCTAGCGTGTATTTGGTCGCTATTCGTTTGGGTTTTGCTTCATGAATGCGAATGCTCGCGCCGACCGGGGTTTATTCTCGGATATATTGTGCCGATACCCGTCATGAATTTAGGCCTCGGAGGAGAAAGACTGACCAAAAATTTCCAAGGTACGACTGACATCAGCTTTCTTTACCAAAGTCCGGATTCTGTTTCCGATCTATCGAACCACATTAAGATAAAGGACAGCCACGGAAAAGACGATTATAAGCTGGATAGGAGCGTAGGTTGATGAATGCTAATACCTCAAAAGCGCAGGTTTGCCTTATAAAACAGGTAACGGACAGGAAAAGAGAAGACGGGGCCAAAAAGTTGAAAGATGAAGAGAATTTGAACGGTCCGTCCACCAGTAATAGTCTTAATATTAACGTTCAGCTCCACTACACAAAAGAGTGATGTCACAATGATGAAGGAGAAAAATCAGGTGAAAAAATTCCGGTGATTAAGCGGAATCATAGCAACTATTTCATAGGCTCCACTTACGCAAAATCTAATTTGAAAGCTATTTTGAAAAAAGAAATGATATATTTCCACTTTCAATTTCAATGACTTACCAATTATAGAGTTCAACAGAGACGCTCGGCCGCTCTGCTCTATCGCCATGTTCGCTTTCTGCCCGCCAACAGAGTCCGTGCCACCCGACGTCAACCCTTTGGCCATCGACAACAGCCTATTCACCGAAGGTGAGAATGCATAATAAAAACAACATTTAACTAAGCAGCTCACTTTTCGTATACACGATCTCGCATCTTCTTGGGGAAGGCCAACAAATAGTTGCGACCATCAGCACTGAACACTTCTAGAGCGATCGGTTGGAGCAAATATCTGAACCAGAAACAATCAAACTGCCCTAATAAACAAAAAAGAAAGCATAAAACACTTAAACATGATAAAAGACTAACCTTCGTTTATGAACCTCCCTAATATCTTCATAGCTGAATTTACTGCACAGCCTCGAGGAACGTGGGGGGTGAGTAGCACCGGTTGCTGTATATGGAACGATAGGATCATGCAGCCTGAAAAATTCGTGTCAGACGTTGCCTGAGGGCTCTCGCAACCCTATAAACACAAAATATATGAAAAAACCCCACTCTGAACTCAAAAAATCCAAATCTCGGATTTCTCTCGTCTTCAGCAAAGTGAAACCATCAACGACATAATAGTGTTCTCTTCCGAACAGCAGCAATCCCTCGGATGTTTCTAGTCCCTAGAAAAAGCAGCTTAATATTGATAAGTGTATGATAAGGATGAAATCGATTAATTACCTGAATTCTAGCGCAACGGAACATGCTATGCAGCTGCTCTCCCTGCTCTAACAGTCGCAATAGGGTTTGATTATCGGGACCGCGCTTCTTCCTGTTATCGATGTCCTTTTTCTCTTCTTCTTTAGCTTCTTCGCGATTTTCAGAACTTGGTTTATCGCTCGCCGAGGATTCATCCTGTTGTTCTTCCTCTAGTTCAACGGATGGCTCCTTAAATAGAACATGTAATTAAACTAAAGTATTTAAGGGAAATTTCACTTCAAAACTCGGGTACGGGGAGGGCTACAGTGCTTCTCAGGGCTTAAAGACTTCAGTTGGACTCCACAGCACTGCAGCAGAAGAATACAAACGTCTCTTGTGAGGAAAAAAAGAGAGAAATTTCAATGAGAAAAAGTCGCTTTCAAGTCCAGGTAGAGAACCCTCCATCGGTCCTACTACATTTTTTTGAAGGCTCTTTGTATTTTCAAACTACATATTTTAAATTACATATTTTCAATTCACTGCATCGAAAGGTGAGTAACACAATTTCTGTTGCGATGAGGAAAACTTTGAATAAATTTGAAATAGATCAAAATCCAGCAACATGCATTAAGCAACCTCACCTTGCCTCCATTCTCGTCACAATTGTCGTTCTCCTTCCCGTTGTCTTCTATGGACGTTGTAGGATCAATTTCGACGCTAGGCTTCGCTGACAGCCGTCGAATGAGCGAAGAATTTATCTCTATAAATAGACATTCAGAAATCAAACAAGCTAGAACTTATCATGCTTCTGCCAGAAGTACTGAGGTGCTACAAATATAGGCATTAACTTATTTAGAATATGCAGCTTGCAAAAAAAAGAGGAAAAAAAGGATCTTTAGTCTTAGCGATATCCTTATGTAATGACACCTTTTTCGAATGATAGAATTTTCTCGGAACTCTTCCATATTTTGCTAGAAGGTCACCTTTTTGGAATGGGTTCGATTGTTCCTTTCTAAACACAGAAAATGTTTCCAGTGACCCATAATTTGTAGTAGTATTGTTGATATCTAGGGCCCGCGTGGTACAGTGGTAAGAGGTACTGCTGACACCCGCACGGTCGAGCGATCGATCCCGGCCCGGGCTAACCAAGCCTTTCATCCTTCCGGGGTCGGGTAAATTGGTACCGGACTTGTCTGGGAAGGGAAGAAACTGACCTGGTATAGCGGCTGGCCCCCGCAGGTCATTGTACAGGCCAAATACGCATTCACTATGCCTCTACGATTTGAATGGAACACGAATGCGGCGGCGCGTCCTCAGGGGACTGATCAACGCCGGTACCTTTACCTTTACCCTTTTGTTGATATCTGCGGTTTATTTGTGTCTAATGTCATCTTTAAAAACACCAAAAAACGTTTCTAGCGATCAATATCTGTTTAGAGCATCAAAGAAGACCAGTGCATATTTTGATCCACTTGATTACTTGTATATTTTGATGTATAAGTCAGCAACTGATAACTGTTTTCATGGACCACTCCTTCCAAAGCAATGTTTAAAGGTGAACAATATGTCGCATAGGAAAGATTGCCCGAACCCTTCGACACCATTTAGGAAACAGAAATATCCATGGCATCATGCCACACTATCGTCAACGTGTTGAAAATAATATCGATGCAATTAACACGTTGACGACAGTGTGGCTTTATGCCACGCCACGCTCAAGCGGCCGCGTGGGACCGTGTGGCGCAAAGCCGCGCCACAGTCTTGTATTGCATTTTTCTCGATACTTTTCAGAATTTCGAAGGATGATTTTGCGCCACTTTTTAGTAGACCTTTGCACATTATTATTGGAAGCATGGTCCATGAAAATGATTCTTAGCTTCTGGTTTACTGGAATTTTTGATTGTGCGCTAATTTTCTTTACAAGTAAAAACAAATAATGGTTATTACAAGAAACAAATAAATGCAAGAAAGTACTGGTTACTGTAACAAACACATAAATACAAACAAATATTGGTTAATCGAATAAACAAATAATGAACAATAAACAAATAACAATTTCCTATTAACCTGGATAGGGAAAAAAGACATTCTAAAAGCTTCCAGCTATTATTTTTCTATTTTCATTGCAAAAACGGGAATAATCACAGTCCCGATATTACAGGACTGTATACTTAGTCTTCGAGATTTACTATTCACTTCCATTTTGAAAAAAATTCGCCGTATGCCGGCATCATGCCGCAGCCTCGGCGCGCTAGAAAATCGTTTGGTCCCACGCGCCAGACACGCGAAAAAGGCGCTGCCGTCAATGTGTTAAGCTCATAAGAATACTCACGGGCTAAATCGCGGAACGTGAAAGCCGGCTTCTCCTCAGATGGTGTTGAAACAGCTACAGAATAGTCGATAATTCGTGAATCCATTATCCGTCCTCTCCTTTTACGGCACGCGTTGAAATATAGCTCACTATCACGTGAAATGGCAACTTTGGCGCGCATCGATTTCTAAACGCCGGAACAACAGCAAAATTTAATAAAAAATGATATAAGTAAATAGAATAAATAAAAAATAAAAATGCAAACCGCTGCTGGATCATCCAAATGCGGCCGATAGGGGAATGTGTGGTAGAAGAATCGGTTCGGAATCATTTTACGGCGTGTCCGCGATGGTCCTTCGGTGGTATCCAGCTTGTACTTGTCCAATACCGAAGCCTTCAAAAGGATACCGATTTATGTACTTATCACCCCTACATGAATATGCAGGTAAAGGTCTACAGAAGCAATTTTTACAGCAGTCCTTCTTTAAAAAATGACTCCCTACCTTTTCCGGACCCCATATTCCTCGTTCTCGGGTGAGTTCCGCTTCCAACTGATGCCATTCATGGAGCGACCACTTTTTCGCATGTGCGTGCCATTCGTGGTAGCGAGTAGCTTGTGCAGCGACCAGTTCCTTCACAAGGCTCACATGGACCCTCAGCCACATGTGAATGACCTAATTTAATCAATAATAATATTTTCGATAATTTAGCAACTATTTAAAATGCAGAAGAATGCCAGATGCTCACCTCCTTGTCAACGCTGACATTTTTCCATGGCATTATCGACGAGATGCTTCCATGTGAACTCAACGTACGACTCTTGCTTGCCAATCTATGCAAACCGCTGGCCACTCGAGTTATTTTCTACAAATATGGTACCACTAATTAATGTGCTCGAAAATCTGCACTAGACGCCTAAGTAATAAAAATAATGAAAATGTAAATAAAAAATATAAATAAAAAAGAAAAATACAAATGAAAATGAATAGTTCACCAACCGAGCTTATCTGCGTTTGAATATCCTTGGAAATTATGTGATTTTGATAATTTCCGGAGAGCTGGCCATCAACAAACTGGTGCCAGTGCTGACCCGCTACGTTCGCCAGCAAAGCTCGTGCTGCGTTTAGTTCGCTGAAAATTTAATGTAGATTTTATTTAATTATTTACTAATATATTAGCTTTTTGAACTTTTTATTTACTAGGTGTGCTCATGAAATAACACAAAACTGAAATAAGTGATTTAGTCCTGGCGGAAAACTGGTGGCTCGCCAGCCCCGGAGTTAAGGCAAGAAATATTCTCATAACCGTACACTGTCAAATGTAGGCCCACTTTTTCCAATATTTTTTTGTCAAATGTGCTGGAATAGTTCTCAACTAAGCGACATAATATAATAAGAATCTAATTGAATAAAGTTGGGAAATTCTGTAGAATCTTTCAATGTTTTCATAGAGAAAATTAACCAAACAGTGAATTACGGAGAAAACTAACCAAACAGTGGGCTTTTTGAACGCCTCTTCCAACAGCGCCTTTTTCGACGAGATCACATCAGTCCACACTCGAGAAGCGCACACAGCTACCTTAACAAGTTCCGCCATCAGGTACGGAGCTATAGACGCAAGGAGAGAACCCTTCTGCTGCCAGAAACCTTTACCCACTGGGAGGAACCAATGAAAGGTTAAGGTATGGCACTCACCTGAGCGCTCGCCTTTTCGAGAGGAGCATTGTCCTGCTGCATAATGTCTGGTGTGACGCTTAACATGAATATGAGATGAGTGAGTGCTGTGAAGAACCAGCTCTCGTTGGACGACAAGAATATGTAGCGTTTTGTGACCACCGAAGACAGTGCATCCAGCACCGACATTTGAACTAAAATGAAAATTTGGATACGGTACAAGTAATGACCTCTTCGAGAACCAAATTTCGCACCTTTGAACAGGGAAAAATACTTGTGCACTCATTTCCTACACTTATATGAACTAGGTGAAAAGGCGATCATATCTATTAGTGGAACAAACAACATAACTTCAAAAATTGCACCAAGAGAAGTAGCTAACCCCCTTTAACCCATTGCCGACCGCGTGGCTTGATGACAAGCCACGCCCTGTTGACCGCGTGGGACCGTGTGGCTTGATGTCAAGCCACACCTTAATATAATATTTCTATTTTCTAGATGGTGTCGAAAGGTTCGGGCAATCTTTCCTATGCGATATATTGTTCACCTTTAAACATTGCTTTGGAAGGAGTGGTCCATGAAAACAGTTATCAGTTGCTGATTTATACATCAAAAAATACAAGTAATCAAGTAGATCAAAAAATGTACAGGTCTTCTTCGATACTCTCAAGAAATGTTGATCGCTAGAAACGCTTTTTGGTGTTTCCAAAGATGACATTAGACACAAATGAACCGCAGATATCAACGATACTCCTAAAATATGGGTCACTGGAAACATATTCTGTGTTTAGAAACGAAACAATCGAAACCATTTCAAAAAAGGTGACCTTCTAGCAAAAATTCTGAGAAAATTCTGTAATTGAGAAAGGTGCTATTACATAAGGATATCGCTAAGTCTAAAGATCCCGATTTCTCATTTTTTTGCTCCTTTTCTTTTCAGTTTTACCACGCCCTGAGCGCGGCGAGAAATCGATTGGTCCCACGCGCCAGATACGCAAAAACGGAGCGGTTGTCAATGGGTTAATTGAAATAAATGAACCTCAAAAGCAATATTCGCTGAAAATTGGTTGATTTGTTTTCGTTTGAAACGAGATGGTGTACTTGAAGCTCAGCAAATCGTATACCATTCTAGCTAACAGTTCAGCTACACTGTCTATGTCTTTGCACATGGGAGGTTTTTTTTAAATTTTCCAACGGTGCCATTTGAGAGGATGAAAAGCTTTTTCAAGCCAAACTCGAAGCTGAGTCCAAAAAAATGCAATGAAAAGTTCAATAAAACAGCAAATGAATAACGAAGAGAGACGAGACTACGATAAATATTACCTTGAACATTATCGATCGGTCGACTTAAAATGTAGAGAACACAACGCATAATTGAGGACGTTAAGCTGTCCAGGTTGATTTCCTTAACAATATTCGCGATGACAATACAGAATAGCAATGAGGCGAAGTAAAAATTTACCTTGTTCTCCTTCCGACTAGCGATGGAGTACACACTATAGAGCAGGTTTAACAACCTAAGCGGCTCGCCGATGATCACTCCATTCCAGAGGCAATCCACTGCTCGATGGGCCATATATGAGATATTTACGCCGACCTGTCAATGAGAAAATAAATCATCAATGGGTAGACCGTTTACCAGTACCATCTAAATTTCAAAACCCAAAAAAATTGCGCTCAGCCGTGGCAAACGTACAATAGAAAATCATTCGTTTAACTGTCAATCTTCAAGATAATACTCACCTGAGCGAGAGACTGCGGAGGAGCATTTGGAGGTAGAGACGACGACACCAAAAGATCGGTGCTCACCAAATGGTCGAAAATCTATAAGAGATTGAGCTAGAAGCAGAGAACCTCAAAATCGCATTTCTTAGTATAATCTTACCCCATGAATCAGTGCCGTAAGTGTAACAATTTGAGATTTCCGCGTGTAACCATTTTCAGCAACACTCTGAAAATGCTTTTATCAGACTGAAGATACAGTTTCAATACGAGATCAGATAAAAACAACACTTTTAGCAGATAACACGAGAAATCCAACTACCACAAGAAAGAGATTTTAAAAAAAACCTCTGAATCTTACCTCTGTTATCACATCTATCAAACTGTCAGCACGACCACCAGGTGCCACTTGAAAATCATCACAGAACAGCTTCTTCATGAAATCCAAGATGGCTTTCACGCTTGGCAACGATAGAACTGAAAGGAACTCAAAGATATGTTACGGACAGTTTCTATCTTCGAGCTTTATTCTATCACAAGCCTATTTCCATCTCGCCAAATTTTAACAAAGTACTTTGAATTCAATCAGCCTCACCTCCTTGCGCTTTTTCAAAGTTTTAACAAAGCATTGGTACTTGAAGTTATCATCCTCAGTTGTAGAAATCGAATTTCATTCAGAATATTGAAAGAAGACTTGTAATAAATATGGAAAAATTGAAATTAATTATTTTGTTGCTAGCATCAGTGATGAACTCCAAATTTTGACTGAATTTTAATTTGAAACGAACTCACCTCCTTGCGCTTTTTCAAGCTCAGGAGTTCCAGCTACGCTTCTGTCAGCTGATTCAGACTTCGCACCCATTGCATTGGTATCCTGGAAATTGAAGTTATCACAATCCTACAGCGTGGCATTGTAGAAATCGCATTTCATTTAGAGAATATTGAAAGAAGACTTGTAATAAATATGGAAAAATTGGTCTGTTTCGAAGTGAATTAATTATTTTGTTGCTAACATCTACCAATGAACTATCAGTGATGAACTCCAAATTTTGACTGATTTCCCATCGACAATACAGCTTTCAAACCAGAATTTGAATTTGAATTAGAATTTGAAGATAAATGATCCACATACCTGTATCAGCGCCGAAAACATGGCGAGCACAAACTCTTCCGAATGAGCGATAGCGAAGAAATTAGGTGAGTTCTGATAGAGGAAGGTGATCATTTGGACAACGGAAGAGGGATAATCTACGTGCCATCCTTGAAGGGCCTAAATAATGTTCATCTGAATAATTCATACAGTATTTCGAGTCTTATAGAAAACATTGACTACAAGACACCAAACATTTATTCCCAACTCAGACATCTGAGCTCATTTAGCTCACCTCATTTCCAGAGAAAACACATGCCCGAACCATTGCCAGCAGCGGGATGAGAGCATCGTAACAGAACTCAGCAGATCTAATCGCCTCGTACACCGAACTGTAAAAAATGCAGATATCATTGTGTCTCAACTGACTTCAACGAAATTTATTCCAAAGTGAAGATTGAACACAATACAATGCACCGTGATGAGTTCGGGGTAGCTAAGATGGCTCCCAAATGCCCGGCTTTCCCTGGCGTGGGTATGAAAGGCGGGTTCGCGTCGGGCAACGAACGTGGGCCGCGGGGTAACTTTGCAAGGCGGGACCGGGGACTAATAGAGACTGGGGCGGCATACCCGCATGCCTGAGCAGAACACAAACAAAGACTGACTGTTCTACGCTCTACGCGGGCCCGTCGCGGCCACCCCCACTGAGGTGGCCGCTTCAGGGCTCGTTTAGACGCCGCGCGTCGAAAATGCAAAATTGAAGCGCAATCAATAATTAACGTCCTTGATCGCATTTGCTCCTTTGCATTAGTGGCGCAGTCCGGTGGCGCCCCATACAGGCAAACTTACTGGTCGTTTGGGTTTTTTAGAAGGCTGCTATTCCTTATTAAAGGACATTTTTACGAAATTCACATTTTCGTTTAATTTCTTCCCTATGTGATTATATGCCTAATTTTTTGCTTAGACGCGGCTCCACCGGACTGCGCCACTAACGCGAAGGAGCAAATTCGATTAGTGACGTTAATTATTGATTACGCTTCGATTTTGCATTTTCGCCGCGCGGCGTTCAAACGAGCCCTCAGGGGCGGCCGGGACGCATGATCCCTGGATTGACCTGCGGCAGGGAGGTTGCGATAAGAAAGGTAAAGGTAAAGGTATCCGCGTTGATCAGTCCCATAAGGACGCGCCGCCGCATTCCTGTTCCATTCAGAATCGTAGAGGCATAGAAAATGCGTATTTGACCTATACAATGGCTTGCGGGGGACCAGCCGCTATACCAAGTCAGTGTTGTTACCTTCCCGGGCAAGACTGGTACCAATTTACCCCACCCCGAAGGGATGGAAGGCTTGGTTAGAATGGGTCGTTCGCTCGACAGTGAAATTGCGATACGCGACAAATATAGGGCAACCGTGACACGACGACGAGCATTGCGAAACGCGACATATATATTAGACATTTCGCGTTGGACCCATTTTGTATTGTCGCCCATTGCTAAGAACAAACCAAACCTATTCAACGCCAGCCCGAACACATGCGTCCATATCTGATCAACGTTGAAATGTTCACAGAATCGTAGATCTTTCACCGGCTGTAAAAAAATTGTTTCGGAAAAGGTGACTGAATAGAAGTAGAGATAAATGGCTCGGTCCAAATCGGTATTCTTAGGGCGAATAAAAAAATTTATGCAAATTGATCATAAATCTTCACCTGTCCAACTAGTACCGCCAGCATGGCGAGGTACGCATGAGGTTTATCCGCATGAGCAGCCATTAAATGCTCAAGAGCGGCAAATCCAGCACAATTTTGCAATTCTGGATTGATATCAATCTTGCTGCCAACAGATCCACCGTGTGCTGATACGGAAAATCCGAGCACAACCTGAAATGAATTAGAAATAAGAGAAAAACAATCTTAAAGCAGAAATCGAGCAAACATCAAAAACACTCTTACAGCAGCTCGATTTCGGACCACAGAATCTGCATCCGTCAGCCACCCACCATTGGCGGTACCTTCACGGAATTTCGCCAGCAGCGGAGGGTGGGCCAGCAGAGTCAGCAGAATTCTGAGCGCCAGGAACACGGTTCCCGAGTGGACCCCAGGTGACAGAAGGCAGTAAATCCAGTCAAAGCCGAGCACACGCACTATTTGATCCGACATACTGAAATTAACCGCAAGTTATTATGAAACGCTATCGAAATAAAACCAATCAGAAAATATAAAAATGTATAAATTTAAAAGGCACGGTCCCTGGAAATGAACTTACTGCTGATTAAGAGGCGGGCTGGAGTGCGATAAAAAGTTGGCAATCATGTTTAGCAACCGATTTCGCACATAAACCATGTATAGCACGCTTGGTTTTCCTGCAAGATAAGACCACTCTTCGAATACTGTTGAGCAAAATGTTTCACAAATAAAATAAAAATCAAGGAGCAAAAACCAACCCTCAACTGGTTTCTGATTAGCTATTAATTGGTTGTGCAACTCGGAAATATGGAATGGAAATTTGGACTCCATGGCGAGATCCTCAGCGCTAGAAAAATACCGATGTAACCCAACGTATAATCGGAAAAAGGCCACATCACAAAAAAAAATCGTAAAATTCTAATATTTGAAAAAAATTCAAGAATAAAGATTTCCACCACTGAGCACCATTGAAAACTGGAAGCCAACGGCACTGACAATCACCAACGAAAATTTACTTACATAATTTTGATCCATTTGTAGACAGATGTTATCCAGATATACAACCTTTACCACACTATCTCGCCCTTTCTCGCATTTTCTTTCTTTTTTTCCTCAATTTTAACCATTCTGTCTCGCGCTCTCTAGCACCCTCCTCCCTCTCCCATGCTCTCTCGCGCTCTCCTCCCTCTTCTATACTCGCTACTCGCTTCTATACTCGCTCTTCAGCACTCTTCGCTTTCCTATAATGTGGGAAGGAAAGTAGACACTGTGATGGATTTTCCCAGGAGCTATGGATCCTACCACATCCTGTAAAATGACTTGTAACAACAAAATCGTTCTTTAGTTTCTTAGGGCTTCGGCGCAATGGATTGATGACTGGGTGTCGGTGGGGAAAGGATAGTATAATATAAAGAGAGTAAAGAGCATTGTGGAAGCAATAACGTTAGTAGTGAGTTGTAAAGCCTGAGCTTTAAGAACCTAAGGAGCCTACGTGTTACAAATTATTTTCATCCTGTTCATTTTCACCCTTCCCTTTCTTCTCACTTGGAAAATTTAGAAATACATATTTAAAGCCAATATACCAGCTTTTGAGGATTCTAATCAGAGTAGAGAGTTGGAAAAGCTAAGCCAGTCTAAGAAAGTGTATACAAATTTCAATATTTTAGTTCCGGTACGGTATTTTGAGAATGTTGGCAGTGTCCCCAACCGTTCGTAATTAAAGTAGACGAGCGCAGACATGTATGTAACCACACACACAGTGGTGTTGTGTATCTAGACATCATCTAATGAAACAGCAAAAACAATATCCTCATAACCGTCTACTGTCAAATACAGGGTCCAAATTCATGAACGGAGCGGTCTCCGAAACCGCCGCGCAGCGAGAACCAGACGGCGGAGTCGATGAGAGATTTCGTTTAACATAGAATGTTTAGGATGAAAGAGAACGGTGCGCGCCGTTCACAAGCTACAACTCGGAGTTTATCGGGGTTTATAAATGATGAATATGGGCCCAGGAGGATTCCAAAACAGGAAGACGAAAGAAATCAGGAAAAACAGGTGTGATACTAACTCATTAATGAACATTAAATGGATGAACATAAAGCTAAAGCAAAGTTAGAGTTGAAAAATTCGAGAACTTACGCAGTCGGCAGGGTGGCAGCGATAGCCTGTCCGAGCTTGAGCATGCTCCTGTTATCGCATTGTGGCTGGACTATAGCCGACAGCAGGTTGAAGACAATCTCATTCGTGCACCAGAGCAAATGAGGTCGATCAAACAGTGTGAACAGGACTCGAGAAAGTAGTGGTGATCGTCGAACAATGGTGATGTTCTCTCGCTGATGACTGAAAGTAAGCACGATCGAATCGATTAAAAACAGAACAGAACTGTTGAACAAGAAAATGACGTTAAAGTAGCCGCTCTCTGGTACTGACACACGGACGATCAACGATTTATTGAATATGCTACACTTTCTGGTGATCAGCTCATAGAAATTGTATATGCTTTCAATCACTTGCCCAAACATCCAGATCACATAAGAGCAGAAAAGTAAAATCAAAACACCTTTTAGCAAGAAATATTCAATAAAGGAAGTTTAAACCTAAAAGAAGAAAATGAAGATAATACAGCAGTGTAAATAGTGAATGTATCTCAACTAGTGTGCACTCATCAGTTATCAACCATTTGCTCGTAACCTACAGAAATGTTCTGAATAGCGCGTCTTTTGTCTAACATTCGATGCTGCTCATCTATGTTCTCTAGTACCGTGGAATTTCATAACATGATCATTACTGCCCAAACATCCAGATCACATATAAAACTTGTACAAATCAAGGTACTTCGAAACAGCCTGAAAAGTTGTTCCTCCATTGAGCTTTGTTTTTGTCTCTGTTTTGAGCGATGAAGGCGGTGGGCCTTCAGAAAACAAAACACCTCATTGTCTGCAAGAAACATTCTAGCTAAAGGAAGTTTTGAAAAAACGCGTAAAAGAAGATCAAATGAAGATAATACAGCGTTGAGGGCATTTCGAAAGACGAGACAGGTCTGAAAGTCAAGTCTATTACTTGCAGAAATCATGAGTGACGACGCCATGGAGAGAGAAGTGGAAGAACTGATGCTTCTTGAAGGCGACGACAGTGCACTCGCTGGCTTGCAGGCGCAAGGGCTGGACTGACGGAACAGGTCCGCCAGCTCACGGATAGCAATGCGCCACAGGTGAGCACAATTTTGCTCAATGTAAGTGAGCAATTGACAAAAATAAGGGAAAGTACTCGGAGTTCGGCGGGAGCCAAAACTCGTGGAAAATCCCAAAAAGCACAGGACGACGGTAGTGGACTCACGGAAGATGTCCAGTCAACTGTGGACAGCGCGTGTAATGCGATAGAGATTGAGATAGCTCAACTGCAGCGCTTGTCTAAGCAAATAGGAGGTCTCAGACGCTTTGACCTTGACCAGTTAATGGAGCTAATGGCAGAAGGGCTGCAACAGGCACGTCATGACGACGCTTGTATGCGCATATTAGCTAAGTTACTGAGGGTCAATTCCACGGAAGTAGTGGCCGCACTAAAAACTCTGTTGCGGAAAGGTAGGAGGTCGACATTAGATGTCGAGATACCTAGAGCAGAGGAAACTGAGGCGGAAACTCCTAATACTGACGTGTTACAGGGAAATGTGAACCTACCATGCTCGTCACGAGTTCAACAGTCAGTCTACTCTGAAGCGATGCACACCTTGCGCACGAGTGCAGCACCAACTGGCCTTGCGATGGCGGATTTTGATCCGATAGCAGCTGCACAAGGTGAGTGGCTCAATATTCAGAGGCAGTCAGGTCCAGAAAGACGCCATATAGCACGAAGCATTTTGCCCAAGAGACAGGATGACATACTTTTGCAGAGACAGCCGCTCGTGAACGAGCCGCCAAGGCAGCTGGAATCCCCATGCAGATCACCATTGACGAGGCGCCAACGTGAGGATTTGGCTAACTTTGCTAACGTGCATGAAAACTCTGTAAGTATGGTGTTCGCTGCTATGGCACTCCCTGACGTAGAGGTATATGAGGACGCGCAAGGGAAAGGTTTTGACAAGTTCCTTAAGTCGTTTCTCATAAAGTACGGAGGCCTAAACCTAAAAGATGATGTACTGATCCATTTACTGTGCTCTAAACTAGGTGGTCAACCTCGCGCAGTAATGAAAACATTACCTATGAGTGTGAGAGAAGGTAGTTTTTCGGGATTCATCGAGGCGTTGTCGTCGAAATTCAAGGAAAACGACTCGGCTAAACGTATGGAGGCCTACGTTAAGCTGAAGACTCTCAAAAACACTGGTACTATTGCGGAGTACTGCGTAGAACTGGAGAAACTTTCTCGCACAGCATATCCTGATATGACAGAGCGGGAACTTTCTACATTGAGAACGGGTGAATTGATAACTCAGCTCACGACTTGGCCGGAATATGTTCAG
This sequence comes from Nippostrongylus brasiliensis, assembly GCA_030553155.1. Classification (NCBI taxonomy): domain Eukaryota; kingdom Metazoa; phylum Nematoda; class Chromadorea; order Rhabditida; family Heligmosomidae; genus Nippostrongylus; species Nippostrongylus brasiliensis. The sequence goes on from CP130735.1 coordinate 45,828,887, forward strand.
CTATTTACGGTAGTAGAACAGGCGCCAAGTGAGGAAGCGTATGAGAAACTTAAAACCCTAGCACAACGCGTGGAACGAAGCCGCCATGTTGCCGAATCGCTAAGGGGAGCCGAAACTAACCTTAAACTCTCTAATAGTCAGTGGAGAAAATCCGCTAATGCTTCGCGGCAACCGCCCAACAGACCAAATGTAAGTTTGCAAGGGCAAACAGAGAAGCAGGAAATGTTAAAAGAAGGTGAGAGCACCTCGAGGAAACGTGAACTGGTTTGTCACAAATGCAAGAAGCCGGGTCACTTGAGGCGGGACTGCAAGGAGCCTGTTCAGGTTTCTGCACAGCAAGCCCAACCTGGTACTATTTTGCCGAGGAAAAGGCAATCATCCCCATCTAGTAAGCCGAAAACCTTTCAGGCTACACTGGGAACGTGGTCATGCAGCACTTTTCATAAAGCAAATGAATGTAGTGGTCTCACCGGACCCCAAACCTTGAGGGAAGTCCAGCTTCTTGGACAGAAGGTGCAGGATACCGGTTCTCAAATAAGCATACTGCCGATAACACTTCTGCAGCGAGCAGCCGACGCTGGGTTTGATCTGGACGGAGATGTGGAAGAGATTCCACAGGTCGATCGAGTCCCAATTTTCAACGCGTCAGGCAGCCAAATGCTGTTCAAAGGTGCTGTACGTCTCACGTTGGCTATGGAAGGAGTACCCAAGAAAAGAGTTGCGTTTTTCGTACTCAAAGGAGGTGATGGTACGTTGGTTTTGGGAACGAACGTGCTAAGTAGCCTTGGGTTTTCCCTTCAGGGGCCGGAAGTCCAGCATCCGGAGACTAAAGAAACAAAGTACCGACAGGTGCAGTCGGCAGACACCGAGTCCAGACCGAAGCCTCGTCGACCCAGGAAAGTGGACGACCTAGGCATCGAGTCGGACAATCAAGTCAAGGTAGTGTCAAGACTGTACATCAAACCAGGAGAAACGAAGTCCATTGAGTTATCATCTAAAGTAGGAGCAGATCGCGTGCTCTGGTCAAATGACGAACTTGTTCCAAATGCAGTCTGTAGTTCGTCAGCACCTGTTATCAGTATTCCGGTAACAAACTCGACGACAAAAACAAAGGTCTATAAAGTGGGGGAGTCAGTTGGTCAATGGGACGCAGCTGAAATAACGGAAAGTACTCCACTTCATTATGCGAATATGCTGGAGCGTACAGCGCCACAGTGTCACGACAGATGTGAAACACTCTTCAACGTTCTTTGGCAACGTAAAAGCAGCCAGCAAGCAGAGACGGAATTGCAGGAGGTCGTACGGTGCTACAACGATGTTTTTGCTATAACGGACCAAGAACTGACGCAAACATCGCTCGTGGAACACGAGATAGATACCGGAACGGCTCTACCTATTCGTCAGAAACCAAGACCTATTCCGATTGGAACTCGAATTGCTTTGAGGCAGATCCTGACGGATCTCAAGGAAAGAGACATTATTGAGCACAGCAAATCGAGTTGGGCTTCACCTATAGTACTCGTGCAAAAGAAGGACGGCACTTTGAGATTGTGTGTCGATTACAGAAGACTCAATCAGGTAACGAGGATCGATACCTATCCGTTGCCTACAATCGATACAATGCTTCAAAGTCTCAAAGGGAAACAATGTTTTTCCACGCTTGATCTCTCCTCGGGATACTGGCAAATAAGATTATCACAAGACGCCAGGGAAAAGAGCGCCTTCACCACTACTGAGGGGCTCTACCAGTTCAAAGTTCTACCATTCGGACTGGCAGCCTCTCCCCCAGTATTCCAGCGGTTGATGCACACTGTTCTAGGGCATCTGCTGGGTGAGGAAGTGATGTGCTATCTGGATGACATACTGATAGCGACGAGTACAATAGATCGACACCAGAAAGTTCTTGCTGCAGTGCTGGAGGCTTTGCGTCGAGCAAATCTCAAACTTAATCCACGTAAGTGTGTCCTGATGGAGCCCAAGGTGGAGTTTTTGGGACATCTGGTGGACATACAAGGAGTTCATATGGATCCGAGTAAGGTATCAGCTATCGTAGAGTACCCGTTGCCACAAACACGTGCAGAACTTAGGACGTTTATTGGCATGTGTTCTTATTACAGGAAATTTGTTCTCGGATTCTCAAAAGTGGCGAGTCCGCTACATGAACTTACGTCCGAAAAACACCCTTTTGAGTGGAACGAGGAGCGAATTAGAGCGTTTGACAATCTGAAAAGAATAATAACGTCAGCGCCAGTTCTATCGCAACCGGATGTTGAGGGTGCAAGGAGCGGCAAGAAGCCTTTTCGCATCCATACGGACGCGAGTTACGTTGGCTTGGGTGCGGTACTCAGCCAAGAAGGAGATGACGGTCTGCTCCACCCTCTATATTTTGCTTCAAAGAGTTTATCTAGAAGCGAACGGAATTACCATATAACGGATTTGGAAGCTCTCGCAGTCGTATTCGCGCTGCGAAAGTTCCATATGTTCGTCTATGGGCTTCCAGTAGAGGTTTGCACCGATCATCAACCATTAACCGCTTTATTCACCAGGAACAACGTATCTGGTCGCATTCTGCGCTGGGCTTTAGAGCTCCAAAAGTACAATATCAAAATAGTGTATCTAAAGGGAGCTGCTAACAAGGTCGCAGACGCACTCAGTCGTGGCGCAGCTGCAAAGGTGGAACCGATGGGCCCTATACCAAACGAGCTAATTGTGGCCGCCGTAGCGAATGAACCCAAGTGGACACAAGACCTTAGAAAGGATAAAGTCTACGGGAAAGTAATTCGCGATCTGGAAGACGGTCATGTAAAGCAGGCAGTCGAGTTTCCAAATGTTTCGATGCGGTACAAGACTGATGACTTTGCAATTTTCGACGGATACTTGTCTTACGTTGGTAAGGAAGGATACCGAAAAGTGGTTCCAAAAGATCACAGGAAAACGGTGTTCTTGGATGCGCATTCGTCGCTTCTGGCCGGTCACTTCGGACCGAGGAAGATATTGAAGAATCTCAGTAAAGAATACTTCTGGGAGACAATGCGTAAAGACGTTATGCAGTGGGCAGAGGAATGTAAAACGTGTGCACTGCATAACCCAAAAACGAAAATGACGCCACCGCTCAAGCCTATAGAAACGACTAGACCGTATGAAATGATTGGAATTGATATTCTCGAAATGGGTCCCACAACTAGTGGAAATCGTTACATACTGAGTGTCATTGATCATTTCACGAAATACGGCGGAGCATATGCTGTGGAATCGAAAGCTGCCGAGACAATCGCGAAAGTCCTTTTTGAAAGATGGATTAGCGAAGGATGTCGTTTCCCAAAATGTATCCTGTCTGACCAAGGCGGTGAATTCGATAACAAGCTGCTTAACGAGTTGTCGAAAATCTTGGGAGCGAGCCAAATTTTCACGAAAGGCTATAATCCACGAGAAAATGGTGTAACGGAAAGGTTCAATAGGACTATTGTGCAGTTGCTAAGGAAGAAAGTCGACATACCAATGGAATGGGATCGCATGCTTCCGTACTGCATTGTGGCCTACAACACCTCCGTTCATGATTCTACGGGAGAATCACCATTTTTCTTGCTCCATGGATTCGATGCGCGTGTACCACAGAAAGCAATTTCTGACCACCAAATTTCAAAGTATATGGTTGATATCGATAGCTACATCAACGAAATGGTAGTCGGGATCAACCTTGTGCATGAGCACGCTCAGCAGCAGAACGAGAAGGCTCGCCAGAGGATGAAGGCGGCTTATGACAAGGATAACAGGGTCATCGAGAGACCGCTGACTCTGGGCGACCGGGTGTACATGCGGATACCTGCAGAGAAAAGTTCATCGAAACACCCCAAACTGGTTAACGAATGGTGTGGGCCATTTAGGGTTCTAGACTGTAGTGAAAATAGTGCTTTGATAACGGCTATCAATGCTAACGAAGAACCCAAGCGCGTTCCGTTTGACCAGTTGAGAAAAGTGCCTAGAGGGGTAGATAATGAGCGCGTTCAGACAACCAAATCTAGGTCAAAAAGAGGAAGGCCTAAGAAAAACAAGAGTGCTAAAGTATCTTGTTTCAGAGTTGCGATCGGTGCCCCAGACAAGGATCCGCTGCACCTCTTCTATCCGTGCTCGTGTGGAATCTTTAACGAACGAGCACACGTCGGGCTGCCTGGACTTCGCTGTAACTTGGCACGATCGAAGAAGGTCCGCAACCTCTTCGAACTGGCGAATGTTGCGTCCATAGCACTCGAACCGGCGTGGGGAGAGCATCGCAAGGAGGCGGAGTTGCTGAAGAAGCAGTCGACCCATCTTACCGTGATTGGACTCAGCTGTGCCATATCAGCTCACCGACAGTTCTGTCATGACTTTGCTATTGCTGTAAAAGAGAACGAAGGAAAACGTCTTTTCCACCCGGCGATCTTCAGCCACTATCCAGGTTATGATATCTCAGCCTACTATGCTCAGGCGATGGCGAGGAGAGAGCAGATCACTGAGTTCTACAGCGATGATATGCCGACGAACTCAATCGTGTTGGCACTTCCGAAGAGTTTCGGACGAGTCCTGACGGATGTTGAACCGGAGGCCACAGTTAAGTTTGTGGTTTACAACCATTTGGGTGATATGGCGGACCAATTGAATAAGCTGTCCATCACCGCGGCGATGGTGTGGGTGTGGCCGGAGGTATGTGAATCACTAGAAAGGAGAAGAATCACGGGGAGGAGCTGCGCCGCGTTTGCATTGAGGTAGTGCAGATGCTTACCGGTCCAAAGCGTGGATTTGACCATTGAATCGAAGATGTGTCTAAGAGCAGCCGTGAGCGACAAGTGCGACGAGCGTTACCACCCATGGCAGAAGGCAGCTGAGACATACTGCTTCGAACACGCTTCGACTGCCGGAAATCAAACTGAAGGAACGCAAGCCGAAGGATCCCAAGACGAGATCAACGTCAACGACCGAGTCGAGCAAAGGACACGAGCCACCAACCAAGAGGAAAATGCCGAAGCGTCCGGAAGTGATGTACCTGTTCACTGAAAACAGAAAAAGTGATGTTCAAAATTAAATAGTGAATGTAATGGAATTATCGTTGTATCCGTTTAACCATTTGCCTATATTTCGTAACCTACAGTATTGAATGGATAGCGGATCTGAATAGCGCGTTGTCTTGAAGTGTTTCGTCGTATACTCTATTTCTATGTTCTCTAGTACCGTGGAATTTCATAACATGATCATTACTGTGCCTGTATTTTGTACATTACAGCATTTTATTTACCATATCACCGTTGCAGATGGTTTGTTCATGTAATAATAAATAAATAAATATATAAATCAAAATAAATAAACATATTCGATAAAGCACAGCAAAAACAGTTAAAGTTATACAAACCTGAACGAAAAAAAGATAAATAAAGAGATGATTGGGACAAAAATAAGAGGAAAATGACATTCATAACATTCAAAAAAGATTGACGGGCAGAAAAAATAGGCGGCGGTTTTTTAAAGTCTAAAATTACCTACTTGTGCATTCGGTATTGTCGCTACCTCTCTAGCCGTATCTAGTGTACCGGCCATGCTGAATATCATATGCATTATATGAGAATTCAGTAGATTTGCCTTGTCCTCCAGTAGCACAGCAAGAGTCTAAAAACAAACAATACATTGCTACGACAGCAAAAGAAGAAGAAAACAAGAGGAAAAGGCCTGAAAAAAAGAAAGAAAATAAAAGAAAATCCGACCTGATAGGCCCTATTTGCATGCAAGGTGGCCTGTAGATTACTATTAGACCTGACAGCTGAGACAACTGCTTTCAAGCTAGCATAAAGACCTTCAGAATCGGTGGCCATTGCCACAAGACCATAGAGGCAGGCAAATCCGCCCATAGAATCCAACAAGCGAGGCACTGGTCGAGGAATGAAGGTTCGCATTCCGAGATACCTGAAAGCGAAGTTTAAAAAATACCCTAAAGAGCGCCTCAAGAAGCACAGCACATGCTCTTAGGAGGGAAAATGTCTTGGCCTTCCACTCACCCAATAATCACTGCACCGAAGGCTCTTCCTGCTCCTGGAGCGTGTGCAGCGGTGTTCAGCAGGATTCGTAAAGGGGTGCTGTTATCGCTTGATGAGATGCCCAACTAAATAAGCAGCAGTATACAATTGGAATATGTCATTTTAAATTGAAATCAAATAAAACTCTATAAAAAAAACTATACGTGAGGTGCTAGGATTTCCGCATCCAGCTTGTTATGAACAGTTCGTATTTTCGCCAATGTCATCTCGCTTGTGGCCATACCATTCAATGCGAAAACGATCTAAAACAGCAGAACCTCACAAACGTATGGGGTACCCAGATTTTGGAATTCTCTTCCATCTACAACAGTGAAAGTCCTAATCTGTAATCAGCAAAGAAAAACTAATGCTCGGCAGCTTAATTTGATCAAATGAAGATAAATTAAAGAACGTTCAATGAAATGGATCAGTTGATAGAAGAGAATTATTGACAATGAATAAGAGTACTTCAGAATATTACATGGAATAAATGAAAAAGGTCCCACCTTTTCTTCCTGTACAAGAGACGTTCTGTCAGGTCCGATAGCTTGCAGACTGCCGACATAATGTGGCTGGAGATCGTATATATTACGCACCACTTCCGGCGACAAAGGTTCTTCGATCAGAAATGTAGACGCTAATCGGTACCTTAACAAACATATGTTAATGATAATAATCAAATCAATAGAGAAAAAGGTTAACCAACACAGAGACAACGGAAAATTGGGCAAGATCCTCCAACATAGATAGTAAAAAAATCAAAATAAACAAGGTAATGTATGTTAAAACAGTGGTATTTCTCACCTCAATCGGCTCGGACGTCTCATGGCTGGCAACGTGCCAATGACCGCATTCACCACATGGGTATGAGCCAACTGGGTTGCAGCTCCACCAGCCGTTAACACAATATACTGCAGCCGTTGGGTAGACACAGCCCGCCCGTTGATGTAAACCGTGGCCTGTACAGTAATACAGTTACCCACGACATTGAAATTACTCGATTATTGATCGTACTATTGGTAAAAACATACCTGACTAGGTTTTAACACCGAACGTGAGAGAACAACACAAATATGCGTCCATTCCATCGGTCGTACAATATCAGCCAGCGTCACTCGGATGGCCTTTAAATGAACGGCATCAAAAAAATGTTCAGAAGAAAACAAGACAGAAAAATAAAAGATGGTATCAACAGTCACAAGAAAAACGAATTTAATAAACCCAAAAGCTGAGACTCTTCTGAGCTGAGCAGACTTACCTTCTCTGAAGGAATCTTTGCCTCCTTTTCCAGATCACCGCCCGGATTTTCGTGCTCATCAGTGGAAATGAGTAGACTGCGATCAATCGGACTGAACTGGATCGTTAGGCATGCCAGATGACAAGGTCCCTAAAAAAGAAAATCTGACTCCCATCCATTCCAACAAAAAAATGCTATGTAATTTCTCGGATAATTCAAATCTTTTCAATAAATTGCAAATTCGCACCTGTTTTCTACGATCGTCCTGCCACGTAACTGTCCGCATGATAGTCAATAGCCTTAGGGGATGTGCGTCCAATTTTTTGTCTGAGAATGCGTCAATGTAAAGCCATCTGAAAATTTTGAATACAGATGATACAGATACAGCAAACTGGATCAATAAATGGAGAAATTCTGCCCAACTTCAAATTTCCAGAGACAAAAAATAGCAAAGGAATTACTCACGTTGATAACGAAATCCCATTGAGAGGAGGAAACACTCTTTCGGTCCTATTTGACGAGAAGAGCGGCGCCAGTGACGGAATGAATAGGCAACCGAAGCCTTCCATTGCCAAATCCGTCTCCACAAACGATGGGGCATGGGAGAGACGTTGATCACGTGGAGTCATCATGGACACCAGTGCTTTGACCCTTGAAAATATAAAAATATGAGATGTTTGCATTCTGTTCAAAATAGTCGCTGGTGTATGTAACACTAACAGTACAGCGTTGTACAAAATTCTAAAGTCAACGACTCGTTTTGGGAAGTTCTAATCATCTTATCACTGTCCTAAGACTAATGTTTTTGCGCGTTCGTTTGCGGCTCGAGCAGGTCCCACATTTACTTTTTTAAGAACGGAGGTCCCTCAGTCAACGCATGGCTTTTCAGCTTTTGAACGAATAGCTTCCAAGAAATTGCTCAGGTTTTAACTTTATTGTGTGTGTTAACATTTTTACTCTTTGTATTGACTCTATTTACCTTACGTTGACTTAAAGTATCTGACGTATTCTACCGTCAACTATTCGGCGTTCTATTTGATACTCATTCTTTTATCTGACGATTGTCTTAAACATCGTAACAAATAAATAAATAAATAAATATATGGTTCTTCCACGAGTTTTGGACCGATAGGCCAGATACCCAGTCTATCGGAACCAACAAGCGCCGATTAACAGAAACGCTGATATATACAATTATCATGCTTCATCATCTAGTTTGAGAGTCCAGAAATAACGGACCAGTCGGACTCCCAAGGAGAGATGAGCATAATAGTTGTATACCAATATATTTGGAGGTTTAGCGCAAAACACGTCTTTCTGTTTCCGGCACTGATCGTTCGACCGCATAAGGCACGGTAGTGAAATGATAAGCATAACTATTGTATGAATGTAACACGAATTTAATGGATCCCGAAAATAGTTTCGTGTATACATTAATTTGAAGCTCAGATTTGGGATTGATAACATCGTTAAGAAGGAGACTGTATGCTAGGAGGGGTTGTTTACAACCAAGTGCAATAGCTCTTTCCTGCGAGAAGTAGAAAACAACTAGATGGGAGGGACAAGTTGAGCCCCACTATAACACCAGTCTGCCACAGGCTAAAACGACCACAGCGGCGCCGATTTCGAGGTCACATCCAAATTGTGGTAAGCGAGACCTACACAGCTGCCTGCAAAACCCTCGAAGGGTCCTGAATTCACCCAAGACCCTTAAACTGAGCCGAAGGAACGAATGCAAACCCGATACATTAGTCCTGCGTTTTGAATGAAATTTTAGCATTCTAGTCTCCTGTTAATGAAATTGTCCTCGTCTTCCTTCCCAATACGCTGCAACGATTGCGCTTCTGGGGGTTTTCAAAACTTCGCAAAGATCGCGGCAATGTTTGATCTGGTAGTCTTCGTCTTGACCAGGTCGTCTTCGTCTATATTTGGACTTTCAGACTCTTAAGTAATATACGTCAATACGCTAGTCTGTGTGAATAAAGACATTATCGATCTGGGTTCTGAGCTCCAAACTGATAAATGCAAATATCGTTGTTCATCGTTATGCCGATATTCAACCAGAGCCGTACATGGCAATCATAATATCAGAGGTTGATAAAAAATCGAACAAACCTCTGCAATGGTACAGGACCTCCTTCGTTCGGTCTCGATGGCTCGTCATTTTCTCCTTCGTCTAGATTCCGACAACAAAGTGGCAAATCAAGGCGAAGAAAATGTCTGCAATATTCCTTCTTGATATATAATCTTCTTGAAAACTTGGAAATACACAATTAAAGACAGTACACCCATTTTTAGGGACTAAAGTGAGAGCGAAGAGTAGTATGAAAGCAACAACAGTAGTAGTGAGTTGAAAAAACTAAGCCAAAATCCAAGAAAGCATCAGCAATCGTGATCAAAAAATAAAATTTCAAATTTCTACCCCACCTCAACTGACAAGGCTGCATTGACTGATACGACAATCGCTCCAGCACATAGTAGAACGGATGTAACAGTATGTGATTCTCACAAAGAAACAGCTTCGATGCTATGGAGAGCAAGTGACGAGGCATATCGACCTAAAACAGTCACTTAATGTTTTGGAGTCAAACAAAATAATGAGGAAACACACCTGGCACATCAACTGTTGATTCCTCTCAGGTTTCAGAAGCGCCTTCAACAGTAAACCACTGTAGTACTGCGCACCGACGAGCCACTTCATGTTGTCAGAATGAATGGATGGAAGTAATGAAAGGATTGACTGCACAGCTCCAGGGTGAACCTTTAAGCGAAACGAAATGCGTATTGAACAGATTAGACAACAAAGGATGAGAAACAAAAGCTAACCAAAACGGAAGATGTCCAGGATACGATACACTCTTCAAGAGAGCCATCCGATGCCGACCACGTCACATCCGATGACATTCTAGAAAGAAGGAATTCCGATCAATACATCAATAAAATAGATCAATAAAACTAATGCACAGTAAAAGGTGAAGTGATGGCGTTAATCATTCCCTTGCACTCGTCTTTCATTCAATTCGTAGAAACATGGTGAATGCGGAATGACTTGTGGTATTTGGTCTATACAATGACACGCCGGGGACAGATGCTATTCCATGCCACTGTTTATTTATTTATGTATTTATTTGATTGTTCTATCCGACATCAAAACCGAGAGGAAGGAGTAAAATTCTTGGCGTGGGGTCGGACTTAGGAGACTAAGACAAAGAAATGGCTACAAAAAAGCGAGTTCGAAAAACAGACAGCAGGAACTAATGATACGATAAAGAACTGTCCTTACCTCCCCAGGGAAGTTTGCTACCTATTTACCCGATCCAGGACCGGGATCTATGAACGGTTCACCGGCCGGTTACAGTGATATTCCCCTCGGTTACCCGCCAAAACGTGATTCAGGGAGTCAATTTGGCGGTGAACTGGCCGGTGAAATTCACCGGCGGTTTCGTTCATGAATCCCGGCCCAGGAGGGATGGAAGGTTCGGTTAACTGCGGACGAGTAGCGACCGCTCGACCGTGCGGGTGTCAGCAGCTCCTCTTACCACCGCAGCACGCGCGCACAGTGCATAAAAAAAGGTAAAGGTAAAGGTGCCGGCGTTGATCAGTCCCCGAAGGACGCGCCACCGCATTCATGTTCAATTCAGAATCGTAGAGGCATGGTGAATGCGTATTTGGCCTATACAATGACCTGCGGGGGCCAGCCGCTATGCCAGGTCAGTGTCTTTACCTTCCCAGACTAGTCCCGTACCAATTTACCCGACCCCGGAGGGATGGAAGGCTTGGTTAGCTCGGGCCGGGATCGATCGCTCGACCGTGCGGGTGACAGCAGCGCCTCTTACCACTGCACCACGCTGGCCCCTGCACAGTGCATAATAAGTAGTAAAAATCAAACTGAATGAGGCAATGAACGCGGATCCTAGAAAGCATAAAAAATGACTCTACTGGCAACAGGTATCACTTTAATCGTACATTTCGTAAATATCTAGCCATACACTCAGATTTGACGTTAATAATCAACCACCTTCTCAATCCATGTTTCCCGTTTTGTACTTCAAAATAACATTTTATGACTTTTACTACTTTTACTACGGTATGTATTTTATGTTGACAATGAACACGCATCCTCAACGATAAGGGATTGAAAACAACAATTCTCACTTTTCGTAGTTATCCAGTGCCATGTTGAATAGAAGCCTAATGATGTAGTTGGCAAAGAAGATCGACGGCGGCATCCCAGCTGGGATCGAACTGAAGATCCAAAAAAATCTTTGCATAGAAAAAAAAACATAGAGAAGATCTACTATTAGCAGAAAGGATGGCAATCTACAGAAGTCTAACGCCTTAACAAGGAATACCCTGACTGTATATCCTCATCCATTTTGAACACAGCATGACACGCCGCCAGTTCGTCCTTCAGCTCGGAGCCCTAAACAATTGCATAATGGCAGAATATTTGAAAAATCCCAAATAATCGATACCTGCAGCCGCCATTCAGGTTGAACCACATCCACCACCGTGTTCTCACAGAACGCACCTGTCAGCCGAAGCACCGTGGTGATGCTATCCCAGCTTACCTAAAGAAGAGGTTGAATTTTACGTCGAGTAGATAAAACGTTAAAAATAGGGTAAAAATAGTGAAAACCTTACCTCAACGGCGAAATATTTCGCGTTCGATGGCTCGAATCTCATACTGATCGTGAGCACTTTAAATATGAGATGGATAAAATCGAGAAGTTCTACGGCCTCCGCTGGAACTGTTCCTAAAAATGTATTACTTTGGTGTTCTACTTCAGCTGAAATGAGAATTCACCAGGATTTTCAAAGAACGAATGCGCGGCACTCTTGAATTTGATTTTGGACACCAATCTTACTATTTAGAACACTGGTAATGAGAGCAAAAGCAACGAGAAGTGCTCTAGAGATAGTTGTAACATGCTATAAACGCTAGAAATGTTGCTTTGGTACATAATCACAAAAGGAGAAAACTGAACAAAATTACTGCACAAAGTATTTGAGGATTCAAAAAGAGAACGAACCTTGAGATTCATCCATTCTTGAGAACGCTCCCTCCAAACCAAGAAGCATGGAGATGAGACCGAGATAGCCTCCTGTCTTTCTGAACTGCACGCGAACCTTGTGGCTTTCTCGAAGTACACCCAGCACCGTCTTTAAGATGAATAATAAAATTCCAATATTTACAGCTGCGAAGCCAAATTTTACAGATTCAAGCTAACCTTCAGGAGATCCACATTGAACTCCAACTGCTGCTGAGGTCCCACTTGACTGATCACCTATAGAGAACGATAATAACAGGTCCAAATAAGGGAAGTACTAATATAAATGGCAAAAAAATACCTGGATAACACCTGCTATGTACTGGTCTGTCGACGCCAACAATAGTAGCTGCTTTAGCAGTTGTAAACTACTACTTCGCCATTCCCCGGTGACAACTGTGAGCACACTCAGCAGAGTTCGCGCTCCAAAACAGTCCGAGAACATTCCTGCAGAATAATTTCAATATGTGAAATCTAGTTGCTGGGAAAACTATGAAGTCGCAGTGATAAATAATAACTCACTGGCATTTTCCAAATTTCCCTTGATTATAACAGTTAGAAGGTCAGTGGCGAGTAACGTGAGTTTCTTTTCGTCCTCAGTGAGAACTCGCTCTGCAAAATTCTTGGCGTGAGCGAAAATCGTACTTTAGCGATTGTACACAAAAAATTTACGTTTATACTGCGCGAACAGATTATTGATTATATAGCACAGAGTGTCCAGGAGGCCAACTTCTCGGAATGCATCCTTGAAAAGAAGTTTTTATATGCTACGAACTGAACACTTACCCAACTGAGGCACGTACGTCAGAAAGAGAAAAGAAAACCTAAATATATGAAAACAAATAATCACTGAAAAACTACTCCAGGTTCCGAGCATTCTATTCATTGAAAAAAAAACTCACAGAAAACTAAAAAAGAGAAAAAAGGAGGGAAAAAGAGAACGAATTTTCACACCTTTATCACTGAATCCACGGTTAAAAGCCGAAATGCGGCCTGCACAGCAGCGATGCAGATGCTCTGCTGTCCTGACGCCAATTCGGTTTTCATTTGAACGCATATACCAATCAACTCTTTGCACGGAATGTAATTCAAATGAAATACACAATGCTCGACTAGTTCGAGTATCTTACTCTGAAACAGAAAAAAGATGAAAAAAGGAAAACAATTATTTATGAAAACTTCAGGGCTCACCCTGACTATGTCGTCTTTTCTGTCCATCTGTTCAATGAACAAAGCGAGTGGGTACTCTTTGTCAAGAATGAAATAGTTGGCCGAATCACAGGTGTATATGGAATGGACAATGTCAACAGATGTCGCGCAAACCGCTGAACTTTGACTCTGAAATGGTAAATGTCAACTGGAGCTTTATTAAAAGAAGGATTGCCTATTTGGACGAATTTATAAGAACAAGTTTTTACAAAATAGAAATTAAAGATAAGTCGATCTGTGAGAGACACTGACAGCGACTTCCAGCGTAAATGCGAACATATATTACACAAAGATTGGGTACATACCTCGAGAAATACTTTGTGAATAAGTCCAAACGCTTGAGTGTTACGAACGGAGAGCCCATTACCGGCTGGTGCCGGTAAGTTAAACGTGGGGAGTTGTACGAGACCCGATGAGTGCTAAAACGAAAATGAATTGAACGTGTCGACTCAGTTGAAAAAGTACCGTGAACACACCTGAGGTTTAATTTCGTGTGGACCATTTGTTATAACAGATATCAGCATTAGCATGATGTTACGAACAATTTCTTCGTTATCTTCATTTCTGCAAGACAATCTCGTATACTTAATTTCGAAACCATTTTGTGAAAAGGCTACAAATTTCGATTCAAAAAACAAGAAAAGAAAAGGCGAGAAATTCACGTTCGCCTAAGGACGGCAAACACATGTGAAAGAAATGCTTTGAGAAATACCTCAACAAAAAATCCTTGATTACGAGGTAACCGTTACATTGGCTAAAGCATTCAATTAGCTGATTGGTTTGCCTTGATGAATCTTTCAATACGCACAATAGGCATATGATCATCTCAGCCGTTTCCTAAAATGTAAATATAGACACGAAACTTAATTCATTTTATACCGGAAAGTGTACAATTCACAAGAGTTACCTGTGGTTGGAGTTTTGGAGATTTGAGATTCGTTAAGTAGGTTCGAATGCAGTCCTTTGTAGAAATGTACTTGATCGCAGTTGGAGTCAAACTCTGGAATTATTCGTCAAAATCAAATTATTCTTCGACGTAACGAGACCGAACTAGAAGAAGAGAGGAAATAAATCACCAAATCATCACTTGCAAGTAATCAAAAAATCATTAAAACTGAAAAAAATGGCTCATATGAGTAGTGTGTCACAATGCAATAAATCTGAATATTATTTAAATGTCTTACCTTAGCTGACAACGCCTCCAATACCCGAGCAGTCGTTTTTCGCCATTGGACATTTTCAGGGGGCACAGAGGACGACGAACCAATGAATAGAAGCAATAAGTCGTCTTTCTTGGCCAGTTCTTCACAAACATATCTGCAAATATAAATGTACCACATACAGCGTTGAAAATTTTATGGCACAAAAATAGTTTTCTTACAAAAAAATTGCAAAATTTCCAGGAAGATAACCTACTTGAATGAACAAAGTCGGTCCAGCAAGCACGTGAGCAAATCGTTCAGCTTCGCTCGTGCTTCAGCAAGTTCCTCATTCGCAGGAAGATCGAAGAACAGGTAAATCGTCTTCACTAACGTGCTGGGCAGAGATACCTTGCAGACGGAGTTTATTATGACCTCATCGTCCCTGAAAACAGGGTCCTCCTCAATAAATTCGGATTAACTGTTATACTGCAGGATAAAAATCTTTTTTGTACTTCTATACCAATCGAACAAAGGACACAAAATTATTGATGGCTAGTACTGTTATTCACATTGGCTTCTGCCACCATGAACACAGTAAACAATAGAAGGATAGAGATCTGACTTCCAAATTACATTCAAAAACAGCTATATTCCCTGGCAAATGCTGAGTGAAATAAGTGCATTATAACTACTCAAAATACTAATAATACAACTGGAGAACACTCACGTGGATATTAGAAAATATATCGAATTCAATAGCAACCATCCTTTCTGAGAAGAAGACGGTTGCAGGTACTCGGCAATGCTTGCCGCTGCTTCAACAGTGCCGTGACTAGATGCTCTGAATTGCAAACTATTGGGGAAATGGACTTTTCTTAAATATCTGGGAAAAGCTCAGCAAAAAATATTTAAAAAAAAACAGAAATGAAAGTACAATAAGTACGTACCTCTGTCTAACCTCTCGCACTAATACACTACAGAGGAACGTCGTAAAGTTCAGAATCTCCTTGAACTCCGCCTTTAGTTCAGCCGGAGTGAACATTGCCATAACCTGTAACCGTATATATCAGGGTATATAAAATTTAGGTCAACTACGTTTTTTGGCCAGCAATCTTTCAATAGTCGCTAGCGTCTCTACCCAAGTCATAACATTAGTTAAAAAATAGGAAAGTTCAAGAAAACACTTGAAAATAATAACAAAAAAAGACGTGTTCCCAAAGGCTCTGTAAGCCCCCATGGCTCCCATAGGCTGGCCCAGAAAATAGGCAGAAAAATTCTAGATCATCACGCTACATGGACCGTCGTGCGTGCTGCTTTTTCTTCTTTATTATATGAGAGCGATACTTGCTTGTATAGTTGCTCCAAATATTCTATTTTAACAACAAGATCGAAAACACCAGACGCTAGAAGCCTTTCCAACTACCTATTGCTGTTCATTTAGCCGAACTGTCCTCATTATTGAAAATTAAACGTAAAAACCTATAACACGCACATATCAACACACAAACACCCATTACAAAAGAAGAAGAGGACGAACCAGCGAACAATTATGTTCGTTAAGAGTAATTAATTAACTAAATACTTGAATACTGGTCAATAAAAATAAAAATACGACTCATAAATAAAAAAGACGGCCACCAGATATAAACATATGGAACCTAGGTGTTTTGTCGCAGAAACAACGGGCTATAGGTAGACTTTGGCGCATCGTCTTGTTTTGTAATTGATGAATGAATAAAGAAATTGGTATCGATCTGGTCATTTAACGAGGACAATAAGAAATTATTCTGATATAAAAAATCCTCCTGGCCAAACAAAAAGCACCCAGGGAAAACTAACCTTTGTGAATAGCGGCAGTAGTCTATTCGGATCGACATCCTTGGAGCCTGACAGAGGTATTCGCATATACTCACTAAACGTCTTCCTCAAATGAAGAAGCGTTAGAGTTCGGTCGGCTTTTTCTCCCATTGCAAAGCGATGGGATCACCCGAACGGGTGACCTTGTACGAGTTACGAAGCAATCTGAAAGCAAGAAGAATAGAAAAATAAATTCAAAAAAAATCATACACTGTTCCCTCTCACCGTAACTTAGCATAAAGTAGGTGTAAACAAATGTAAATGAATCAAGGATCTGCAGTTGTTCAGGAACGAAAATCCCTAGGAGTTCTGGTTTAAACCAGTTCTACGTACATTCAGGACAAAACCGGTATGGATCATGTACAACTACCCAACCACTATAAAAAGGACATTGCTGATCAACAACAGCGCCAATATATCGATGATTTTCCGGTCTGACAACGATCACGGGGGATTAGGGTTGGTGGGCAAGCAATATTCGTAACTATGAGAAACACCTAGTAATAATCTAATTCTATTACCGCACCTTTGGGAAGTCTCGGCACCATTCCACTTGTTGGACACCAGCACTCGATTTTTTTCAGCCAGAAATTTTTTCTTCAGAAATTAGCTGAAACTTCGCCTATGGGGTAATTGGGGGCGCTGATCACGAATCTGCTGTCCGTTTTTCACGTGGGTGGTCTCGGACCTCTGAAATCACCACTTGAGGGGTCCAGTCAGGGTCACCGATTTTGCTGAAACTTCGTCCATGGGGGTTCACTGGTGTCCTGAACACGGTGGTGGAGTCCGTTTTTCAAATGGCGGTCGAATACGGCAGTTATAGGTGAGTTTCACCGGGTAAGGTCAGTAGGTACTTACCTATAACTGTCGTATTCAGCCGCCATTTGAAAAACAGACTTCACCATCGTGTTCAGAATCCTGACTGGACCACCCAAGTAGCGATTTGGGTGGTCCGAGACCACCTAGGTGAAAAGCGGATTGCAGATTCGTGTTCTGGACCCCGAACAACGCCTCTAGGGGTACTATTTAAGATGTTGTACCCCACCGCTATGTTGAGCTTTCTCACATTAAATAGTGCTTGTCTTGAGTAGAGTCAGAGCCTGTGTCTCCTCCCGCCGCGCACTGTTTCGCAAGGCTTTTGGCGATTACAGCTCAACATGTCGGTGGGGTACAACATCTTAAATAGTGCCCCTAAAGGCAAAGATCAGCGGAATTGGTGATCCTGACTGGACCACCCAAGTAGCGATTTGGGTGGTCCGAGACCACCCGCATAGAAAACGGACAGCAGATTCGTGATCAGCGCCCTCAGTTACCCCCCCCCCTGTGCAAAGTTTCAGCTAATTTCTGAGGAAAAAAATTCCGACTGAAAAAAATCGAGTGCTGGTGTCCAACAAGTGCAATAATGCCGAAGTCTCTTCTTCTCGCAGAGAGTGGGACTCCACCATCAAAAGGAACAGAAAATACTGGATATTTTTTAAGGAAGAAATTGGGAAGTTATGGTAAAATTCAACGAAGTGTTTCCATTAATTCAAATCCGACCGGTATCCTAAAATCTCTTGATATTCGCAGTCATGCCCTACTATTCCAGTGTACTGTCTAGAAAACAAAATTCGGGTTTCAAGCTTGATTAACTTTCTGTATTACATGCACTTTTATAAGATTTGTAGCCGTTGTCTTCAAAATTAACGGGACGCAACCGGCTATTTTCAAAAGAAACTGTTTCCAACAGCAAAGATTTCACCCTTTTTTCGCTCTCAAACGCTATTGCATTAAAAAAGTAGAAAAATAAAATATTAACCGAATGGATTTCACCTCCACTACAGGAAATCTATCGACCACAAGCAGCTGAGAGCGTTTACGCCATCTAGTCGCTATTCTGAAGCTCCAGCTTCACAATGAACGTGTTCTCCCTGAAGTACATAATTAATATTATCAAATAAAATACCAATTTAAATCGAATGGAATGCGGTCTGGTACGCCGCAGGTGGCCGAGGATTCACACCTCAACAACATCGAGCAACGTCCTCTAATTGTGGCAGAATCGATCGAAGCGCACAGTGGCAGTATCCACAGGTACTCAGGGCTCTATTTAAGAAGAAATGGAGGAGAAAAGCAAAAAGAAAAGAAAAAAGAGAAAAAATAAAAAGGGAGCAGCTGGGAGGCCTCAGTAGAGCAAAACGAGGGAGACGTCAGAGACGCAGAGGAGGCTCGCTGCGAGGGGCAGAGCGCAGACGCCGAGAATCGATCGCGCCGTGCGCCCGCCCTCGTCGCTTCATCGTTATGCACAGCACAGCGCTCCACCGTAATTAGTTCCCGAAATTGATATATTTGGGTGGGGGGGGGGGGGTGAGGAGGACCGGATGATTCATCCTCTTGATGCTTTGGTAGCAGGAAGGGCTCCGGTTGAAAAATTAAAAGGGAAGGTAAGGTTGATGTAAAAAGAAATGAAGAAAATTGAGGACTGAGTGAGTAATCAAAATTGGTGAATTTCCGGTTCGTGGAGCAATTGTTTGCAGTTATTGGACCTAACACCGTGTACTTCTATCGTGTAATACTCTTATCTGGTCTTGCCAACTATATGGTTATATTATTTTCTTGCTTCGCCAAGTCAAAATTTTACTTGCCCTTGTAGCATCTCAGGCGTGTTCATCAGGTCCTACTATTTTTTCTGTTTAGTTGGGATTTGGCCGTTTGTAGCGTTTCACCGATAAAACGCGTCAGACGATTTTGATGTGGCTGGAATTGCTCACTTTAGAAATTCCTTTTCGACTTTGTTGGTGTTCATTGTTTTTAGGCGCGTCTCGCGACGTATTCAAATAAATAAATAAATAAGTTTGTTAAATTAGGCTAGCAAATTGGTTGCTGACAGCGTGGGAAGGAAAGGGACTGACTTGTATTAACATCAGATCCAAAAAAGGCATTGTATTGGCAAATACGCGGGATGGCCGAGAGGTTACGAGCTTAGGCTCAAGATCTCGATGATCAGGGTTCAATCCCGTCTCAGGCAGAAACCCTTGCCTAGCTTGGAAATAGCTGAAAAGGGTGTTGGTACCAGCGTCAGGCCCGTGTGACAGGTCGGCCGATGGAGGAAAACTGTCACAATCACAAGACGGATCGATGGACGTATGCAAGGAAGCGGCGCTCATGAACCTGCGATCCACCAGACCACCCCCACATGGAGCTCTGGATCGAGACAAGATGGCAGTCTGGCACCTCAACAAATGCGGGAGCAGCACCAAGGAGAAAGAAGACGGAGCGACTATCATGAAAGACGTACCCCGTAACTGATCGGGATTAAACGTTGTGGAATAAAAAGATTGGCAAATACGCATTAGCCGTTCCTCTACGATTCGAATAGAAGGTGGATGCGCGGCGCATCCTTTGGGGCTTATAAGCTGAGTCCTACTTTTTCCTAATTTTTTTCCTAGTTTTTCGCCCTTCGACTGATCTCCTTCCCTTAGGCCTACGTCTTAAATGTAGCTTATACCTACAACCTAGGCTATCCTACTAATAAATAAGCGAAACTGTTTGTCAACTCTAGGGTCCCGTCGCGATTGCCCGTTACCGTACTCCCAGTGACGTATTTCATCGGTTCCTCGTCGTCTTTTGCTGCATGCTTTTTGTTCTTCGTTTATTTGTTACTATAAATGTTTTATATGTTTCCTACTATTCATTAGTTCATTTGGCGAGCTGCAGGCCGCTGAATTGCTGGTGTACTTCTACGAGATAGTCATCCTTCTCGTTGCTGGTTTGAAAATCGCTGCCTTTTACTAATAGAGCATTTGCCCGGGATTTCACGAAGAAATTGGACCACACGCAAATGTTCAAGTGTTCTTCTGAGTGTCCCGTGGGATCCAATCGTTAATGGCCTCGGTCCATCGGTCGCCACAGCATCGCATTAGTTGTCGGGCCAACCTGATGTTCTTGTTCATCCTTCAGGCGAGAGCTTCTAAGGTTTTAATTCTAGAAAATCCTTAATTGTTCGGATCAGCGCAGGGGTTGGAGCATAAGGATGTAAAATAACTTCAGTACCAGTTAAATAGGACGACTTTAGACGGAATCTCACCAGCAAGCTCGTAGAATGTACCTCGTAAGAACATCCTAGGTGTAACATTCTCAGGGGGAAATAAAGAAATTAAATGTGACAACGGCATTGGTTTGCGACACTGCTGAAGTAGAACTGAAGGAGAAGAACGGCACTGGGCCATCCATCAAATGGACAAGCTTCTACGGACAATCACTAAGCCAGGCCATACTTCAAAACGTTGAACTTTGCCAGAATGCCAGGCCTCCTCCGCCTTCTAGCAAAAAAAGTAAAATAAAATAGTTTAAGGTTTGTAATAGCCTACTAATATCAAGCAACAGCTATTTGTTTAACTATTTATTTATTATGTACACCACTGAAGGATGTTCGGAGTGACTCGCTTCGTTCAGGCGAGAGACGGCATACGGATCTCCGAGCTACGTCGACAGTCGAAGATCAGAGACGCAGTCGTATGGGCCAAGTTGTCGAAGATCAGGTGGGCCGGACACAATGCGATTTCGTGACGACCGTTGGACGAGAGCAGTTAGTGACTGGATTCCACGGGACGTCAGAAGAACACCAGCTCGCCCACCTTTGTGCTGGTCGGACTTCTTCGTCAAAACCCTGAACGACCGATTCGATGCTCTTCGTGTTCCTCGAGCGAGCAGGACGCACTGGTCTACCTTGGCACGCGAAAGGGACGAATGGAGACGTTACTGGCGCCCGCTCGAGCAAATCGATGATGAACGGGACGACAGGTGATACAGGTGATGTACACCACTAGGTGCGCCAAACTGCAATTGAAGAGGCAATCAAATCAGCTAAATCCATTAAATGGTTAAAATGGAGGAAAACACAAATCTGAACACTGTAAAACCTGAAATTATCAGAATCTAAAACAAAATTGAATGGAAAAAAGAAAAAAACCCAACTGAATACGATAATAGCTATAGTGTAGTAAGAAGTTTCCGAAAACGAGAGCAGGTCAAAACATCGGGCTGTCAATAATATCAATAATATTTTCACCTAACAATCTCGAGAGGCTTAATGCGTAAAAAATTACCGCTGATTGATCCAGGGTTACGTGCCTATCTCGAACAAGTTGTAAAATAGTCTGAACTCTGCCGTTTGCTGATGTTTTACTGAGGAGCTGCTGTTTCAACCCCTCCAATGTAGGAAAAATGAAAACCTCCAAAATTAAGAAAACGGACTGGTCCCACAACCTATTGCCCAGATTCATGAACGGACGAGCGGTCTCCGAAACGGCGGCGCAGCGAGAACCAGACGGCAGAGTCGATGAGAGATTGGGTTTAACACAGGATGGGGGTTTACCTATGATGAATCTGAGCCTAGGAAACCTAGGGTATCCGATCTAATAAAAAGCGAAGGAATCCTGCTTCAAGCAGCAGGACACTATTGACATAGGAGTCATCTGTAACTCAACCCATCCCGCAGTCCGAGCCCTCTGGAAAGCCGCCATCCATTCATGAACTCGTCACGAAAATTCTGGGTGACGTTCCTCGCCACGGGGCTAATTTGTCGAATTAATTCTCTTCGCGAACCCTTCCAGAGCATTCAGAGTCTTTTATTGAAGGCTATGCACGTCATTTCCTATTTATCTTGCTCAGTGTCACTTTTTTTCGTGGAAAATCTTTCCTCTCCTCCCATTTCAAATGGTAAAGGTAAAGAGGATGGCGCCTTTATTTGCTGTGCTCCTCAGCGTTGAACATCCGATTTCAGGATTTCATTTCGTTGAGAAGCTTCTGGAATTTCATCGTTGCGTCACTCCACAAATGGAATTGTTGCCGTCAGAGACGAGTGTGGGCGGGTGGTTGTGTTTTTCTGCGCTGCAACCTCAAAATCCATTCGACTGCCAGAGGACGAGCGCACAACTTCGTTGTTTAGGCTGAGAGGCTTCACAAGACGAGTAATCAAGGAAAAGGCGCCCACAGCCCCCGGAACTTCCAGCGTCTCCAGCATTTATTTGTTCGCCGTCTACAAAACGTTCCAGAGGAAACGGCCCAAAGCAGTCCTAAATCACCTACAATTAGGGCCCAAAACGCATCACGCACGCCCTCCGATGGTTAGTAGCAGGGGTGTGCGGATTTTTTTTGAAAATGCGGAACGGAAATGGCCAAAAATGGCTGGAAACCGGAGCACGGAATACGGAAACGGAAATAGTGCAAAATGCACTAAATTATTGAAATTTATACAAAACTGGACTACGATACGTTTCCTTTTCTGTTTCTAAACGTACCGATCGAATGCTCGTTTTGTTTCCCCTAGAAAGTGTCGGCACTCTTCCAAATTTTGGACTCCAGAGGTCGAAAAGAAAAAATTTTCGCTGAAACTTTGCGTAGGGGGGTTTTTTGGGGTCCTAAACACGATGGTGCAATCCGTGTTTCGATTGGCCGCCGGATACTGTAGTTACAGGTAGGTCCTGACAGGTAAAGTGGGCGGAGTTACTACACCATTTCTATATTTTCCGTTTTATCAAAGCTTCAAGATATTCATCAACAACGATGATGCAATCCGTTTTGAAAATCGACATGTAAAGTGAGCGGAGTCAAAATCAACAATATACATGTAACTACAGTATCCGGCGATCAATCGAAAAACAATTAATGATTGCATCATCACTGTTCATGGACCCCGCGCCAGACACGTAAACGCGCGGTCGTCAATGGGTTAAAGGCGGAACGTTTGGCCAAAAATGGCTTTTCGAATTCGTAACACGTCCAAAATTTGGAACATGCACTAAATTATTGGAATGTCTACTATTTTGGTGAAAGCGTTCAATGTTTAGTGATAGCTTTGAAGTGTACGGTGGAAATTCTTCACAAAAACCACATCAATTTCATTCATCTGTATAAACTTCGGTATAAAGCAAAAACCGAAGACAAGTACGTAGAGAAAGGCAGACTTTTTGGCGTGATAGACAAGAATGCTTTCAAAATAGAATTAGAAGCTCTAACAAGTATGCTATGGTAAAGAAACAGCTGTCTCTCAATGTTCCTGGAAGAGAGGCTCTTTTTCAGATCATTCATAATGAAACCAGCAGAAGAAACAATTTCTCACACTCTGACAATTCAGGTGCCGACAAATACTTCATTGCAAGTTTTCTTAGGAGAGGGTACTTCGCTGCATTGGTTTCACTCGTTTAGAATCTTTTAGAAATATGATAATATCGACGTCAGCACCATAACTTCAGTCTCCCTTTTGTTACCCTTCACGGTGGAACTATTCGATTTCTTCCGCTTCCGTGTTCCGTCCAAAAAAGAGCGTAACGCGTAAACGGAACGGAAGTGCAAAAACGGCCGTAAACCGGAATTCGGAACACGGAAACGGAAGTTCCGCACACCCCTGGTTATTGGCGTCCGGCCAGCTACTTGGAGACGTTGAATTCAAAGATGCCCTCCCTTTCTCTCCAGCGAATACCCACCGCTAGATATCGCTTTGGACAATTTCTGTCCTAAACAGACCGTCCGGCCCATACCCAGACACCCCAGCTGAGGAAATGATCGTGATAGTGACTGACATTAATCATCTGGCCGTCGCCCCTATGGACTGGAGACGGCCAATAGATGGTTTTTGGCTCTGGAATGGGAATTTTCAAAGTTTCTTCACAGATGTGAATTCAGCGCACACTATCGTTTTATGCCAAACACATCTCCTAAAAATCTCGATCCCGAAGATTTTTGAGCAGAAAACACGAATCCCGAAGATTTTTGACCAGAAAACACGAAACCTTCCATTCCAACCTAGCCTTTCAGAACGAGATTTAGCTACACTTTGTCATTCTCTCGTTAGTATCTAGATTAGCTGTTGTTTTAGAAATTATTGGAAATGTAGGAAGTCTTTAGGACGGTCAATTGAGAAGTAGTCGTCCAAGTCATCCAGATCAAGGTTGAATTGAGCGGTATCCTACTAATAAATAAGCGAAACCTAGATGTAAGTTTGTCAACTCTAGGGTCCCGCCGCGATTGGCCGTTACCGTACTTCCAGTGACGTATTTCATCAGTTCCTCGCCGACTTTTGCTGCATGCTTTTTGTTCTTCGTTTTATTTGTTATTATGAATGTTTTATATATGTTTCATACTATTCATTAGTTCAATTGGCGGCCTGCAGGCCGCTGAATGGCTGGTGGCAGAATAAGGTGGGAAAAGCAGACATTTTCTGTAAAAGTACCGAAGGCGACGGTTACACTCTTGATCCACGAAGGCACAAACAATTTTTATTTACACTTTAATTTAAGCAGCACAACATAATTAGTAATTATTATATTATACTATCATCTACCCGCTGCTGACGCTATTAGACGTTCGTTGTAGAGCGCTCGTAGTCGTCTTACCTGTAAGTCGTGTAGATAGGAGAACAGAACGATTTAACGTGCGATTAGGTTCGCAAAGTAAGGAACTAGCGAAATAAATAAATATAAAAATATAAATAAATAAAAAAACAATAATATAAAAAATAAAAATTGAATAAATAAAATAAAATAATATAAATAATAATAAAAAGTAAGTAAAAATAACTAATAGTAAATGTATAAATAAAGTGAATTGAACACGAATGCTGCAGCGCGCCCTTAGGAGACTGATCAACGCTGATACCTTTACCTTTATCTTTACCTTTACCTTTACCCAAATGATTATCTATAAATGCTGAGGACAGTAATGGAGATTCAATAAGAAATAAATAGCAGATTCACCTCAGCTTTTATCGGCTCGTAGTTGGTTTCCCGTTCGATCGCTTCCGCTTCCGCCTGCAGACGAGTGGCTTGTTCCTCAAGCATTTCCAGTTCTCGTTGCAGACTTTTTATCTGAAATTTTTATATGGAAGAAAGAAGAAAAGTGGAAAAGACAAATAGACAGCGGCACGTTCAGCTCACCTCTGCATACTCGGGATTGCTTTCCAATTCCTCGTTGATTCTCCTAAGTCTGCTCTCTAAGTCATTTCTCCGCTCGTGGAGCGCCGGCAGTTTTTGCTCCAGTTCGTCTCGACTTCTCTCTACTTCCTAAAAAAAACTCTGTCAACTGCTTTGACCGGTTTTTCCTACTCGGACATTACCTTTATATCCTGCTCAACGTCCTCCGCTAGCTTGTCCAAATTCTCGTATTTTTTGCGTTCTTCAGCCAGCTCGGCCATTTTCTGTTGAAAGCCTTCAATTTCTGTGTTGAATCGTTCCTCCTGCTCGTTCATCGCAATCAGTTGATCTTGTAGACGTACAAACACTGAAACACTACACTTTACATAATAAATGCAGTAAAAAATTGTTTGAAATACTGAAAGAGACAAAGAATTGCCAGAAGACGTACTATCTTGGAGCTCCTTCGCCGAAGCCTTCCCATGGAGGATGCCATCAGTGTCGATCGCTGTTACGTTTAGCTCGGTGAAACTCAGCTGTACCAAATATTCAATGATAAAAATACGTTAAAAATTTCGAGATTAAGGAAAATAGAGCTCTGCGTCGTTTCTTTAGGTTCCAGGGTCAGGGAGACCTTCAGAAAATAGTTTTCTCCAGAAGAAGTACAAAGGTATCAAAGAAGAAGTATGTGTTTTTCCCTAAAGAAATACGCCGCATTTCATAAATGCAAGGGAAAATATGTATGGCTATGTAGATGGTCTCAAAGTAGAAAAAAGGAACGAAAAATGAATGGGAAAGGTTTTTGAAGATAAATATCTATGTCGCAGAAAATTAAAAATTCTACCTCTTCAATATTGGCGGATATTTTCTGCAGTAGCTCGACGACGCTCTCACTGTGCTCGTCGACTTCCACAAGAAGTTTCTGGAAAGTGATTAAAGGATAGTTCTCGTTTCCGGGTAATTCGATAAAACATGCTCAGATTTAAGAAAAAACTCACAGATCAGGAACGACTTCGGACGTTGATTTCTCTTTTTTTTTCCCTTCTGAGTTTTTTTAAAAACTTGATTGCTTATGGGTTTTGGTTCGGTTCTGTTGACGCTTGCTCATCTTGGTCATTGGTTAATTGTTTTTATTTGCCGTACTAGGATCCGGCGGAGGGTTGACGCTTTTTTCTTCCCCTCAATAGGGCTCGTCCTAAGACATCCATTCTGGACTGCGACTCTGAGTCGTGAAATCATTTTGCAACTCCTTTTTACCTTATTGAGGGACGTGCCCCCAAAGAGGACGATATAAACCAACCCTACTAAAGGGGAGCTTGGCACGCCGGACACCAAGATCCAGGACAGCACGGCAGTTCTCCCTTATGTTTTAGGTGCAGTGATTTCGTTTCTGTTTCCATTAATATTTGTCTCGGAGTTTCTTAATCGGTTTTTGTTTTAGCCCACATTCATCTGAATAGTGGTGCACACTCGTTGTGTATTCTTAAATAAATTTACTCCGAAATAGCTCACCTGTTTCTGTTCGTCAAAACTGTTCAGGAAGTCGTCGTACTCTCGTTCCTTTACTAGCAGGTCTCGGTACTTCTCATTATTTTTAGCTTAAAATAAAGTTACTAACGAAGATATTAAAATTATCGTGCTATTATTTACAGTTGTATCTTTCCACAATGGTCTTTGTTATTGCTTACGTGCTTACCTAGCTTGTTATCGGCAGTAGAGTCGAATTCCCGGATCTCCTCATGAGCGGTGTTAATGAGCTCGTTGGTCTTCTCGATCCTTCAAGAACAGTTCAATAAGGGGATTCTTATCAGAATGGTTATTTAAAAGGTCCTTTATTA
Source organism: Nippostrongylus brasiliensis (assembly GCA_030553155.1). Lineage (NCBI taxonomy): Eukaryota > Metazoa > Nematoda > Chromadorea > Rhabditida > Heligmosomidae > Nippostrongylus > Nippostrongylus brasiliensis. The sequence continues at coordinate 45,856,153 of CP130735.1, forward strand.
GACATATTCCATCCTACTATATAATAAGCGAAACCGCGATGTTTGTAATGGGTGGCTCATATGGGTCCCGTCGCGATAGTCTGTTACCGTACGCCAAATGCACCCAAGCTCCCAATTCTTCGTTTTCAATCTCCCAGATCTCTCAATTTCAGTCAGATTTTGACTGATTAAGTGGAATAATGCCGAAAATTCCTAAATTTCCATTTCATCTGAGTCGGCCGATAGGCCGCTGGAGTGCTGGTAGACAATATTCAAATCTGGTCAGGGTACGAAAAGTACATATTTGAACAATGGTGTCTACTCGTCAGGTAGGCTCCTCACATCTGAAACCCTCTGATAGCTAATTAGGTATGCAGGTACATAAAGGTAAAAGGTAAAGGTATCGGCGTTGATCAGTCCTCTAAAAACGCGCCATGCATTCCCCTTCCATTCAGAATCGTAGAGGCATGGTGAATGTGTATTTGGTCTATACAAAGACTTGCAGAGACCTACTGCTATACCAAGTCATTGTCTTTACCTTCCCAGACAAGTCGGGTACCAATTTGTCCGATCGTTGAGGGAGGAAGGGTTTGTTTAGCCCGGACCGGGATCGATCGCTCGACCACGAGTGTCAGTAACGCCTCTTACCACTGAACAACGCGCGCTCCTAAATAACTTGAATATGTAGGGATAATATGTATCAACTCACTGCTTCTCAATTGTTGCGATGTCTTCATTATTCTTCTTTATCTCATCGATGAGTTTCTGCTTCTTTTGCTCGGGAGTCTCCTTAGCGTCCCGTTCGGCGACCAATGCCACCTCCTTAGCCTCCAGCTCCATCAGAAGCTGCTTCAGTTCCACTTCAAATAGTTTGAATTCTAGAATTTTGGTATACTTCGAAAGGTTTTCGAAAGTAGACTCACTAGCTTTCTTCTTCGTTGGTGAATTGACCAGCTCGAGTTCCAATTGCTCTTTTCGTTCATCTAGGCGTGCCAGCTCTTGTTGAGCCTGTTCAACCTGCTCGGCGAGTTCTTCACTGTCCATCTTTAGTTGCTCATAGGTATCACGGAGGGTTGGATCCTAGATGATCAAAGCATTGTCAAAAAGCGGAACACTACCGATGCCACAAAAAAATGGAAAGAATAAAAATATTCAATTCAATCAGCAAAAAGGTGTGCTAATTCGGCCACATCCATCCTTTTATATAATCATTTGTTTTTTTCGCCTTCATAATGTCATTCCTAATTTCAAGTATTCGTCTAGTATATCCCTTCTTTAATCCGCTGCTGGACGTTCTCGTACGTCTGATTGTCGGATTAATTAGGTGCATTTCGTTAAAAAAAGCCACGGATGCTTATTTTTCTCCATGGATAACTACTGAGTTTGGTGATAGTTGTTTGTTAATATTTTTGTGCTAGCTTGGTCTTTGCCAAGGTCCTAACTTCGGTTTTGAATTTGAATTTGAATTTGTTTCAGTTAGTCTGGCTGTATTGTACTAATTGTGTTTTTTATGGCGCGTCTTCGGACGTACAAAGTAAAATAAGATAATTAAAAATAAAATAAAAAGGTGCTCACCATGCCGGTAAGCATAGCTTGATTGAGACGTTTCTGTTCATCGATTTCAGCCATTAAGTCTTCAATTTCCCGCTCGCGAACTTGACGTTCATGAAAAATCTCCTGCACTGTCGCCTCCAGCTGGAAAACAGAGAACATAAGTAAAAAAATATCGAAGGTCTATCGAGCAAGTAATACACAGGTAAAAATTCCGAATTCGACTACTTTCAGGATTAAATATTACCCAGCAGTGGAACAGAAAGCCTTTGAGAGAGGATGAGTTTCGCAAATTTTCCGTTTCTTCGCCATACCCAATGCTAGGCCTTGTCCATTCCTTATGTTTCTGGTACTAATTTGTTACAATACCGTTCATAACTAGGGTCCCAAAGGTGTCGGCGGCGCAAGCATTTAAGAAGTCTTCCCTTACCCTCAGGTCATTTGGAAATTTAAAAATATGGCTCGATTCGTCGATCACGAATTCAAAGATATCATGATTTTATTTGGAAAGTTTGTCAAAATGCTGATATTCAGACGGCTCCTTACGGTTGTTTTGGGTGGGGTCGGCCTGCGCTCTGCCGCAGACGGCTGCTTACCGTCAGCAATTATCACCTTTGGGAACGTGCCTAAGTGATCTCTCAGGTCCTGATAAGCCACTGATGGCAGACTTCCTGCTCCAATTCGAAGTTTTTCCTACGTTTACCCCTTTTCCAAGTTCGCCTAATACAACTTCATTAATTTTCAAAGGGAGCTAGAGTATTGTGTATTTCCGACAACGACGCATGAGCGTTAGCAATCATTCGTCAATATCCTTGTTAGCAACATTGCAAGTGACCTGTGATTGATATGTTTACAATATTTTACTCCAGCTGTCATCAATTATGTACCTAGTTACGAGCTTTTCGTCGTAACGATACTAATTATTCTACGTTCGCCAGAACCTTCCAAAGGTATGTTCTTACCTATCCCCCGAAAAAAAAGACAATCGGCTAGGAGGCCGGTCATTCAAACAAACTGGCTGTTAATAGGTTATTCAAACAAAGTGGCTGTTAATACCCGGAGGTATTATTTAGGAAACATCCCTACTTGATCGCTCAGGTATTGACAGCCGGCTTTGAATAAGTTACTGATAACTTGGAACATTCGTCACCATTTCAAGCTCAATAAGGGGTGCAGAAGGGTCTTATCCATTTTATTTTTATTTTTATCCAGTCCCAAGTGGGCGAAACATTGAAATCCATTGGGATACAGCCGAATGGGATGTGATGTTAGCAACATGAAAAAAGGATTGTTCGCAGTTCACATACCTCATCGGCACTCTCTTTAGCCCGCTTTGCTTCGATTTCCAGATCACCGACTTCGTGATTGGTGTGCATGCGATCGATCAACTAGAAATCACAGATTGAAAACAGCTGATCACCAATAGATTCAAATATGAAAGGTACCAAATTGTAATTGAACAGTTTTCTCTGTAATTCTTTCACTTCCATCGCACTCGATTTAGCTCTGAAAATGTGCTTGTACAAGAATGTTGCACAACAAACGCTATTCAACAGCAGTTCAATACAAAATGTTTTAAATAATACCTCTGCTCGTAAGCCTCCAATTCCATTCGATCACGTAGACCCTTTTGATAGACGTCTTCCAAGTGAGCAGTCTCGGTGGTGATTTGATTGATTTTCGATCGCAGAAGGCCCATGAAGTACGATTTGTCGTGAACTTGTCGTGTACCTGATTTGGTCGGAAATTTTGGCAACTGTTTTTCCACGAAAATTTCAAAAATAGATTGACTCGAAGAAATTTCAGAGACACGGTCAACCGTCATATTTTTGAAAGTAATCTGCTGGAATAATTGGTTTTTAAAGGTACAGCCGCCCTTAATCGATTGATTATTTACATATAGTTAAAATTTTGACGGCTTTTTTCATTTTGCTTGAAAAAAATTGTTGGAAAAATCAACCAAAACCGACTTCCAGTGCCCAGACGGCTGACAGCCCGGCCTCCACTGAGCCCTTGCTGTGTGACGGGTCGGTGTGGTGGATTGATGGCAGTCGGAGGCCGAGCCATTCCGGTGACTGGACGTGCAGCAATCTATGAATTCGTAAGAAATTATACAAATATAATGTCTAACTAATTAAATATTCTACAGATATTCTAGGGGCGCGCGCGGTACAGTTATAAGAGGCGCTAACGACACCCGCATGGTCGCGCGACCGTTCTCCACGCACTTATGCTGATACTGAATGGGACGAGTTGCGCTGGCTAAACAATGGCAAGAGGCGCTACTGCCATCCCTCCGGGGTCGGATAAGATTGGTACCAGACTCGGCTGAGAAGCTAAGAACACTGACTTGGTATAGCAGTTGGCGCTCGCAAGTCTTTGTATAGGCCAAACATTTACAGTGCCTCTACGATTTGAAAAGGCGACATCAGTTAGCTGAGCTCTTATCAGTGATAGAGGACGAGTATCAATATCATCGCGTTGGCTAACTAGCGTACCAGGTTCATATTCTCGTTCTTAGTTTTTGTTTTAGTTTGCATTCTCGGTTGTTCATTGCTGATCTTTCTTGTTATTTGAAGGCGCACGTCAAGTGCACGATAAATCCTACTATATAATAAGCGAAACTCAAGCGATGTTTGTCATGGGTGGCTCATATGGGTCCCGCCGCGATAGTCTGTTACCGTACATCAAATACACCAACAGCGACAAGGGAGCTGATGAAATTGCTTCATTTCTTTTCAATCTGCCTTGAAGATTGTGACTGGTTGAGTGGAATAATGCGGAAATTTCCAGAATTTCCATTTCATTTGAGTCGGCCGATAGGCCGCTGGAGTGCTGGTAAATAAATAAACGAAAGGAACACGAATGCGGCAGTGCCTCCTTAGAGGACTGACCAACGCCCGCACCCTTAGCTTTTACTTCTAATCTCACTAGACGATGTAGACCAAAATGAGCAGTCATTCCGTAGAATATCGAAGCTCAATACTATCTTCCACGTTTGATTAAAAGATTCCCAATCACATGGTAATTTATGCCGATGTGGTGTTCTGTGGCTTTTAGCAACTCACCCCCGTGCCCATCAGCTGTGGCGTTCCAGCTCGAGAACCTGCAATTCGTCTTCTAATGGAATGGTTTGACAGGCCGTCATCAGAAAATTGCAGAAACAGTAAAAACGAATAAATAAATACCTATGCCGCTTCGTGACGGAGGTGCTGGCATAGGCATGCCAGCACGTGAGACGGAGATCCTCGACGGTGGCCTCGATTCGGATGCGATCGATCCTGAACACGTAAAATGAGCCATTTCCTAAAATTAGTGATTCACAAAAGATTCGAGGACTAGAACTGTTTGACTCTTGACTTGATAAAACCATGCCATTATCTCAGTAATAAATAAACGAAATCACGATGTCTGTTTGTCAGCTCTAGGGTCCCGCCGCGATTGCCCATTACCGTACTCCCATTGACGTATTTAATCAGTTCCTCGCCGTCTTTTGTTGCATGCTTTTTGTTCTTCGTTTTATTTATTATTGTAAATATTTTATATATGTTTTCTACTATTCATTAGTTCAATTGGCGGCCTGCAGGCTACTGAATGGCTGGTATAAGTACAGTAGAACATACCGTTTCCAATCGCATGATCAGGCACGGCTCGGCGAGCTGCACTGGCGGCACGTCCTGTTGAAGTTTTTGGTCGTGCAGACGGGGGTCGTGACATATCTGTGGAGAACGATTGGAGTGTAGTGATTTCACTGATAAGATCTATGAATTTGCGATCCATTAGAGTTTCAATAAAAAGCGAAGTATTACTCACTATTATTTATTTATTTATTGTAAGTGCCTCACGGCACGAAGAAGAACATGAACAAAACACTGTAAAAACAACGACAATTCAGCGCTAAAACACCAGGTCATGTAAGTTAATGAAACACAAGAATATAGAATAGCAATACAACTGCAAAAGTTATAACTAATCCACAAACTTGTTAACATGTCTTTTAAAAGAGTCATAATTCAACAACCAACAAGAGGAGCGTAAAACACGATTGAAATTTGTGCAAGCTCTAAGACTGAAAAACTTGGATCTGACTAAAGTTTTTGCTGAAGACGTATAGAGTTTAAAATTGGCTCCTCTAGTGCGCGAGCTAATGAGAGTGAAAAAGTCAGAGAGTCTGAGCTTAGAGATAGCCTTAAACATTTTGAAAGCGAGTGATAGGTCAAATCTTCTCCTCCATTCAAGAGTATGCAAACCGAGGAGTTTGTTCCGACGAGAGAAACTTGGAATTGTGGAATAAGGCAAACCATAACAGCGCAAGAATAGTTTCCGAGTAAAAGTATTTTGGACGCTTTCGAGAGCCAGAATGTCTTTCTTCCTGAAGGGACAGAAGATAACAGAATTGGATTCAAGAATAGGTCGAATGTATAACTTATAGACTTTAATTAGGACCGAGTGGTCTTTGGTGTGAAGGACCCTAAAAACATTGTGCACCCTACGAATAGCTTTGGCAATGATAGAGTTGTAGTGAATGTCAAAACGTAATTTGTTATCATAATTGATACCCAAATCTTTTACCTGATTCACCACATTAGGCGAAGTGCCATTCAACTCGTAGGTAGGAAACCTAGAAGTTTTTCCAATACAGAGAATATTGTACTACTGGTAAACCAGGCTTACAGATCCAGCAGGCAGAACCCAACAACAATCACAAATTTCAAAACTGAACACTTTTTGGCGGGCAGACTGCAATGGATCTCATTGAAAAGCCTCATAACAGTTCCAAATTCACGTTCAATTTGCTTAAGAAAAGTAATAAGTCCAAGGCATTAGAACGGTATGTGTACGAGGCTGAACTAAATCAGCGACATTCTTTATTCAAAATATCGGTATTTTAGCTAGCACCAGTAAGGTAAAAGGTAAAGGTAAAGGTGTCGGCGTTGATCAGTCCCCGAAGGACGCGCCGCCGCATTCGTGTTTAATTCAGAATCGTAGAGGCTTGGTGAATGGGTATTTGGCCTATACAATGACCTGCGGGGGCCAGCCGCTATACCAGGTCAGTGTCTTCACCTTCCCAGGCAGGTCTGGTACCAATTTACCCGACCCCGGAGGGATGGAAGGCTTGGTAAGCCCGGTCCGGGATCGATCGCTCGACCGTGCGGGTGACAGCAAAGCCTCTTACCACTGCACCACGCGGACCCGTTAGCTAGCACCAGTAGAACAAAAAAAGCATCAGTTAATGTTCGCCATCAAACATTAGTTCGTCTATGGACTTTCCACTGTCCATGAATCCCGGTCCAAACGATCAAAGATGGTCATGGTCGGTCCGTTAGCTCACTATAGAGGCTGATGGAAGGTTTTCGAATTTCAGATTTATTACATGCTTCAGGCATGGGAAAATTATTTTTCTGAAGAAGTTAACCTAAGTAATGGCAATAAGAGAAGTAGAGCCTGCCAGAACGAAAAGTGAAGAAGAAGCAGGTTCTTATATGCACCTGCTTCTGCGCAGGCTACTCGTTTACAGCAAAGTTCACTTATTCCCCTCTAGAACCGCTTTATTAAACAGATTAGCTGATTGAAAGGAACCAAATAGAATATTATTGTTGTAAAAATAAAGGGAAGAAATCGCGCTGTTGTAACTGGAACGAGTGGTCGCGTCGTCGTCGTCATGGTTACAGAGAGAAGCGGGAGGGTAGGAGTGGGGTAGGGTGTCTCTTGCGTGTTTTAGAGGCTTGTAATTATAGACATTTTCCAGTGAATCACAAATATTACACGAGTATATAGTAATTTTAGGACCCGCGTGGTGCAGTGGTAAGAGGCGCTACTGACACATCCAAACGGTCGAGCGATCGATCCCCGGCCGGGCTAATAAAAGCCTGCCATTCCTCCGGGATAAGGTAAATTGGTACCAGACCTGGGGCCAGATTCATGAACGGACAGGTGGTTTCCGAAACCTCGTCGGCAATAGACCCGCTCGATACCGCCAAAACCCTCAAACCCTGCCTCGTCGCGAGGTGTGACAGACCCGCGATAAACCTCGATTAAACCCCGGCGCGCGTTCACGAATCTCGGTTTACGCGTCGTTCGGTGTATATCTCGGGGTTTATCGAGGGTTTACCAATGATGAATCTGGGCCCTGTTGGGGAGGGTAAAGACAGTGACTTGGTTTAGCGGCTGGCCCAAGTCATTGCATAGGCTAAATACACATTTAAACTACGGATAAGTTTCTTGAGACTTGCAGAGGATTCAAGACCCGTAGGCGACCGCTCTGCTGTTACTCTCGTTTGTATTGAACAAAATTGTATAGATATGGTGTTTTCCAAAACCACCAACAACTATACATTGTACAAAAAATAAACACACCGCGGCAAACATCAGCGGTAACTCTCATTTTTTTACAGTCTGTGGATGTAGCTGTACGTCTGCCCCATTTTGAGACCACTCTACCGGATGATGCCTATATGTATGCGTTTCAGGCTAAAGTGTTGACTAAAAATTATGCACAAAATTCTCAACGTAATACTATTACTCTTAAGTAGCGTAACATGTGAGTTCTTTGTTCTCATCTTGATGATCTGGAACGGATCTGAGATCTTATTCTGATTCAAGGGCTCCTGATTAAATGCAAGAAAAAACAAAAAGTGAAGAAGAAAAAAAGAACGAAAGTAAGTGGAAACGTCATATTGTTATACGATTAGAGAGGAAGTTTAGTAGATTAGGCGTATTATATGATATTGTAAAATTAATTCCAGGTTGCCTCCGTATCTGCCGTCAAAAAGGTAGACGTCAAAGAAAAAGAAACTGCCGAAAAAGCTGCAGAGACATCTTCAAAGGCACCTGATAAGAAGGAATTGGAAACGTCGGCGACACCTAGAACGGACTCTAAACCCAAAGCCAGTAAAGTGGTAGCTACGGCGAAGGAAAGCGCGGTAAGAAACGGTTTTTGAAAATTTTGAAAAAGATCCTAGTCGTCTCACTGCTTTCCGACTACGTCTTGCTGACCTACTAAGACACTGGTTCTCACCGCCCTCAGGAAGGATAGCTTCCTTATCAGTATTCATTCGGATATCGTAACTAGCGCATAACAGTTTAGCGGTTTATCCATTAGTTTTTTTTAAACGAAACCCATTTTTGGATATGAAGAGAAAGAGTGCGGCTTGAGCCCAGACTGACTAGTGAGATCATTAAACCATCGATTTCTACCTCGATTCTATCAGTTTCTTCAGTGATTTTGAACATTTCATGAGGAAATAACAAGGCTGTCGTTTTCCCCAACCATTATAAGGTTTATGAAGCCGTAAATTAGCGTCATGTACCCAAATTCTCGCTCAATAAAGATCGGCGCTATGTGGGTATCATTAAATCAGGGTGGTGGTCCGCAACTTTGCGTCGACTTTAACGTGTTATCGTTGTTATACCTGCCATTGTTTGCGATCAACTTGGTCGGCTTTGACATGTTTGACATGTAAACGCGTCAGAATTGTTCACACCTTAACATGTTAACCAGCATAGAGACGACGCAATATTGCAGACTACCACCCTGCACCCCCAACTCACATAGCATCTGAAAATCCATGCCATAGTTCATACCATAGGAAGCCAACTAGTGTAATACGTTGCCTTCTCCGGGAGTCTCGGCCTTTTTTTCTGCCCTAAGAAATCCTCTATTCAGGCAACCCCAAAATCACAGAAGCGAGAGAGGGAATCGCTGAAGTATGCGGAGAATACGCCCGAGGCAAAACTTAAGCGGATTGCGAAGGGCGAGAAGAAGAACACGACGGTAAGAAAAATCAGGCAATTGGAAAATGTTTGAATCGCAAAAAAAAATCGCAACAAAATCGACTTCAAAAGGATTTCTTTAGGATTATCCCACGTTTGACGATATACTCAGCGACTGGGACGAAGAGAAGGTCGGTCTTTCAATGGAACTTCAACTGATTCTAGGTCTCTAAGGCTTATGATGTTTAGAATAAGCCTGTACCGAAGAAGGGAAAGCTGGGTACGAAGGAAAAAATTATCGCTGCCGGCGCGACACGCAACAAAGACGTAGGACATTTTTTGAAATATTTCAACTTGTGAAAAAAAAACTACAGCTAAGGGCCCTTACAGACCCGAAGACGTGCAATTTGAGCGACGAATCAGCCGTTGAGCACGAAATTGAGCGAAACACACGACGACGAGCATTCTCGTCCAACGCGACGTTTGCGGCGGCCGCATTGCTCTAATCGATAGCTGTTGCGGTCACCGCCGCGGTGAAGGCTGCGAACTCGTCGCTCAGTTTTTGTCGTCGGCTCTGTAAGGGCCCTGACGCAAAATATTCGAAGAGAATGGGTAGAAGTGAGAACTAAACAGCGGGCTAAGCAAATATGAACGTTCGTAGTCTTTTATAGCATTGACAACAGGTCTATAATCTGTAAGGGCTTGTTCAGACGACGCGCGTCGAAAATGCAAAATCGAAGCTCAATCGATAATTAACGCCTTTGATCGAATTTGCTCTTTTGCATTAGTGGCGCAGTCCGGTTGCGCCTCATATAGTCAAACTTACTGGTCGCTCGGGTTTTTTAGAAGGCTGCTACTCCTTATTAATGGAAATTTTGACAAAATTCACTTTCTTCGTTCAATTTCTTTCCTATGTGATTGTATGCCTAATTTTTTTTGCCTATATGAGGCGCAACCGGACTGCGCCACTAACGCAAAGGAGCAAATTCGATCAATGACGTTAATTATCGATTGAGCTTCGATTTTGCATTTTCGACGCGCGTCGTCTGAACAAGCCCTAAGGCTTTTGTTATACCGACGCTCATGGTGAGCGTCAGCTGTTTGCGAGCGCTGAGCGCCCTGCCGCTGAGCACGCGACGCACGCACGCACGCGCCCGAAGCATACAGAGCAGCTCTCAACCGGCCCCCAGCGAAAGGGTCAATCGCAGTGCAATGCACAGCGACTAGCGACGACGCGCGTGAGCGTCTGCATAACAGCCCGTGAGCGTCATCACTCCAGCGTCTGACGTGATAACTCGCACAAACGTGTCTGGCCCCACGGTGTCTGATACTGAATGGGACGAGTTGCGCTGGCAGACGCAGGGGGGTGAGCGTCGGTATAACAAAGGCCTAAAGGAGACAGCCGGTTCGAGAGGGAAAGGGTATGATTGCTGGTTCATGGAGGTCCAGTATGAGTTATGTTACCGGTGCTTTGAGCTTTTCTTTCGCATTTTCTACCTGAAGAAGTGGTGATCAACGATCACTTTTTCGAACCACTCGAATATTTCTTCATTCGTTTAGGACTATCCTACAATGGGTGACATTTTGAGCGACTGGGGCTCAAAAGACGAAGCTGCAAAAAAAGAAGAAGAGAAAGAAGAGGATTCAAGCGGCGAAGATTTCTTTATCGACTCAAAGAAACATAAGAACAAAAAACCGGAAAGCGAATCGCTCAAATTCGAAAACAACGCGGATACAGGCGGCGAAGATAAGGAGAAATATGGAAAAGAGGTGGCCGTTCCGTGGAAGAGACGAAAATGTTACACAAGAAGAAAGAGGAGCGACGATTTAGAGATGAGAAAGCAAAGAAAGGCTCTGAACGAAAGTGGGAAAAATACCCCGCTGCGGGAGAGTGCTGAAGGCAAGGCAGGCCAGATTCCTATGATGGCTACGCAAGGGACCGATTCTGCTGACAAAATGGCAACCCAAGATGATCAGTCGGGGCTCGACCACACCGGCGCCAGTTCCGAAAAGACGGGAGTGGATTACTCGCATAGTGGAAATGATTTACAGAAATGGGAAGAAACGCAGCATTCAAATGAAAAAGTTGACATCGGCATGCAAGAGACACCAAAATCTCCGGAGGAATCACAGCAGGTAGTTAAATAGGCTATGAATAGGGGCTAATTTTGACCAGTGTTGATGTTCGTGTCAGTTCGAATAGTAGTGCAAGAGTTGTATTGTAGAAAAAACTGGACGAAAAAGCATCCAATGAAAGACTAGCCGATCAGAATAAGGAGGAAGCCAAGGAAATGGAGCAGGTAGGTAAATATGTAGGGAGGTGAGTGGGATGAATAAGAATGATACAAATAACACAGAAGAAAATCTAACATATAACTACTAAATGAACATGACCTGAATAAAGGATTGCTTAAATGAATGAGCCTACTTGAAGACGACCTGAACTTGCTGAGGAAGATGAACGAGAGATTGCTTAAAGGAGATGAAACAACGACGTGTATGAAAATCAGAATATTAAAGAAGAAATGCCAGAAATGAGAGATCAATAGACAAAGACACTAATGGCGAGCGACTTGCTAAAGATAGGCTAACCAAGGCACGATAACAGGAAAAGGTATCAAGACGGAGTCCGCCACCACGTCCCCTCGCGTACTGCCACTGACGCCGTCCGCGCTGGCTTGCCATCGAACCGCCCATCATCGACCTAGGATCATCGCTGAATTGATCAACCGATCGAAGATGCTGATCTCTTGCCCATCTTGCTGTTTTGGCTCTTGCAGCGGCAGTTGCTTCGGCGGATAGCTTGCCCAGTACTTGAGTTGCTAATACCAGTTAGCTGAAATTGCATTTGAAACTTGGCAAACTGAGAAAAGTAGTAATCGTATTTTGCCATGGTGCTCTTCGTTCTTGCCATTGCCTTTGACACGCTTGTTGCTCGATACGCACGTTGCTATTGATCTCTTGGTAGCTTGTCTTTGCTGAACGTATGGTATTAACACGACCAAGAGCGTTGGAAACAAAGGTACAATGGTCGGCATTTGCCGACAGAGGACACGAATTAAAAAACAATTCATCGAAATATAAATCCATCTCAGAAAGCCCTTTTCGTCCCTAAAGGTTTTGACTACCGTCAAGTAAAGGTATATAAGCCCTCCCAGAGACTCATCTGTTAGGAGGTGTTTGGCTCCCAAAGGCCGTGATGCTATTTTCATACAAAGAAATACCTAAATTTTGAATGTGTTACACAAAAGCACATATTTAGAACGAAAGGAATATCGATAAAATATGTATGATAATAGTAAGTGTGCATCATATTAGTATAACGATCAACAAAATCAGAGTTTTCAAGTTTATCCTGTAGCATAATAACACAAGTCTTGCAGAAACCGCAACAAAAGCCCTCTTATGAAATAGCAGCCAATCTGTATAAAGTGGAAGCAAAGGAGGAAGCAAAGGACATTCAGCCGGTAGATAATCTGTCGAAGAGTCACAAAATGCTTGTGAATTTGACTGAACCTAGCGGTAAATCTACGAATTTCCGAAAAATCCAGCGTAAACCTCCGAATTTTCGAAAAAAATCCAGTCAAAGAGCGGCTTCGCCGCTCTTTGACTGGGCCCGAAGAGTCACTAAATGCTGAGTATTACTCTGTCGAAGAGTCACTAAATGCTTGTGAATTTGACTGAACCTAGCGGTAAATCTACGAATTTCCGAAAAATCCAGCGTAAACCTCCGAATTTTCGAAAAATCCAGTCAAAGACTAAATGCTTGGCTTCGCCGCTCTTTGACTGGGCCCCGTGAGTATTACTCTGTCGAAGAGTCACTAAATGCTTGTGAATTTGACTGAACCTAGCGGTAAACCTACGAATTTCCGAAAAATCCAGCGTAAACCTCCGAATTTTCGAAAAATCCAGTCAAAAGAGCGGCTTCGCCGCTCTTTGACTGGGCCCCGTGAGTATTACTCTGTCGAAGAGTCACTAAATGCTTGTGAATTTGACTGAATAAGTATAAATGTATGGGTATTCTAACAATATGTCAAAGAGCGGCTTCGCCGCTCTTTGACTGGGCCCCGTGAGTATTACTCTGTCGAAGAGTCACTAAATGCTTGTGAATTTGACTGAACCTAGCGGTAAATCTACGAATTTCCGAAAAATCCAGCGTAAACCTCCGAATTTTCGAAAAATCCAGTCAAAGAGCGGCTTCGCCGCTCTTTGACTGGGCCCCGTGAGTATTACTCTGTCGAAGAGTCACTAAATGCTTGTGAATTTGACTGAACCTAGCGGTAAACCTACGAATTTCCGAAAAATCCAGCGTAAACCTCCGAATTTTCGAAAAATCCAGTCAAAGAGCGGCTTCGCCGCTCTTTGACTGGGCCCCGTGAGTATTACTCTGTCGAAGAGTCACTAAATGCTTGTGAATTTGACTGAACCTAGCGGTAAATCTACGAATTTCCGAAAAATCCAGCGTAAACCTCCGAATTTTCGAAAAATCCAGTCAAAGAGCGGCTTCGCCGCTCTTTGACTGGGCCCCGTGAGTATTACTCTGTCGAAGAGTCACTAAATGCTTGTGAATTTGACTGAACCTAGCGGTAAATCTACGAATTTCCGAAAAATCCAGCGTAAACCTCCGAATTTTCGAAAAATCCAGTCAAAGAGCGGCTTCGCCGCTCTTTGACTGGGCCCCGTGAGTATTACTCTGTCGAAGAGTCACTAAATGCTTGTGAATTTGACTGAACCTAGCGGTAAACCTACGAATTTCCGAAAAATCCAGCGTAAACCTCCGAATTTTCGAAAAATCCAGTCAAAGAGCGGCTTCGCCGCTCTTTGACTGGGCCCCGTGAGTATTACTCTGTCGAAGAGTCACTAAATGCTTGTGAATTTGACTGAACCTAGCGGTAAACCTACGAATTTCCGAAAAATCCAGCGTAAACCTCCGAATTTTCGAAAAAATCCAGTCAAAGAGCGGCTTCGCCGCTCTTTGACTGGGCCCCGTGAGTATTACTCTGTCGAAGAGTCACTAAATGCTTGTGAATTTGACTGAACCTAGCGGTAAATCTACGAATTTCCGAAAAATTCAGCGTAAACCTCCGAATTTTCGAAAAATCCAGTCAAAGAGCGGCTTCGGTAAATCACCGTTTCAAGGGCCTTATATAAGCAGTGAGATGAAGGGTGGTGGTGGGGAGCGGTGGTGGTAAATAAGAGTACCGAAGACTATCGGAAAAAAGAGTGTGGCCAGTGCAGCCATACAATCGCGAACAGCGCCGAAGATTCACCGAATTGTACTCAGAATGAAACACCGGGGTTACTGTTATTAGAGGCATGTTCCCATCCGTTCCGTATATATCGAGAAATCCTGTAGTTGGTTGCCCACGCGTGGACAAAGAAGCAGTGTTGGTTGAGCAGCGATGAAACAGTGTTGGTTGGACAGAAGAGCAGTGTTGTTGTTTTATCACGGCTTTCAGCGCTCTTACTATAGTTAGTTATCCAGCAGAAGAGCTGAGCAGAGGAGCATCGTTGATGTGCTATTACTGCCTTCAGTGCCTTATTACACTTGGCAACTCCATTCCAGTGATAGCGACTCGATCTCATAAACCCTATGGTTTAACAGCGCTATACAATATGGGCAGAGACTAATCAACAAAAGATCACATCGGAAAGCTAGCTGAAACAGCCCTTTTCGTCCATCAAGCTTTGGGTCGACAGTCCCAAGAAGTACTACCGGATGCGCCGCAACGATAAAACGGCGGAAGCGGCGCCTCGGAGCGCCGAAACCCGCCGTTTTTAATAAGTTCTTTAAAATTGATTCATTTGCAAAAATAAGTGTATATTCGAGCTCAGTAGCTTGAGCTCCATCCATCCATATACACTTTTCCCAAATTCGTGAAACGTGTTTTCCGTCGATTTTTTTGACCCCTCAATTTTCAGATCCATTTGCCGCTTCGGTCCCTCGCTTGGTGACTCACCACCGACTAGGCTCCGCCCCTCCGTGCCGTCTATAAAGATGCGGCGCGTCTTTTCCTAGCGTCCCAAGCTAGCAATAGAAGTCTCCACGGGGTGACTCGAAGGACCGCCGCATGCCCAACGTGGGGCCCCCCGTTGGGCATGCGGCGCAAACGAACTGCGGTTGATTCCGCCCGGGTCACTACGCGTGGACACCGAAACGGCGCTTTTCGGCGCTCCAGAGCGCCGCTACCGCCGTTTTCTCGTTGCGACGCGTTCGGTACTGTATGTATATGGGATATACCGGGAATTCATGTGCCGCTACATGAATATAAAGAGACTCACAAATTCTGAATATGTTACACAGTAGTAGATCCACATGCGTGGGTAGAATAAGAGAAATACCAGTAAAAATAGTAATAGTAAAAAAAAGCTTTATAATAACGGTCAACACATGTGGCACTAGCAAACTAGCAACGCATGTTAAATCAAAGTCCACAAGTGTGTCCTGTCAAATAATGGCACAAATCCTGCAGGGAAAAACAGTGCAAAAACCCTCCTATGAATTTCCAAGCGGCCAATATAAGGAGGAAGCAAAGTACATTGATCAGGTAGGTAAATAGCTATGTGCAAATAGCAAAGAGTAATTTCTGTTGAGAAAGCTGAATAAGATAAATTTTGCAGAAGAAGGTGCAGGATATCCCACCTTATGGAAGGCCAGCCGAGCAATTCAAGGCGGAAGCAAAAGAGCCTGCTATCATGGTGAAAGAGTTTAAAAAGGTGAATTGAAAAACTTCATTCTTTGCCTTTGCAAAGTCTAGTCCAAATGCTACAGAAATGAATTTTTTTGGATCCAATAATCAACGACTGGAATAATTACGTTTTCTTAAGGAAGACAAGAGCAAGAATGTGTTCTCTACGGAGATTCCCCCGTCAGTCAAAAAAGACTTTGCGATAGTCGAGAAAAGAGCAAAGAAGAAAGAAGACCGTCAAAGCGCGGAAAAGCCGAAAATTCAAGAGAAGAAGGACGTGGGGAAGAAAGAGGAGCAGGGCGAAGTTCTTGGCGGTTCTAGAGAAAGGAAAGATACCGCCAAGTGGAAGGGCTCTCGCGAAAGGAAGCCCAGTAAGGAGGTAGTTGGCTCTAAGGAGAAAAGAGAGCAAACCGTGAAAAAGGCGGAAAATTTGGTCAAAACCCTGAAGAAGGACCAACAACGTCCCTCTACAGCGAAGGATGGTGTCCAAGCGGAAAAAAATAGCTCGGCGACTAGTATAAGTAAAACTAAAACTAAAAGTAGAAGCAGTGGAATCAAAACTCCCGAGAGTTCGAGCAAACATTCGAAATTGTGGATTTTTTCGCTTTTTGGAGCAGCTAAAGACACCCCAGAAAATACGACAGCGAAGAAAGATGGAAAAGGTGAACGATCAAAAGCTGTGAAATCCGACTCAAAGCTAAAGTCTGAGGTCCTAAGTGCGCAGAAGAAATCTACTTCCACCTCGGCAACCGCAAAAACAGAAGTGAAAGGCACAAAGAAGGCGACTCCCAAAATGAAGAAAAAGAGTGGAGCAAAGAAGAATGTGAGACAGGAGTCAGCAGAGAAAAAGGTAGAAATCAATGTTGTATTTTTCCCTGAAACTAGAATGTAGAAGTCAGCTCATGACGTAATTCCTCACGTTGACGCCAAGAGTGTGATTGTTTGGGTTTGTTGTGATAATTGCGGTATTTTGCCGCATACCTATGCTTCAATTAAGAAGGTAAATGTGGTTAAGTGACAAAATACAGTGCGTTTCATAAATATACGCCACCCCCCCTATTTTGGCGACTCCGACTTTGCTGGAAAAGATGCAGTTTTTTCTCAAATGTCATTGTTATCAGCATGGAAAATAGCTATGGGATACAGTTTTTCAGGACACACGACCTGATCCGCTGTTTTTTATAATAATTTTTTCATTCTTTCCGGTTTGCGACATCGCCACCACGCTTTGGATTTTCAAAAATTTATTAACGCTGCTAACAAATTTACACAATTTTAATAATGGATAGCTCCTCCTCGTTTCTTCTTCACCTCATCCAAGCGGTTGCCGTGACAAGGGCAGAAAATTTTAAATAATTAAAAAAATGCGAAAGAAACCTACGTGTTCCGGAAAAACGTCTGCCACAGTTATTTTCCATGCTAATAACAATGACATTTGAGAAAAAACTGCAACTCTTCCAGCAAAGTGGGAATTGCCAAAATAGGGGGGTGGCGTATATTTATGAAACGCACTGTACATAAAGACATAATTCACCCGACTATAAGCAACCGCGACATCTTCTCTTCTGATTACCTGAGAGTAATCAATCAGAAATCATGTGAGGCATAAGGAAGCGGAGAAATACGAAGAATACGTTTTCAAAAAATGACGTACAATTTTTGGAGTTATACATGTGACACTTCTAGGAGAAAGCCTCCCAAGCGCACTATGTATGAGCCAGACAGCTGCCTAGAAACCAACCAAATATTCGTAATTTTTACAGACTTCAAAGAAGAAATGACACGCAATTAAAGAAAAATCAAATAGATATCAGTAATCAACGAATTCTCTGCAATTAATGTTTAATAAATGATAGAAGATTTGTCGTTGTGAAGTGCCTGTATGTTTGAATTATTCCCAGGCGCTATTGGGAATTTTTCCGGCCAGCTGACCAATATCTGAATCCTCTACCAAATGGTTGCCAAAAAGGTTTAGGAGGAGTAAAGAATGAAAGACCGTCGAGACTTGGTAAATACGACGAAGCGACATAAATGCATGCCTTAATTGGTTTTGCCACTTAACAGCTGGCAAGTAAATTTCTAGCAACTCAAAAAAGGTTTGCATTCGTCAAAAGGATGTAGTATTATCGCACAAAGGCCCCATGTTCAATTCAAGTTTACATTAAAATGTACTCGAGAGATTTACCTGAGCTTTCAAGATAAAGAAGACCGACAACGGGTGATTGGCTTATAAAGCCTTGAAAAATAGGTATGGAAGAGCGGTCTACCGTTATGAAGAATGAAAATAATGAGCAAAAAGAGAAAAAAGGTAGAATATAAATAGAATAGACAGAAACTATTCAACGTAGACGGTTTGGCCAGTCTGGGTGGTTGGCTTCGCTGGCTCGTTGCCAGATAAAGCGTTTTGATCAACAATACACAGCAACTATAAAGAGTACGGGTCCTTACAGACTCGTCGACGTGTAATTTGAGCGACGAATTAGCCGTTATAAATGAAATTGAGCGAAACACACGACGACGAGCATTCTCGTCCAACGCGACGTTTGCGGCGGCCGCATTGCTCTAATCGATACCGCGTTCCAACGCGCGGTCGGCCGCATTGCTCTAATCGATACCGCATTGGACGAGAATGCTCGCCGTCGTGTCGTCGGGTCTGCAAGGGCCCTAAAGGACTTATTTCGAAGAAGAGGCACTGAGAGTTTTCGAAAGATCCTAGTTACATCATGTGCTGTCTGGGCTCAATGTCTTACTTGTTTGAATTTGAATTCTTTATCCACTTTTACGATCCGGTAAATATGCCATGATATGTGCATAATAAAACGCACGAAAGGTATTTGGACGAAGGGATACAAGGACAAAAGGAGAAAAGAGAACAGGAATGTGCTGGGAGAGAAGGAAGAAGAGATCTGGGCCCAGATTCATCATTGGTAGACCGCCGATAAACCCCGAGATATAATTCGAACGGCGTCCACCTTTGTCTACTTATTCTAAACTTCTTATGTCAAACGCAGTCTCTCATCGACTCTGCCGTCTGGTTCTGGCTGCGCCGTGGTTTCGGAGACCGCTGGTCCGTTCATGAATCCGGGCCCAGGTTTTTCGTTTTTGTTCACTTCCATAATTTCATTCCTACGGCTTTTCATGAATAATTAAATATATGAACAAATATTCGATGTGCTGGGTGGCTTCTAATCGTCAGTGATTGTCTCAGCACCTCCACCTATTGATATCCGCCTGCAGTGTCTGATATGTGGCTGACTGTCGTCGGTATAGCAACGGCGTCGTTTCGAAAGCATCACGCCACCCAATCAGATCTCACCGGCTCACCTCACACAGCTCTGTCTCAACAATGGCTCCGAACGGAAAGATGGTCAGTTTTTGGCAAGGTTTTCTGCAATTTCCTTTGATTACTCGGTCTACCCACAGGTTAACCCTAACGGTATCAATTGTTAGTCAGAACCACCTTGTCACATTAGTTGCACAGCCAGCCTAGGATTCTATGAACTTCAAATAAAATCTTGAAATTCTACAGACTCAAAAGTACCATAAATGACTTCGAATTTAGCGCGAGATTGTCTCGCTCCACGTTGGTCAAGCTGGCGTACAAATCGGAAATGCCTGTTGGGAACTGTACTGTTTGGAACATGGAATACAGGTGAGCAAGCGATATGAAGTTAATTACAGAACGACTTTGTATTTACTGAGATAAAGTCAAGACTAATGTTCTTGACAGGTATTAGGTAGGTGAAAATTAAGCTTTAGAATATGCACAATTTCCTTTGCCGTCGAGACATATCCAAGCAAGGATCAGATCAACAATTATTTTCCTTCCAAGTATTAGGTTGGTCCAAAATTAATGACGTCGTTCAAAACGGCATAATTCAGCTCGCACTCAACTTTATTGGTCAAAATAAGAATCATTCGATTCAACACATTATTGCCAACGTTTCTCTCACGAGGAGTAGCCTTTACAATTAAAATCGGTATCGAAACAATTGAAGAAGTTCAAGAGTCCATCTTCGAGGTGGTCCAAGTCAAAAAACTGCTTCTGACGTAGATGTGTGTCGAGAGCTCGGATTATCAGATGGGAAAAGGTCTGGAAAATTTGGAGGGTGTGGAAGAACCTTGATACCCGACCGCATTAATTTTTGCCTAGTGATCTTTACAGTGTGAGCTGGTGCGTTGTCCTGGAGCAGGATAGATCTCCCTCTGTTCACCACTGCTGGCCCCATCATTTGTAGTTTTTGAACCATTGCATCTATATCCTGACAATAGGACTCTGTATTAATGCTTCCACCAGATTTCATGAGGCTGTGGTGAATCACAGCTTTTCTGCACCACCGAACAGTCGCTATAGTCTTTTTAGGGAGGAGGTCGGGTTTCGGAAAGGCTGACGGTTGGGAAGACTTGTCCACCCAGCCGTATCCTCTCTTCCTGCTGTCGTATAGTACCCACTTTTCATCCACAGTTACCAAGCGGTCTAAAAAGGGGTCGTTCATTTGGCGCACAAGAAGATTGGAACTGATGGTGTACCAAGTCAGGCGCTGCTCGTCCTTCAGTTCCTGCGGTATCCACTTCTGCATTTTTGTTACCATTCCTTTCGGAACCAAATGTCATGATACTGTGGCATGGCCAACGCACATATCCGTTGCTACTGCTCGTCTAGATGTGCCTGGTTTCAACTCTACTGCAGCTCTCAAATGTTGCTCGTCGCGAGACATCTTCCGACTACGACCGGGCCTGTCTTCAAGGTTAAAATCTCCGCGAGAAAATTTTTCGAACCAACGTCTCACGGTGTGTTCGGGAGGAGATTCCAATCCAAATGATTCTGCAATATTGCGGGTTGCTTCGGCTGCAGAACGTTTGAGCTTGAACTCGCTCAACATTATCACCCGAAAATTGGGTCGGTTGGTCTCTTTTTCAAAACTCTATAATAAAACGGACAGCAGCTGGATCGTAGAACTCAAAACAGATCGAAAGCTGAGAAAAAACCTACAAACTATGTGAAGCGGTTCAGGTTGGGATAACAAACGCCAACCAAAAAACGGCTTTTCATTCCACTATACCGTACAACGGCCATTATTTTAGGACCAACCTAATACTTGCTCTAGGAAAAGCACCGAATTTCTTTGTTACTAGCCAGAGTCCATCTATACGTCCGGAAAATTATTTATTTATTTATTAACCGTTGAGGAGGGCGGCGGTTAGAGAGACGGGAGATAGCGTGTAGAACGGGTAGTGCGCGAAGGGCTTGCTCGAATATAGGGTATATAGGGTAAACAATATATTTGTTTTTCTTAAGTTGTTAATAAAAGAAATCAGAATCTGAAATGCACACGAACTTTGAGGTCACCCTAATGGTATGATTGTCCAACTAGAGGTGAAATTCAATGTTTCTACATTAAACCATGTAGCTCGAAAGAACTGTTGTGTCGACATAATGGTAAGTTTATACAAGCAAACAGCAAATGGTGATGGAAGAGGCACAATTAAGCCTGTTGGTCAGGGCAAGTGTCGATTATTTGTATCCGATGATCGTTTTCGTATCGGTCCGTGCAGTCCAGTCCATGTCAGCAATTTTGTCCTACGTAATAATTCAGGTTCATCGTCATATCCAAAGTTCTTCTGTTAGAAATCTGTAGATTAAGAAGGTCTACGTTTTGTTACTTATGGTCGAAACTGTACTTCATACCTTGTGCAGTGTGTTCGTCCAAATGTTTCGTTCGTCTCTACGTCCCTTGCCATGACCCGGAGGAATAATGCCCCCATTACACTTCACTTCAGTCGTTCCCCTTTCAAAATTCTTGCGAAAAACATAGTACCGGTGTGATTCAAGCAAGCTTTCCCCTTTAATTTCAGCCTGATGGTATCAAAGCGACTCATGAGACGGTGGGCTGGCGAAATGGTTGTCGTCGGTTACATGTTTAAGTGTTTAATTCTCATTTCAGCCGGATGGAATTATGCCGAGCGATCAGACCGTCGGTGTCGAAGACTCGTCCTACAACACCTTTTTCTCGGAGACACAAAGTGGTTGGTGGAATGAGGAATATCCTCTATTTTAACACTCTTTACAAGGGAAGCATGAAGGCGTCTAGCTACATTGGACCCTTTTCATTTCCCACTTGGGACAGTTTTGAGATTTCCCTAATTTCTGAAGCTACAATGATAATCAATTTGAAAGGGTGCGACTCTGCCCTTATACGATTGCGAGCCAATCAGGCACACCTGTCTCTTTTTATGGGTATTTCAAAGCTAGTACGTTGCTATGGTACCCTATCGACAAGAGGGATAGAAAAATTGGCAGTCTATGAACGTGTGAAAACCTTTCGACTCTCCAGATGAGAGTGGGGCTCCTCAGGGATCACAGAGCTCATTTTTTATTTTATTATGTAAACCACAAGGTCGCCCAAACTGCAATTGAGTAGGTAATCAAGTCAGATGAATTTCTAAAATGGTTAAAGTGGAGGAGAACGCAAAATTGAACAATGTAAAACCTGAAATTATCAGAACCTAAAACAAGTTTGGGAAGAGAAAAAATGGATAAAAAGCACTTGTTACTTTTGTTTTCATTTTTGCCAATTTAAAGTAGATAAAAGGTAAAAGTTGCTCTGTCGGTGTTGATCGGTCCCCTGAGGGCACATTCGCGTTCCATTAAGAACCGAAGAGGCAAGTTGAATGCGTACTTGGCCTGTGACTTGCGGGGACCACCCGTTATCTGAGGTCAGCGCCTTTACCTTGCCTGAAAAAGTCTGGTACCATGTTACCCGACCCCGGAGGGATAGAAGGCTTAGTTAGCTGCCTGGATGGGGATCGATCACTTGACCGTGTGAGTGTCAATAGCGCCTCTTACCACTGTACCACGCGCGCCCAAATTTGAAATTAGATGCCAAAAAACTAGCAAATCAAACTACGAGTCGGGGAAAGCTGTTTTGCTGTCACAAGTGCCAGCCTCAGCCTGTTTTTAGGTAAACATGTCCCCAGGGCAGTGTTCGTCGACCTGGAGCCCACGGTGGTGGACGAAGTCCGCACAGGACACTACGCCAAGCTGTTCCATCCGGAGCAGTTAATCACTGGCAAGGAGGACGCGGCGAACAACTATGCTCGTGGTCATTACACAATCGGAAAGGAACTCATCGACGTGTGTATGGATCGAATTCGTCGTGAGTCGTTAGAAATGAACGTTGAAATTCTAAGAGAAATACTGAAAGAGATACCGAAAAATTCAAAGAGTCTCGATTTACAACTATCCGTTTGGCCACCTCTGTTATTCCCTGCTCGTTTAGGTCTCACCGAGCGCTGTTCGTCCCTACAAGGATTCCTCATCTTCCACTCCTTCGGCGGCGGAACTGGAAGCGGATTCGCGGCATTGATGATGGAGCGCCTTTCGGTGGATTTTGGCAAGAAGGCTAAACTCGAGTTCAGCATCTATCCGGCACCACAGATCAGTACTTGTGAGTACTTTTGTGGTCAATGTTCTCTTTTTCTGAGGTCCACCTTGTATCTTGCCTTAGAAACAGGTTATCGGTAGAATTCAGAAAACATCTGGGCCCAGATTCATGAACGGACGCGCGGTCTCCGAAACCCCGTCGGCGATAAACCCACTCGATACCATCGCGGTCTCCCAAAGGCCTGCCTCATTGCAAAGTGTGATAGACTCGCGATAAACCCCGATTAAACCCCGGCGAGCGTTCGCGAATATCAGTTCGCGCCGTTCGGGGTATAACTCGGGGTTTATTGGGTTATCACCAATGATGAATACGGGCCCTGATGGGGAACAAGTCATAAAGCCTGGGGGAAAGCTATTTTTGAAGAAAAAATCCAACGGATCTGCTCCGGCTAATGTTTAGCGATGCCCTTGTGTTCGCTGGTGGTAGTTATCGAAGCATTTCCCGAAATTTCTTCTGCTGATTTGAACAATTTGATGTCACCAATAATTTATCAGTATCTTTTATGTTAAAAGGTTAGTGATTAAATCTGATCACTCCATGATTACGACTTGTTTAGGCGGTTTTGTTTGTCTTCTTGCTCGGCTTCTCTGAAAAAGGAGAATGTAATTCAGGTGTAGAGCCTCTCCGGTCGCTCAAATCTCTCCCTACTTGGTTTGCTCTCAGTTTTGTTGTCCTCGTCTTTACTCTTCCTTTCTTGGACTTCTCCGCAGTTCAAATAAGACTTGACCGAGTCGTGGAAAGTGTTCCACAGCTTCTTATCCTCCATGCAGACAGCACCACCACCGCGCTTGAACTGCGATTCCTGAAAAAGCAGAATTTGAAAGAAATTGAACCTCTGGAACAATCGGCACCCCTGTGGGGATAAGGTGAGGACCTGTCGGTTTACATCTCCGATGCAAACGACGGGCTCTTTCTTCTCCATTGACACTCCCCATTTGGAGTGATCCTTGGAGCTGTTGTAAACTTTGTCCAGAATCTTCACTGTGGTGATGTCGTAGACCTGAGTTAAAGGAAATTTTGGACTTTGTGTGAGAGATTGATTTAGATCAATAGATTAATTACGTTATATCCAACGCCACATTGTGTTCCGACGTTTTTGGCAGCACCGTTTCTCCAAGTTTCCACCGCCATGGGAGTTTTGAAGTAAAGTGCGATGAAATCGTGCCATAGGTCTGAAATATTTAACCTAAACGGGTATTTCATCTAGGAGAAATTCGTGAGCTGGTAGCTCAGATCGCAAGAGGGACGAGACAGTAGGTCAAGTTTTATAGCTAGCTGTGTGTTATTCTCAACGGTTGGCAGATCTTGATGTTTCTTCGAAGAACGCGCCACGCATTCGTCTTCCTATCAGAATCGTGGAGGCGGGCGGATGCGTATTTGACCTATACAATGGTCTGGTTCAAATTTTCCCGAAATGCTGGAAGGCTTGGGTGGCCCAGGCCGGGATCGATCGCTCAACCGGTCATGTGTCGGTTGCGCCTCTTACCACTGCACCACACGTGTCGTAGTATAACAACCAGCCATCCAGCGGCCTGCCGGCCGACACAAACGACTGCTAAATACATAATAAATAAAAACAAAAACTAACCACTAATAGACTGAAATAAAGATTTGGAATAAAAGAAAAAGTTTCAAAATAAAACAATGAACAAATAGCAAAAGACGGCGAGCTGAACTGATGAAATGCGTCCCTGGGAGTACGGTAACGGGCAATCGCGGCGGGACCCATATGAGCCACCCATTACAAACATCGCGGTCTCGTTTATTATATAGTAGGATAAGAAATTGATTACCGTTGTTGAACTTCTTGTGCTTCGCTAGAATCGTGAATCGCTTTCCGCCCATTGTCTGGTAGGAATGAGTAGAGGTGAATTTGGTATCAGCTCGTCCTAGCGATTTCTTTGCCTGCACATCGACCAGGTATGGTGCCCTGGGGAAGGAAATAGGGTTGAATCTCTTATTTACAGTTTTTCGGAACCTAGCTCAAACACTTACAGTAATTTGTGATTTTCGGGCAGATTCATGACGAACGGCGTGACCTGGGAATAGCGCAGATATTGGCTGATGTCAGGAAGGAAATCAGAGCTCAACGTCAGACAGATGAATGACTGGGCGAATTTCGAGCCAGATTCGGGGTAGTCGTATTTTTCTGAAACGATTTTCTGATTACCGTATATGTATAAAACTACCAGCTCTTATTTAACCCAACCAACCAGGGTCAGGGAATCTGGGCACACTGTGTACCAGCCAGAATCCCCGTTCAATGGTGAACACCACGACACCCTTGCTGTGGCCTCGACCGCTTGAAGACTTGTCCTCGTGTCCATGTGGATGGTCGTCGTTGTAGGCAATTTTGAGGTGATAGGACTAAAAATTGAGATTTTTTTCAATTTTTAGAGGCTTTTGAAGCTTTTTAAAGCGTGTTTACGTTATCGGCGTCGTAAAGTTGCTGGAGAGTTGCACCAATAGCTGATTCGGTGCTGTTAATCGGTAGAGGGCTGAACTTCCATCCATTTTGTGTGGAATCGTAGTAGGCAAACGTGCGTCCCTTCCTCTCGTCCACATTGGAAGGTAGCTTTACGGCAGCGAACCTAAAACCTGACTATGAGGGTAAAAGTGAAAAGATTAGCTGTTGATCAGTCCCTAAGGATGCGCCATGCACTCGTCTTACACTCAGAATCGTGGAAATAGATTGCATGCCCTCGCAATGACTTTCGAGGGCCGGCCGCTAGCAAGTTAGTGTCTTTACCTCCTCATGCAAGCCTTTTACCAATATAACCATAGCCTATAGCCTTACCAAAAAACCCATAGCCTTTCACCCTCCCCCCCCCCCCCGGAGGAATGGAAAGCTTGGTTGGAGACGCTCGGAGATCGATCGCTCGACAGTGCTGGTGCCATTGGCGCCCCTTACCACTGCACCACGTGGGCCCTGTACTGTAGTGTAGGTTACTACTTTAAACTGTAGAAATTCATAGAATAGTAATGAGCAGAAATATGCAGTCTCTTGACGATGTTATGTGCAGTGCAAAAATCTTGCCTCAGACGGATGTCGAACCTGGGTCCAAAGCCCTGTATTTGATAACATTGTGAAGCTAGTTTTGCTACATTTTTTGGCGAAATTTTGGTTTTCGGAATCGTAGCACTGACCAGTCCACGTCTTTGCCCTCCATGTTCTTGCAACTCAGACCTGCATCGACATTCCCGACGATGGCGGGAATTATGAAGAGGATTGTCCACATGACCTAAAATAGAGAGAAGAGAGACTTTTCAGGCAAATCAGGATATTTTTGAGGACGGATGCCATATTAGGAGAACATGTGGTTTGTTGTATGCACCATGTCGTGCTTGCTTTTATAGTGCTTATACTCCATTTACGCAGATGTCAACGGCAAACATGGGAAATAGAGTTCTTTGCTCAGAGATTCCATGTTAATTTTCCGATGTTTTCCGATGTCATCAAATGACAGAACGCAATAGTTTTTTTCTGTAGAGTGGAAATCATCGAAATTCTCTTTGTTCACTTTTAGCGATGGTCGAACCGTACAACTCACTTCTGACCACCCACACAACGCTGGAACACTCGGATTGCTCGTTCATGCTGGACAATGAAGCCATTTACGACATCGCCAAGAACAACCTAAATATAAGGAGGTGAGCAAGGATGAGGAAATAAAATAGGAAAAATAAAAAATGGAGTTCTATGTTCATCAAAGTTCTCTTTCAGCCCCACCTATACGAATCTGAATCGCCTCATCGCTCAGGTGGTCTCGTCGATCACCGCCTCTCTTCGCTTCGACGGAGCGCTAAATGTCGATCTTACAGAATTTCAGGTACAGCGATACTACGGTAATCTAACAGTAACCACGGCCCGGATTCACCACGGGTATCGGTGCTATTTGTCTCGAAATATACCCCGAACGAAGCGCAAACCGATACTCTTGAACGCGCGCCGCGGTATAGACGGGGTTTGGGAGGGGTCTCCGATACCTCGCAATGAGGTAGGGTTTCAGAGACCTCGACGCGAGACCTTTGTCTACTTATCCTGAACTTCCCATGTTAAACGCAATTTCTCATCGACTGTGCCGTCTGGTTCTGGTCGAACCAAACGCGGGAGCATTTCTTCTAGCTGCGCCGCGGTTCTAGGCTAGAGCCGGACGGCGGAGTCGATGAGATGCCCGCAATGAGTGCGATTGCGGCGGTTGCGCCATAAGCCTTCGGGGTATCCGAAACCCAGTTCGTCACGAATGAGAAATGCCCGCAGATCCGCGGTATCGGGTGGCTATAGCGCCGACGAGGTTTCGGAAACCGCTCGTTGCGTTCATGAATCCGGACCCAGGAAGTTCTACTGCCATCAATGTTGATGTTAGCTGCGGCATGTGCTTGTTATTGAATACGTGACATTTAGTGTCAGCCCATCCAACAGGAAGTCGCTGTATCTGGCTGGGTAAAACAAACCCAGCGAAATCTCGAAACCCCCGCTACCCATTGCCTCAATACACTCCTGTTTTCCGCTGAGTCACCTTATCAAAAGCTCAACATAAATATCAGTTGTCTTGTTACATAATCTGCTTACTAAGGTATAGGACATATAGGCCCGAAGAGACTATCTCGAAGATTTCTGATTTTTTAAAGATTTTTTACAGTTTTCAGTTCAGTTTTTCATTTTAGACGAACCTTGTACCCTACCCAAGGATCCACTTCCCGCTGGTCACCTACGCGCCAATCATATCGGCGTGAGTTCGGGATTTTGCAGTTAATTTTATTTTCTATAGGATTTTGCATTCGGAATGTTTATTCAGTTTTCGTAGATTGCCTGCAGACAAATATAACATGTAATAGCTCCTCGGATAACGTCACAGATGTAGTGCAATATATGCAGCTGCAGCTCCGTTAGGCTGTTCGCTGATCGGAGAGGAAAGGGCAAAAAAGGGTCGTTTATCAGCAGGAAGTCGATACGGGAGAGAATCGCTGGCAGCAATGTCTATGTACGACTGTTGCTCTGATATTCATTTGAGACATTTCCCATAAATGTACCAAATTCTATTGCTTATGGCACATGGCCCGTCCATGTAATAAAGAAACAAACCAGCCATGTTTCCTGTCCCAATCTTATCTGCACTGAAATGGAACCACCTTTTAAAGATCTAAAAGGCCACAAAAATCTTCATTCTCTAAGGTTTTCTTCCATGCTACATACATCTAAGGTCCAGGGCCTAAACTCATGAACGGAAATTTGGGTTATATAACACTCTGGGCGAGATAAACCCGGTCCATCCCCCCAATATTCGCATTCATGACAATCGGGTTTGCGATACTCGACGTGAAGCAATGCAACGGCCGTGATCACGGCTGTTATGGGTAAGCGGCCGTCAGTTCACAAATCGATAGGTCCGATTTTTTATCAAATTTTTTTCTAGCGTGCACTCTGTCGCTATTCGCTTTGGTTTTTGCGCTGTAATTTTGACTACGTTCTCTGTCTGCTCATTGGCAGTATTATTCTCCTTTTAAACTTTGAAAAATTAAAGTTAAAAATGGAAACTAAGCGGCATATCAGCTGATGTGCGGGTATTAACATTGGAGCGCTCTAACTACAGCGCGCCGCTCGATACATCGCCGCGCCAGCGGAGTGGAATAGACCCGCGATATCCCCCGAGTAAACTCCGCGGCGCGTTCATGAATGCGAATACTCGCGTTGGTCGGGGTTTATTCTCCGTTATATTGTGCCGATACCGTCATGAATTTAGACCCTGGTTGACTTGATCTTGAAAAGCGCGCTATCAGCGATGGCTCACTCCCAACTTACGATTAGAGAAAACTTCAGAAGCAATTCGAGCCACATGTTTAGCGTAACTGTTTTGCGACAGGCCGAAAATTGTGAAAAAATGGAAGGTAAAGGTGTCGTCGTTGATCAATCTCCTGAAGACGCGCCATGCATTCGTGTTCCACGTAAATCGTAAAGGGCTTGCAGGGGCCAACCGCTGCACCAGGTCAGTGTCTTCACCTTTCCGGACAAGTCGGGTACCAATTTGTCTGACCCCGGAGGGATGGAAGGCTTGACTTGCCCGGGGCGGGATCGATCGCTCGACCGTGCGGGTGTCAGTAGCACCTCTTACCACTGCGGTCCCTACCGAAAGTTGTATTCTTATTGAATGTGTCCTTTAAATTTAAATTGAGTACTCTCATTCAAGGAAGACACCGCTCTGATAATTCACCATCATTATTCTGGTACTTATCACTTGCGTATGAATGCGATGAGAACCGCGCAACAACTCGTGGAGGATACGAATGAATGATTCTCTTTAGAATAATGATATGAATTATCAGAGCGATGTCGGCCTTGAGTGGGAAAACCTGAAATTGTTATTTGGGATATTTTGACTATGGAATCTTGATGTTCTCTATTCCAGAGAGAAGGCATACCATGAACAGCTTACCGTTGCCGAAATCACAAACGCCTGTTTTGAACCGGGCAGTCAAATGGTGAAGTGCGATCCGCGCAATGGAAAATACATGGCCTGTTGTCTGTTGTTCAGAGGCGATGTCGTTCCAAAGGTTAGAAAAGAAAATTTATGGGATTTTTTAAAAGAAATTTTATTCATGATGCACAAGCGTGTGCTCAGCACCTTCTTGATTGGCATCGAAAATCTATCGTTTCAGGACATCAACTCTGCCATTTCCGTTATCAAAACGAAGCGTGCAATCCAATTCGTTGATTGGTAATTTATCATTATCTGCGAAAAGCTTATTATTTTGTTCAGAAGCCGCAGTGGCTGTTGATTTGGGTAAAATTGCTGGTAGAGAATAGTAGCGTATACATTACCGGACGCGCCTCAACGATAAAAGGGCGGTAGCGGCGCTCCGGAGCGCCGAAATGCGCCGTTTCGGTGTCCACGCGTGGTGACCCGGGCGGAGCCAACCACAGTTCATTTGCGCCTCATGCCCAACGGGGGCCCACGCGTGGTAGCTCCTTCGAGTCACCCCGTGGGGCCCCCTACTCCTTGCATGGGACGCTAGAAAAGGACGCGCCACATATTTATAGGCGACGAGGAGGAGGCGGAGCCTAGTCGGTGGTGAGTCACCAAGCGAGGGACCGAAGTGGCAGTGGGATCCGAAAATCGAGGGGTAAAAAAATCGACCAAAAACAAGCTTCTCGGATTTGGGAAAAGTGTACATGGAGGGATAGAGCTCAAGCTGCTAAGCTCGAATATATACTTATTTTTGCAAATAACCCAATTTTAAACAAGTTATTCAAAAACGGCGGGTTTATGCGCTCCTAGGCGCCGCTACCGCCGTTTTGTCGTTGCGGCGCGTTCGGTACTGTATGTTGCAAGCTTTATGAAACCTCTGAAAGCCTTCTGAAGCCTTCTAGGGAGTGTGAGAATTCGAAATCGGCCTTCGTCAGTTTGAGTAGGAAATCTCCCATTTCACCTGGTTCAGGTGCCCGACTGGATTCAAAGTTGGCATCAACTACCAGCCGCCAACCGTTGTTCCCAATGGCGATCTGGCGAAGCTCCAGAGGGCTGTCTGCATGCTGTCGAATACAACAGCGATTCAGGTTAGATTAATCAGAACATTTTCATCTAAGAAAAGGGAAAAGGCCAGGCGTGTGCAAATATGAGAAACTTTCATTGTTTGCTAATGCATCGGATATTGATTGATAATGTATTCAGGAAGCCTGGGCAAGACTGGACCACAAATTCGATCTCATGTACGCGAAGCGAGCATTTGTGCATTGGTGAGTTTTTATTTATTTATTTATTTGTTCGATAGACACTTAGTCGTGCTATCTGTGAAAATTTAGTGGGACCTACAGATAGAAAAACACTAAGTAACACGAAATTATAAAAACAAAACTCTGGTGGTCAGTTAGAAAACTAAAACGATTAACATAACAGAAACCTTGTTAGTGACACCATCTGAAGTAAGTGCTCTCAAAGTAGGCCATAGCAGATCATCGCGTAAAAATGAGCTAGAACTCCAGACCAGAAATGATTACCTTGCGATTGAAATACGCTTATTGAGGCGGATTTTATTCTTCTAGAGACATTTATTTTTGAATGTCACGGCATCGGAGCTCATTATAGAGAATATTTGATCGTGTCCGATTTAGCGAGCTTTGAGTTTAACACGTTGACGACAGTGTGGCGCAATGGTGCGCCACGCTCAAGCGGCCGCGTGGGACCGTGTGGCGCAATGCTGCGCCACAGTCTTGTATCGTATTTTTCTCAATACATTTCAGAATTTCGGAGGCTGTTTTTATGCCATTTTTAGCAGACCTTTTCACATTGTTGTAGGAAGCGTGGTCCATGAAAATGATTCTTAGCTTCTGATTTACTGGAATTTTTGATTGTGCAATACTTTTCTCTACCAGTAAAAACAAATAATGGTTATTACAAGAAACAAATAAATGCAAACAAACACTGGTTACTGAAACAAACAAATAATTACAACTATTGGTTATTAGAATAGACAAATAATAAACATTAAACAAATAACAATTTCCTTTTAACCTGGTGAAAAGGGAAATTCGAAAAGCTTCCAGCTGTAATTTTTCTATTTTCATTGCAAAAAAGGGGATAGTCATAATCCCCGATATTACAGGACTGTATATGTAGTCTTCGAGATTTACTATTCACTTCCATTTTTAAAAAAATTCGCCGCATGCCGGAATCATGCCACAGCCACGGGACGGTAGAAATTCTATCGGTCCCACGCGCCAGACACGCGAAACAGGCGCTGTCGTCAACGTGTTAATTTTAATCAATTTCCGCAACTAATGTTCAGCTCTGTTGTTAGCGATTGATCCAGCTCAACTTGATTATTTCCGGCTTTCAATTGATTGATCCAATATTAGTGTCAACCGATCACAGCAGGCTGAACGGCAGGATTGAGGCCGATTATGTAGTGACGTCAGCTCGGACGGGAGCGAGCGTCAGTGCCTGTGGAGCCAAGCAAAGACGAGCCCTGCGGCGACATCAACGGTAGTGGTGTCGCGTGCGACGCCTGAGCGTCGCGCTCGCGACGAAAATGATTGAACGGGCGAAAGGATGGATCGTCTGCAGTGATGCAGTGATCGACATTTATTTTTTATGAGAATATTTGACCGTGTCCGATTTAACAAGGTTTAAAGAGAGCCTTCGATCGATAGTCCACTATGAAGAAGGCGGCTCCGAGGACAATCCTATGACTCTTAACCCATTGACGACCGTGTGTCCCGCCGGCGGGACACACCTCTTGGTCCGCAGTGGACCGCGTGTCCCACCGGCGGGACACACCCTTTGGTCCCCGGTGGACCTGTGCCCCACCAGTGAGGTAGACCTGTATAATCCGCCACCGGACTACTCTTCGCTAATCGTGAGATGCCTTGTGGGCTGACAGTGGGCCATGTGGGCAATGTTACTACCCATGTAGCCCTTCGGCGGCCACACTTTAAGGTCGCGTGGGACATGTAGCCCAGCGAGCTTCTACGCTTCCTCCATCTTGGGAGACACTGTGGATAAGAGTGTCCATTAGACAAAGTTTCTACCCATTCTATATTTTCCATTTTATCAAAGTTTCAAGATATTCATCAAGTGAACAGCCCTGAAACATGCTCAAAATAGGGTCTGAAAATCGTCTAGTTCTAATGGTTACATAAGGGAGTTTCGAAATCAACAATATACAAAATACAAAATACACAAAAAAATTATTTTTATGATCATTTTGAAAACAATTAATGCCGCTGAGGCAGTCTCATCACTGACGTGCGCGCGGTCCCCCACGCCAGACACGCAGGGAGCGCGCGGTCGTCAATGGGTTAATAATCGTATCATGTGGACAGGAATATTACAGCACTAAAATTTCCATGTTTTCTCCTAAAAATGTGGGAGGCTGATGATTACAGCTTCATGAAGAGCACACCTTTAGGGTGAAAACAAATGAAAGTTTTTTCATAGCCGCAAGGTAAAGGTAAGGTTAAACGACGTGCCACTCATTTGTGGTCCATTCAATTTGTGGAGGAATGGTCAATTCGTATTCAGACTAAACAATGGTTCACGTGGTCTAGCCGCCTTTCAAGTCAGTGCCTCTACCTTCCCGAACAAGCCTGATAGCAATTTATTCGATTTCGTAGAGATGGAAGACTTCTAGTAATAACGGTCAAAAACAGCTATGTGAATCCTCAACATTTCTATGAAAATCTCTACGAATTCGGGGCAAATTACGAACCCAAGGAAATAAGATAGATCTCGTCGATTTTCGTCAAACAGTCTTTTAAAGTATTCGTCCAATAAAATTCCTCCACGTAATGCTTCAGAATGTGTTTATTTGCCTGTCAATGCTTCTCCTTGTACGGTAGCGAAACTCACATTGATATGGGTATCTGGAAACTGTGACTCAAATAATACCGGTTCTAGCGACACCTCGATTCTTCTGATCACGTATCCGAGACCCCAGTAAGGTCCATTGATTGACAGCAGACACTTCAGAATCCGTGGACCTCCGTAGACGGTCGATGCCTAGTTATTTGCTTAGGGCAATGCCTCTGGGATGGCTGCCGCGGCATTAATTGGTTCCCCAGATGTTGCTTGGAGAGAAAAACCTATAATGACGCCTCAAACAGTGGAAACAATTTTCAAAACCATATATGCTAATAATTGAAACTTCGCTTCTCGAAAAATTTCTCCTCTCTAACTGTTGCAGTTTCAGTGAATATTCCACAAATTCAGGTACGTCGGCGAGGGTATGGAGGAAGGCGAGTTCTCGGAAGCCCGCGAAGATATGGCAGCACTCGAAAAAGACTACGAGGAAGTCGGTGTCGACTCGTTCGATCCAAATGAGGAAGAATACTGATTGATGCAATTTTTACGTGTGATTATGTTCGCCCAGATCTCGCACTATTGCACGGTCTCCAGTAGACATAGATAAACAGCTGTGCTTTGTTGCTGTATTTTTGATGAGAAAAATTTTTGTGCTGACATATTCCAATTGTTTACATTCCATACGTTCAACGACTTTAGTTGAAGAGATTCGGCTAACGAAAATCAAACGTACTTACCTTTCAAAGTACACGAAACGCAAATATTCGTTTTAACGCGATGCTCAACACGTCCTAGAACTAGGTAACTGGAAAAGCTAGAATAGCTTAACTTGGCCTAATAACGGAATGCCGTAAATCCTGCTCTTAGAGGGGTCGGCCAAATATTACGAGCAATATTCAGTAGTTAGCCGCGAATTTTCTACTATAATCATTCCTTTGATAAGGCCGATTTTTTGATGGACTTGGATTTCCAGTACGATTTCATCTAACAGATTTCGTACTGTTACGTGTTTGTGACCAGAGCACTTGACCGGCAGCTGATCAAGTCCAATCGTTGATTGGCCGGCGATGGGTGGCAGGCGATGGGAGGCCGATGTTCTCTTCGAAGGGGATGAAAACCATCGACACGGGCAGCATGGTAAGGTCGGATGCTATTGGTGTTATAGCGCAGTGGTTCGTGGTGCAGCCTCGAGTGGTATAGGTAATGGGTTCGGTTTCGGTGACGTACCTTTCTGCATTCTGCGCGCTTATGCGAAATCGCACCCATTTGAAATTTTACCGCTAAAACCAGGATCCGTTTCTGGACTTGTAACATGTTTTGGCGACCTTTCAGTGAGCTTGGGTATGTGAGTGCTCCACGGTCAGGAAGAGCTATAATATTAGGTTGGTCAGTAAGTAACTAGCAATTTTTGGAAAATCGAATTTTTTTCTCAAACAAAGCCTGTATACAATCAGAGGTAGGCACCACCGGCATTGATCACTTCCTGCTAGCGAGTACGTAGAAGGTCGGTAATTGGATCAGCTTCAACTACGTCGCGGAGTGCTTCCAAGTCTACCTCGACTGGTCGACCAGACCTCTCCGAGTCTTCGAGGTTATACTCTCCTTTTTTGAAGCGAGCGAACCGATCTGCTACAGTCCTATAAGAGACAATTCCTTCACCATACACAGTCTGCAGCTGACGATGGGCATCGACGGCTGACAGTCCAGGATTGTAGTAGAGAAGCTGGGCGTGACGAAGGTGCATTGTGTCAGGGACGAACTTTTCGG
This sequence comes from Nippostrongylus brasiliensis, assembly GCA_030553155.1. NCBI lineage: Eukaryota > Metazoa > Nematoda > Chromadorea > Rhabditida > Heligmosomidae > Nippostrongylus > Nippostrongylus brasiliensis. The sequence goes on from CP130735.1 coordinate 45,891,595, forward strand.
TATTTCACTCTATAAGTAGAAGCAATTTGAAAGGAGGTATGTCAGTTTTATAGAGCAGATAGTACTACCTCAATATAGACACTATCGGTCGTTGTGCGCAAATCGATAAGAATGAGGCAAGTTGCGCAATCAATTGCTAGTTACTTATTGACCAACCTAATAGTATGCCGGTCTGGGCTAATATTCAACATGAACGGCGTGCATGGAGGAGTGATTTTTTGATGTAAATCAATTCGCCTTGTAGAGATTAAGCCAGGAACTAAATGCTGGATAAGGCAGAATAGGCGGAACTGCTTTGATGACCGAAGTGAAAAAAAATGAGAATGATGAATCAGGATACATTTCTAGAAGATCCATCAGTTCCTCATTCACAGTTCAAATGAACAGTCGCTTCACCTCCACTCATGGCGCTGAACTCTTCGGCGAGTTGTTCAATGGCGGATCGATATCAGCTGGTTGATCTTTTTATCGCACACTCCGTTCTCAAAAAAGCCGTAATCAAAACACCGTTATCAAAGCATTGAAGAGGTCTTTCAACAGCAGACACCGGTGAGATGGACCTTCCACTTTTCTGTTCATTTCTAATCTTCCTCACGAGCTCATTGTTCGAATGCTTAGCTATTTTCTCTGACCCTCGATATATGGCTCGTCTTTTGAGCAGACAAGAGGTGTCAGGGTCGAGCTGCTAGGTAATCCAGTCCCTAAGAAAGTCTCAGATATCTTTAAAAATCAATTCTCTTTCCAAGTCGAAAAGACGCATATTCTTCGTCGAGAAAAGAACCTGAACACCCGAACACCAAAATTTTCTTATCTGCTGTAAGCACTGATTGTGATTATTGACTGTGTCTGTAAGACGATTATCAAGGAGCTGTCAGAGCTTGATCATGCGCTGATTGTGCAAATAATCGAGAGACAACTTTATTTCAGTTCCAATTCCTTTCTTATTCATACACTGTTACCATCTATCACCGAACATTTCGTCTTGAATTACTCCTAAATGTTTAAATTGTGACCAGTTTATTCAGTTGATTGAGTCCAATGTCTCCATTGACAATTATAACAGTTCGTACCAGCCAGACTTATGGTCCTGTCATTGCAGAAGCAAAATGGCCAAATTTCTACACTTACTCGTCGCCGCAGCTGTCTTGTCCGTGATTGTTGATGCTATAAAAATGAAGTAAGAAGGCCTAACTTCCGTTAAAAAATTGAAAGGATACAGCGACTCTTTTTCCAATAGTGATTGCGTTTTCGAAGTTACTGTTTTTTTTAGGAAACCGAGAAAGGAACACGAATACGTGCAAATACCGTCCGATTTGCCTGGAGGGGAACCTCGATACGTCAAGGTGAGCTCGTTGTCTGCTGTAATGTTTCCTTCACAGACTGATTAACCTTGACTATCGATACAAGGGAAGAATTTTGTAAAAAATATCTTTTTAGTGAAACTCGAGTTTCACACTTTTGCGGGTTACTATTATGTAAACTAGAATATGATGCTGTAATAGTCTAAGGTAATGCTATGTTAATCGCAAAACTCGCATTCCAAGCGAGATTCGAACTTGCTTCTCCCGCCTAACCGGGGCCGTGCGTTAACCATTATGCCAGTGAGACTATCCTCCCCAACTGTGACGGTCATTTGCGTTCCCCTAGCTACCTCCTTATCTTTCCAGCTCTATTAGCGGTTCCAATACATGATCTTTGGGGGTCGCTCAGGCCGACATTCACGGCTCAATCGCAGATCGACCGGCTAGTTGAGGCTGCGATGGTATTTCAGGCCCTCAGGGCTTTGAGCTCGAGCATTATTGCAAGCCAGGTAGGCCCTAGGACCCTCAATGAAAAACGTTACAGCGCCATTTTTCTTTCAGAAGAAATGTGCTGCCTCTGGATTTTCTTCGATTTGGGATCTTAAAGAGCATTCATCATAACAATACTTCTAACTGGTACCCGTAAGACCTTTATTGTAGAGGAGATATCCATCACCCATAACAGAACCACTCTTAGGTTAAATCCTTCAAGGGGTCTAAGAGTCTATGATGGAGGAGCCAAACCGACTGTCTACGATTGACTATTTTTCCGATCACACAAAAATGTAGCAAGTGTGCTGAAGTAATAAGAGAGTTAAGGCCCATTCATGCTCAGCAATAAAACAGCGCATCAATAATCAGGTATACGGCACAGATGCAGAGTACATTGTTGAGCAGTGTGGAACTCTTCAATGATAATGCAATAGTTTGCAAGGTTGTAGGTAGGTCCAGTCTTGAATTTGCGCCTACCTACATCCTTGAAGAGGTTATGAACCACAGAACCTGAAGTTCAGAGTAGAGAAAATCATGGTTTGAACGCAGTCACAGCGCTGCTGCGCAGCCAAGTATGGATGAACCTTAACTCGCGTTTTTCCAAATCGCTACTGATTCAGGTGCTCACCGAGTACGACAAGTGCAAGATGGAATGTAAACGACAAAGGGATGCAGCAAACCGTAAAGAGGTAAAGTTGTCAGTCAGTTATTTGCACATGCTGTCCTTCATGAGACTTTTTAATTGGAAAATATTTGTAATTCGTAACATAGATGAATAAAATGGAACGTAATTCAGTACCTTGCAACGTTGCGCGAAGAGTTAGCCGCACTTGAAGCGCAAGAGGCAGCAGAGGCAGCAGCTAAAGCTACGGCGACAGCGGAGAAGGTTAGCTGCTAGATATCCATTCTAAGAAATTTTCTAGAGAGAAATGGAATGAATTAAAGTTTTATTTGCAGCTCTCAGAGGTGCCGCCAGTCGTCGTCTCAGACACTTCAAAGGTCGAGTTATGATAAGCGCACTTATCAATTTTTTACCTTGCAAATTTCATTTCCTTCGAATGTATAATTTAATGATGAATAAACTGTTCTTTTGTATTCGTCTATCATAACAAGTAAAAAGGTAGGACACGCCATGCACTCGTTTCACATTCATTGTCGTAGAGGCCTGGTGAATGCGTATTTGCCGTATACTATGACACGCGGGGGCCAGCCGCTATACCAAATTAGCGTCTTTACCTTCCCAGACAAGTATGGTGCCAATTTACCCGACCCTGAAAGGGTGGAAGACTTCAGTAGCCCGGGCGAGGATCGATCGCCCGACCGTGCGTGTGTCAGCAGCGGCTGTTACCTCTGCATCACACGCGCCCTCAGTTATCAGTATCGAAATTAGAGAGAATAATATGAATAAATTAGAGCATAGTTTAGGCTCTAAACTCCCACCGTTTGGGTCCTTTGGGCGGACCGCTCATTTTCAATGCACGTTTGTCGTCCTTGAGTCTGCTCGTTCACGATTGCATGCATATGTTGAGCGATTTATGGGCCGTTGTCGAGATCGGACGATCTTTACTCGACTGGTGCTACTTTTGGTAGCTCATTTTTGGGCCTTGTTAGAATGCGCCACGCATTCGCCCAGGATTCGAAAGAAAGCGTGTGCTACTCCTACAAACATCATTCTCTTCTATAGCATCTAATACTCTTCCTCCCTCTTATTTCCTTCCTCTCTACTTTTCACCAGCTACTTATTAGGACCCTTTATTTTCGCGAAGCTTCTCAACAGCTTGCAAGTATAACATGAGACGGCCGAAGTGGCTGAAACTGGCGACGACGACGAATCGTACGTTGCACTTATAAACACTGACGTCGGCTGTTCTTATAAACGACCACGAAAAATCATATCGGACCAGCTCATGCGAACTTAAAGGTCGGCGATCCATACGCCGTTTTCTCGTTATCTCTGAATTTCTAGAAAAATCCTCGCATTGGACATTTCCTTCTTTGTTTGAGTCTATTCCACACTGACACTGTGCTAGAGCGTACAGCCTCAGGGGAAACTTTCAAAACACTTATAAGCCGAGCCCAATCTGCATCGCTTTCGTAGCAGAATGCTGTAAGATTTTTTATTTTCTCTTTCTCTTACATATCTTTAGAACGCTACTAACCCACTTTGTATGCATTTTCCAACTTTTTGTTGCGGTTGAGGTCATATCTCCTACCAGCCGTTCTATAGCTGTGCTCGAATGAATATTCGAACGTTCGAATTCGAATAATTCTATTCGAAATCGAATATTCGAATTCGAACATTCGAAAAAACGCGATTTTCGTGTATTCGAATTCGAATGTTGAAAAATCGCGGTTTTCGATGTATTCGAATTCGAATGCTCGAAAAATCGCGATTTTCGAATGTACTCGACTTCGAATGATCGAAAAATCGCGATTTTCGAATGACATTCGAATTCGAACGTTCGAAAATCGTCGATATTCGAATATATTCGATTATTCGAAATTTTTGGGAGAGCACAACTATAAGCCGTTCCTCCTTAGGGCAGATTTTTGTACATGTATAGGGCAGCTCTAATGTATCCCACACCCCGTTTAGCTCAAATCCACCAGACGACCATGATAATAAACTGACTTCGTTCTTCTCTTTTCCTATACCACCTATCGCTTGAAGAAGACGCCAATCTCAGATACTTTTCGTAGTGAAAAACAAGAAAGTCACTATTTCCAACGTGAACATTATCGTCAAGTGTTCGGACGAACATGGTGATCGAGTTGTAATGGCTTTTACCCATCGAGAGCATCGCGCTTTAGTAAGTGATTGACAATGATACAGTGACAGACTAGAACATGACAAAATTGCCATCCAATCAGAAGTTTATTACCCTCTCTCATCTGAAATGCAGCTGTGGTCCCGAGTGGAAGTGGCCCCAACGGTGCATGGGTCATTGCATCGATCAATATTTTTCTCTTTCTCTGTTTTCTGCGAAGCAGCGGTGCTCTCTCCAATATTCACCAGTCACCCAAAAACTTTGTGGAATTCCTATTAATGATTTCCCTATAAGAGGGATGCTTGAAGAGTGGAATCGTGGCATTTTCGCGACATCAGTTAGCTGGATCCTGATCAGTGATAAGAAACGAGTATCAATGGCATCATGCTTGCTGATACCAGTGTACTAGGTTCATTTCTTTATCTTTTCTCTCATTTTTTGTTTCAGTTTTTGTTTTAGTTCCATTTTTTGGACTCTAAGGAACTCCAATTCAAGTGAGCCTGTTCTAATCATCTAACATCGGCCTTTCGCTGTGTCTTCAATCCAAAGTCAAATCACCGATTTAGCCCAACTTTGTCTATGGGGGTTATTCGGGGCGTTGATCAAATAAATTTTCGAAGGTTGGCCATGCGATTCTATCGCGCAACTGCGACAAATTTACAAAAGGAGCGCATTTTGGTATCTAGCGTGGGAAAAAGCACACCTTGAAGTGCTCTCGCCGCTAGTTTCTCGCCACTAGTTAGTGGTCAAGATTTCTTGCTTTTTTTTTCGGGCCATCGATTTGCAAAAAACAAACTTTGAAACGATTACTGTAACAAATTGGAAACCGTAAAATACAGGATGGACTGAATTCTGCTTATTTTTTGTTAACTAAATCACAACAAGATGATATTTTCATGTGGTTGAGCAGTGATAATGGCGTTTTTTTTAATCGCTATCGATTAGAAAGTCGTCACCATGATGTTGCACGGATTTCCGAGTTCTGGGGCGTGCTATACACATATTTGCATGGCCGCAGGGAATTTCCATCGCCTTACCAAATAGAAGGAAGAATAGCCCGAAAAGCATAAAATTATTGTGATAGCCGTTCCTGCTATTTGTAGAGGTGACTGTGTTGCAATGCTTTACGATTGCGTGCGCCATGTTGCCAAACACGTCCAGGAACATCGACTTTTCCCTAAACCTTCGAAAATTTCAATTCACCTGTGCATTTACCTGCAGCGGCTTTTTGTGCCTCCAGGGAATACGTCTATCCAACAAATCAGTCAGTCGCTCGCTCTTGAAACCGTCTGCTGACCGACTTCAGCCACCCCAAAGGTTATGAGCTGACCGCCAATATACCTGACCAATCTCTGGCAGCTGATATTGATCGCTGATTCGTTGTCACTCTCGGCTGGATACGATCAGCAACCAGTTTCTGGAGACAGAATAGGAATTTAATAAAATTTAAAATTTCCAGAGGCATCACCTTTTATGTTTACTCAGCTGAACTGATCACGTCCTAAATAGATTTGGATCGACAGATTTGGATTCAAAGCATCATATCCTTTCGCTTGATACCCAGCACATCACGGAAGTGTGATTTTGAAGCGTTTCGACCACTTTCGCAGAATGAAAAATCTTATTTTTTAGCCTCGCTTTTTAGAACAACGGGTTCAGTCCAGAAGAGTTCTTTTTCACTTTTCACATTTCTCGGTCACAACTACTTAGTACAAAACAAAAAATTGCGTCTTCTCGTAGAATATTCGACAGATATTCTGTCCTGAACATAGCAATATCCGCATTTTTAGAAACGACACGAAATTTCTTCCAGGTTCGGCGGACTATAGCTCTCTGTGTAAGTGACCTCATGCTTCCACCTTAGGCACACTTATAGAGGATCTAGTTTAGTTTAAGATTCACGTAACACTCCGGCTCAAACTGTTTCCTTCTTCTTTTGTAAGCTGTTGGCAACGGACCAGAATTTCTGCTCAAAATTTTGACCGCAATTTTCTCCCCTCATTTGAGCTCTTTTTAAATTTGATTTTGATGCTGTTATTTTATTGATTAATGCTATAGATACATACTGATTTTAACTGGATTAGTTTCCATGAATTCAGTGGCTTAGGGCTATTTTTGCATGATGACGTCACAAAGGGCAGTGTCGCCAAATGGGCGGGGCTAGGGGCGGGACATAGATAGAGACGCCGGCAATGGCGGAGGCGGCAGGTTGAGAGCGTCAGCCGAGGATGTCCAGGAATTCGATCGATCGGCTGACGTCATACATCGAGAAGTCGCTGATTGGCTCATTTGGTATTGACAGCCGATTCTGATCTAGCCGCCATTGGGGAGTCGCAGTTGCGTCAAAATTACTGTAACCGACCTTTTGAACTGGATTATCTCTAATGCTAACTGCCAATGGCAAGAGGGTGAACCAGTTAGCACGAGACATTCGTACGTAGATAAGCCTTAAGTGAAATAAGACAATAAATGCCAGTTTTGAACTCACAAGTCGAAACCCACTGGAAAAAGAAAAAACGCCGAAAACGCTGTGGAGTGATTTTTAGGAGTTATAATTTCGAGCACTAGATGTTATTTCTCATGCAAAGTGTGAAGACGTAGGGTAGAAAGCCGAATCCCTCAGGCTAAAGGCAGAGAAGCAGTCATTGGTAGCCCTTTTTTACCAGTTGTGATCGCGTTCTCAAAATAGATTTAGAAAAATAAAAATAGTGTAAGGAGAAGTGGTTATTTTGTTATTGCTTCAGAGTTGATTTTGAAAAACGTGAAGTGTGAAGGAAAGATGTGGTCGAAAAGCTTCGAAGTTGTCAGTGGTGTGTTGGGAGAAAATCTCAAAATAGAAATCATTTCCCGGGGGTACCTCGACACGATAAGATGAGCTGATCGTTTGATGATCTGTTTCCTCGCATACACTCGTCATGGCTGATCATCGATCGATTTTAGGAGATCAGTGGCGTGTTTTGGAAGGGAGTTACGGTCCTTCGGTGACGTCAGCTATCGATCAATAGCGAATTGAAGTACCAGAGGAGCCTGACCCAATTTTCATACGAATTTCCGACGAATTTTCGGTCAACTGTGGTTCAGCGCTTCAGTATACTTTGCCGAAATATATACATATTTATTTATTTATTTATTCATTTATTTCTTTATAGCATGATACAATACCTCTCCTAACCATTGTCCAAAAGCGCGCGCAGAACGCTCCTGAGCTGTTTTCGGCGTTTTTTCTTTGAAAATGGGTTTTACCGGAAAACAAATATATCATTCGATTCGTCTTCACCTGCTGATGCCAAAAACGCGCTTGGTAAGATTCCTGCTCCTCTCGTGACTTAGTTATTAGCAAGTTTCCGAATCGATCAATATATCGATTTTTACAGAGCCATCCTCACCGCTACACGCTCTATTTGAGCCAGCGAGCTTCAGAATTTCGCGGAATTTTGCTGTACGTAGCGGAAGGGGGTGCGAGGGCGCTGATTACTAATCCGATGTCTTTTTATAGTATTTCGAACAGAGAATATGAAATTACAGAGCCATCCTCACCGCTGCACGCTCTATTTGAGCGAGGAGGATGGCTCTGTAAAAATCGATATATTGATCGACTCAGAAACTTGCTAAGAACTAAGTCACGAGAAAAGCAGGAATCTTACCAAGAGCATTTTTGGCATCAGCAGGTGAAGACGAATCGAATGATATATTTGCTTTCCAGTGAAACCCATTTTCAAAGAAAAAAAGCCGAAAACCGTTCAGGAGCGTTCTGCGCGCGCTTTTGGATAATGGTTAGGAGAGGTATTGTAAATGATGTAACAGCACTAAAACTCAAACAAAAAGATAAAAAAGAATCAGTCGACAATAACCGTACTCAAAATGTAGTAACACAAATTTTAATAGAAACTTATTAAGGAGAACAACAACTAGAGAGAAGCATATAACTAGAAAATTACGCGCAAGAGAATAAAAAGACAAGAGATTGGTGCGATTGGCATGTTGTTATTATGAGCAAGATGGATCCAGACGCTTGTTTGTTCTTCAACGAAAGCACTGTGCGTGGCTGGACAGAATTCGTCATAGAAACCTTATAGCTAAAAGTTGTTCTATTATAGAAGAAGCTGGATCTAAGTTTTAACCTGGCCCTTGGAAGAACAAGCTTATACCGGAATATCCGCAAAACTTTCCCCTGCCGGCAACCTTTTGTTAGACGTACTTGTTCATCACCGACCCTCTCATATGGAACCGCAATAATCCGATGGAATACACGCCCACACAATAGATCAGCCGCAATTATAAAGGCGCCGGTGACATGGTCATGGAGCAGTACAGCGATCTATGACTATTGCATTATCCATTCGTTTTGACGAATAGAACAAAGTATTCAGTGTAAAATCAACCTATAGGGCGGTAACCTTTACCCAGGTTAGTTTCATCCGATTTCAGGTTGGGTTAGGTTATGTAGTTTCATACGATTTCACCCCTCAGATCAACGGTTTCACCGAATCAACGATTTCACCGACAATCTGTCAACAGTCACCGGCCGAAATGATTCCTCTGGCCCGATCGGCACTATTCCAAATTTTGGACTCTAGAGGTCGGAAAAACATTTTATGCGGTGAAACTTTAATTTTTCAAAGCTTAAAGGCAAAATAATATTGCTAATGAGCAAACAGAGAACGTAGTCAAAATTACAGCGCAAAAACCAAAGCGAATAACGACCGAATCCGTTTTTCGATTGGCCGCCGGATACTGCAGTTACAGGTAAGTCCTGACATGTACAGTGGGCGGAGTTAAGAGGATCATTGACGGTTTTCAAACCGCGCGCGATTTCGCTCAAACTTCGTCTACGGCCATCAAAGTGCCGAGATGGCCGAGTGGATGTTCGTAGCGAAGGCTTGTCGAGTATTTGCAGGTTCGAGCACGATGGTGAAGTCCGTTTTCGAAATGGTGGCCGAATACGGTAGTTATCCATTTGCAAGGAACTAGTGGTTCACCTACCGACCTTACCTGGTGGACCACTCACATATAACTACCAATTCGAAGCCGCCATTTGATTGTTAGATGTCCGGGTCAAGATTTGAGATTTTGACCCCACCGTCGTTAATAGTTCGGCCGAAGTCCAGAAAACGAACATCAGATCCGTATCAGCGTTCCAATTAACCCCCGTAAACGAAATTCCAGCGAAAGTTTCAGCGAAATCGGTGATCCGTTTTCTCGAAAAAAAAAAAAAACTCCGCCCACTTTGTCCTGTCAACCCAAGAACTGTGTGAAAGTTCGTCTACCTGTAACTCGACATTGATCCGGTTTTCGTAAATCCAACGATCGCAGTTAAAACGGATTGAACCAGCCGCTGTTCTCGACCACGATCAGGGCGGCGCGAGCGTGACGACCCCAAAACTCGCCCTATGCAAAGTTTTGGCGAAAATTGTCATGAATGCGAATCTTGGAGTGGACCGGGTTTATTTGGAACAAATTTTCGTTCGCCCGATCGAGAACAAAGATCAGTTCATCTGATCAATAAAGTGTCTTCTAACCCAAAAAAACGCCAAGATGAAAGTCCAAAGGTTTTTGTTGTCGCTGCAAATTTCCAGCAGCTAACATGCGCATTACGACATACGGAAGACAGAGCTAGGGTGATTTATGCTCCAGATGCTACCAGTCGGACTTCGCTCCGAACTGCAATTACAAATCTCGTCGCCCCCCAAATACCTCCCAATGTGATTCCCCTTGACCCGATCGAGAACACAAATCAGTTCATCTGATCAATAAAGTGTCCTCCAACAGAAAAAAAAAACGCCAAGGACAATCAAATTGAGCTAATTTCTAATGTCGTGCTAAGAGAAAGGGTAATAGGATTATTCTCATCAACATATTCCTCTGCATTGCACCTTCCACGAATTCCGTGTCCGCAGCGGTCATGGCGCGACCAGCGGCATCTCGCAGACAAACAGGTCCATATGGTCCGCGGGGGCGGGGTTTTTGCTATCATCTTGTCTTCCGTTATCTTTGAAATACGCCGAATTTTCGACGTTTTCGTGTTGTCGACTCGTGCTTCTAGTCGCTTTGGGAATCATGGCCAGGGGAGAACCCAATCTCTGGTTTTCTAGGTGTCTTCCAAAAAATTGTCTAAGTGAACTAACTAAATAAAAACTATCTAAATACTGAAATACTAAAAATAGTAAAATTATCTAAATAAACTAAACTGAATTATCTTATTAAACTAAATGGGCTCTGAATGACAAAGAAAACGTGAAATAATCAGATTTTTCGCTGAACAAACATCATTTTCTTCCCGATGACGATATGCCGAACAGAGACGGTGCCAAAAATTGCTCAGATGGTATTACACAGTCGTTAGTGTGGAAAAGCTTCGACGATTTTCGAGCGGTGAGCCTCTGTCCTAGGCACCGCAACGAAAAACTCATAGCCATTTTTGCGGCCGATCACATATGTTGCTGAACTTTGAGCGAGAAAAATATCTGTCTTCCGAGGCCCTAATGGGATTTTTCTTCTTTTTTTCTTTTTCCATTTTTCTCCCATTTTCCTAATTTTCTCTCGTGTTGCTCTTCTTGAAATTCATTCGTCATGTCAAAGTGAAAAACCCTTGTGAACGAGATTTTGCGTCCTCGCTTAGCAAAAAATGCTTCTTAGTAAGACGACAGGTTGCAATACCAAGTGGTGACTGCAAAATACGAGTTCATAAGTGGCTGCTAAAGGTCAAGAGTATGGCCACGATTGCGTTTCTTAGGCTGAACATCAGATAACTAACGAATTATTCTAATTCCTGAAACCACAGAATGTCTATGATCCAAGAATTTGGTGTTTATACATTTGTTGTGCATATCTTACTATTAGACCGGTACTTGATTACGTAAAAATTAAAAATTTGACAAGTTTTATGCTGTTTAGTTGGTTTGCTTACTATCAGTTGTTAAATATCGATGGTGTTACTAGCAGTGTTCTCAATTGCTTCAGTGTTACTTATGTTTTGATTGTTGATTGTAGGATGTTTCTTGATTTTTACACACGGCGTTGTCCCGTGTAATAAATGAATGAATCTGTGCCCGGCAAACCGAAAAATCTCAGTGTTTTGCATCCTTTTATAAAACTCTGAGCAATTTTTGAATTGTTTTCGGAATGTCATCGTCGAATCTGCATAAAACCACGGATCAAAACAATACTAATAATGTTGACATCGATTCTAATTCCCTTTGGTGACCTCGTACGAGAGTTGAGGTTGCGCTTGTGGTTTCTCCCATAATTCTCCTTGATGACCTCGCAAGAGGTGGCGCTAGTGGTTTCACCCATAGAGAACGCTTTTTTATTTTATTATGAGAATTGACCGTCTGATTTATTCCAAGATTCCTTGCCCGACATTCCTAACTCGACTTTTTCTATCCTTTTTCTATTTTTCATTTCTTCAATTTCCCCTGTCACAGATGCAAGCGAGCGTAGGATGCTGATTATTGATGAATCAGCAGCTATCCAGTGTCACTAGGAGTACGGTAACGGCCAATCGCGACGGGACCCTAGAGTTGACAAATTTATCAGTAGGATAATCACTGTAAGCTAGATAAGAACCAGGGTCTGCACCTGTACATGGGCGCAGGATGGAGTGCAGAATCGTACCCTACTTAGCTAGGAAATTTTGCTATTATTTTATTATTGTTTACAATAAAGGTAAAGGTAAAGCTAGCCAGTGTTGATCGGTCCCCTTAAAGCGCGCCGTGCATTCGTGCTTCATTCAGAATCGTAGAACCATGTTGAATGCGTTTTTCGTCTATACAATGACTTGCAATGGCCAGCCACTATACCAAGTCAGTGTCTTTACCTGCGCAGGCAATACTGGTAACAATTTACCCTGGAGGGATGAAAGGCCAGGCTAGCCCGGGCCAGTGTCGATCGCTGAACCGTACGCGTGTCAGTAGCGCCTCTTACCTCTGCACCACTTAAGGCTCGATTAGACGCCGCGCGGCGAAAATGCAAAATCGAAGCGCAATCAATAATTAACGTCATTGATCGAATTTGCTCCTTTGCGTTAGTGGCGCAGTCCGGTGGCGCCGCGTCTAAGAAAAAAATAGGCATATAATCACATAGGGAAAGAAATTAAACGAAGAAATTTCGTCAAAATGTACTTTAATAAGGAATAGCAGCCTTCTAAAAAACCCGAACGACCAGTAAGTTTGCCTATATGAGGCGCCACCGGACTGCGCCACTAACGCAAAGGAGCAAATTCGATCAAGGACGTTAATTATTGATTGCGCTTCAATTTTGCATTTTCGCCGCGCGGCGTCTAAACGAGCCCTTGCACTAAAAAACTGGAAGGTTGAGATCCGCTGACTATAAGCAACACCTTGACATTAACCTGGCCACATAATTGGGTGGTTACCCAACGACGTTAGCTCACATACCCATTACGTCGTACAGTGTGGCACGGCGACACTAAAAACGCGTCGTGAAACCTCCCCCGCTCTACTCGTAAACCCTGTCGGCTGGCCAAGAAGCACTGTTGACCGCCGACAGTCCCATGAAAAGTGCGCCTTTCGCTTCCTATCAATTCCCAGAATGTGAGAGAAGTTGACATACCATCCCTCGAGACCTGGAAATCTAACGATCAGTTAATTTTACGTAAAATTTTTGAAGCCGTGGTAGAATCAAACCAAAATTTCCAACCGGCTCGACCAAAGATCTCTAGGTTCGGCTAGTCCACGTGTTTCAGCCAAAGGATCAGCACGCGTTTCCGAAAACTGCCTACCTCACAGCCAATAAACTGGTTCGTCACCATCAACGTGAACTTGTATATTATTATATTGATTTGATTTATATTGATTTGTGAAATATATATTGATTTATATTGATTTGTGAAAATTAGTGGGGCTATCTGGTGTAGTGTTTGTCCGGGCGTCGAGAGATCACATTCTGAGCATCGATCGATATCGGGCAGTGCCAGAAAATTGGCGGTCTTTTCAAACTACATTGTGTAATTAATTAATGTTTTTGTAATTAATTAATTCATTAATTAACTAAATTGTATAATTAAATAATGTAATTAGTACAGTGTTCTCGAACTGTTATAAAACCGTAAACGTTCACACATTTCTTTATCAGCTTACCTATTAAAAACCTGGTTTACTAACTATGTTTATAGATTATCTCAGATTATTTTTTAGCTATGCTTATAGATTATCTAAATTTTCTTGTTCGCTTGTAATTCTATTTTTCTCCTTTTACCTTCTTATTACCTGATTTTTATCTGGTGTTAATTTACAATTTGAATATTTAAGCCCTACTCTGCTGGGATGGTGTGCAACTGTTGTGTCGTTAGTGATTATGAGGACCTCTTGCCTTTCGCTCCTTTAATCTACATATTTTTGAACCTCAATTGTGATGGCACGCCTTGAGGCGTATTCAATAAATAAATAAATAAATCTCGAGAAACTCTACTTCACTATCAATCATTTGACTGCAACTGATTAACTGTTACTGATTACAGTTTGTACTTCGAGAGCATACCCACATCAACATCTTCATTCCTCATAAAGATTTTATTTTACGTTTTTATGTTTCCTGATCTTAGTGCCGATATTTTTTGATTCCCAGGATTTTGCTGTCTTTTCCCAAAAAGAACGCTTTTATGTTTCAGTGAAAAGAGCTGATTTTTGTGTCGGTTTTTTTGCGCCCGCTATCTTGCTGTCTTTCTGTCTCGGCAATTAAGGTACCCAAAAAGAACCCACGGAAATAGGCGTGGTGTGGGGAAAATGATTGAAATGATTATATCAGTGCTAAAAGGAGCCGAGATTTATCGAAAGTCGTACATGGAATATTTATTTATTTACTTATTTATTTATTTAAGACGTGACGGAAATTCCACCACGCAGTATAGAACCACACAACCAAAAACAGACTCAAACCACTGAAACAAAAACGCCAAAAGTAAACAAACATGAAAACATTGGAATTTAGAAAACTTTACAGAAAACTTTGAATTCAGAAACTGTTCCCATCATCTCCTAGCCTCCAACAAGTTCACCCAGTTAACCTTGATATCGGCGAAATTTAAATTTTGTGCAGATTTTCCGATTATGTACAGATTTTAGATATAACTAATTGTCCCTCTCACTCAATAGAGGAGCAAAGTTTTTTTTCGAATTTTTGTAATGTATAAGAACTTCTTTATGACTTCGTTCCCGGTGGCGTGCCAATTACACAGTCCGCGATGGTGCTTCTTCGCGCTCTCTCACAATTTCCGATTTTTTCGTGGCATTTTTTCGACAATTTCACGGTGGTTGGCAATGACTGGACCAGATGTCTGGCAGACAGAATGCATATCAACGCGGCTCGTTGTCCGACGACGACATAATAATTCATTTTTGCCGTCTATATGGACCACAGCTTACCAGTCGGGCACCATTCACTTCCTAGATGTGTGCCGCTGACATCTCCATCTTTTATTTATTTATTTAATTTATTTCTGCGCCATCGTGCGTCTTTTGGTCTCGTGTTCCTGACGTTTTTTGAAAAAAACGTAAATATACCCAAATTTGGATTATCTGATATTTTACAGATTTTCCTTTAAAAATGGTTGTATCCAGACAACGCTGATTACACCCCCAAGCTGATGTACATACCTAGTGCAGTAAGTTATTAATGTTCAGCCACGGTAAGGTTTAAGGATTTACTTAAAACGAAAAGAATGTTTTCAATAACTTATCATTTCATTCAGAGGACTGATCTCAATCGATAATGAAGACGGCATTACCGCGATTCATCAAGAGAACGTCGCTTCCGTTAGTCGTCTGTCTGACAATGACCGTGGCGTTCTTGACAATTATCGCGACGACGAATAGCAGGTTGAACTCATTCTTCCTCATTTCAGTTTACCCAATTTTTCATAATTTTGTCATTTTAGCCCCGCGAATAAATTTGCTCGACAAAGAACGACGGCGTTGGAGCCGCTAATCATCGTTATCACTCCCACGTACCGACGGCCAACTCGGCTTGCCGACATGACTTTCCCAGGTAACCTTCCTACTTCCTCTATATAATAAGAGGCGATGTTTGTAATGGGTGGCAAACCTTCTCCCGTATAGTCATTGCTTATATAAATAGAACCTATTTTAAATTCTGAATTCGTTTGGGTTGTTTATATAAATAGAACCTATTTCAAATTCTGAATTCGTTTGGGTATCCCTACCCGCTCACTTAACACTGAGAATTTATGCAGGTAAACAAATGCGATGTGCTGCATGCGTAAACGCCCATGTTTGCTCACACAAAAATAACGCATCGTAAAATTTGGAGCGGAGATCGTAAAAAATATTCCTCATCCACCCACCATTGGTACAATATCCGTTTAAGTAAAATAATCAGTAATCAGCGTTGCTCAATCTCCTAAGAGCGCGCCATGTATTCGTGTTCCGTTTAGAATCGTAGACTCCTGATGCGGCGGCTAGCAACTGCTCAAGTCAGGTTCTTGTTCTCTCCAGACAGGTCCGGTACCAATTTACCCGACCCCATAGAGATGTAAGGCTCCATTAGCCATGGTGGGGACCAATACACCCCGGTACAAAACTATAGGTTCACCCCGCGATTTGTCCACAAGTGTTCAAAGAACCTATTGAGATGATCTAGTAACATTACTGTCATATTCCCCGCCATCGAAAACCTAGATATGAGAATTTTGGGCGGGATGTCTTGTCATTGTAAGATACTACAATTTTTTATTGAAAAATCAGAGATAATGACCGGTGCAAAATTATAGGTTCACTTCATTAAAAAACTGTCTGTTTTCAAAAATATGAACATTCAAGTTAAGTTTAGTACTTTGTTACATTACCTTTGTTATAAACAACATTAGATATTCTATGTAATATACTTCGAATAAGATTATCAAGAACATGTTGCTCTACATGAGCCCAAGCATCAAGAATGGCGTTCTTCAGAACAGAAACTGAGGTGTAAGCGGTGTCGTTCTTGTGAACATTGAGAACAAGAATGCCCCACGAATTTTCCATCGGGTTCAGATCTGGAGAACAACTGGGCCACGCTAAAAGTTGGATTCTGTTGGAATCGAACCAACTCGTAGTTGACCTCGACACGTGCATGGGAGCATTGTCTTGCTGGAAGATAAGATTGTGCCTACGAAATCTTCTCAAATAAGGGAGAAAGTGTTCTTTTAGCACATCCTGATAATCTTCGCTGTCCATATTACATGAGACAAACTCCAAAGCAACAAGTCCATATCCAGAAAATGCAGCCCAGATCATGACACTTGCACCGCCAAAGTTGCGTCTAGAGAATACTCGTTTCTCCTTTCTTAGATCTCTCCACAGTGCTTGTAGCCGTCGGACCCGTCGAGGTTCCACTTTTTCTCATTGGAAAATATCACCTAAAAACTAGAAATGCTCTTCTACGCACACGAAACCTTAAATCAATTATTTAATAAAAAACGATTGTAGACTGGCGAACACACTCCGTCTGGTGCCTCATGTTCACTGGATCGTCATCGAGGACGCCAATGAAACAGTGTCCCATGTGGAGGACATCCTTCAACGGACACAGCACGACTACACCTACGTGGCCGTCCGAACCCCTCTAGGATATCCCAGTAAGAGAATTTCAACAGAAGAAAAATAATCGAATGAATCTTTTAAAATATACCAGCACGGTCCTCAAGTGGGATTAGCAGAATAAATTGACCCTTTTTTTTCAGAACGAGGATGGTACCAACGAACGACCGCGCTGCAACTTATTCGAAACGAGACCGAATCTGTGATGGGTGACCATACAGAGGCCGTGGTTTATTTTGGCGATGACGACAATTCGTACGACACTCGACTCTTCACCGACTACATACGAAACGTGAAGAAACTGGGAATGTGGGCTGTCGGTGAGGATATGCTTCCCCTAGGCATTGAGCCTACCTAACCTCAGAAGCTGCTCCACCGTCAATTTTTGCTCTAGTAGAAATAGATACATTGGACGTCGTAATCTACTGGAATTGCACCTTTTTCTTCTTCTCCTAAGCGTTTAGTCCCGCGGGGTCCGCTGTTCTTGTCAAGAGTCGCCATCTACTTCTATCCAGGGCGTCTTGGAGCTCTGACTTCCTTAAGGTCGTTCCTCATAACGTCGCTTTACCTTTTCTTAGAGACGCCGCGTGGTCGTTTACCAGGGGCCTGAAAATCCAGTGTTTCTCGTATTGGATGGTCATCAGGTCTTCTCATGATATAACCATACCAAATACATGCACCTGCCGAACTCAAATCACGAGGGACGAACTTTTCACATGAAAGAATGCTGTCGCTGTTCTTTCTTCCGTGCAAAACCAACTTCAAGATGGTACCGAGTCACGAGAGAAAGACGAGTTTACAGAAAATTTCAAGATACAAGAAATTTGTACATACTTCCGAGATGTCCTTACATGCATTAAAGCAAGGAAAAATCTAGGAAGCCATGCTATAGAGAAAACAATGAGAATGGTTTAAAAAAGTCGGATTCTTTCGCACATCTTGTTCACTGACATGATTAGGTTTGGCGTTTTTTTATTTCAAGATCAGAACATGACATCGCGAAAACGGTCGGGGATTTTGTGATCACTTTCTGTATAGTCTCAGATGACTTGCACTGCGTTTCCTGGTCGCTTTGACGCCTTTTCCTCTACCTTTTCGACCGCATTTTACCTTCTCTATAGTCTTATGAAGTACTGTAAGATATCTAGAAGCTTTCAGGTATAGTCGGACAGAGCGCGGTGGAATCACCGAAGGTCGTCAACGGTTCAGTCGTCGGCTACAATGTGAAATGGGGTCCGAAACGGAAATTTGCCGTCGACATGGCCGGATTTGCCATTAATGTCAAAGTTGTGCTAAAGTACGTGCCTAGACGCTAGACGCAGAAACTCGGTGAAAGGAATGATGATGATTTTCAGCACTACAGCGGTTTTCGGGAAATCTTGCCAAAGGGGATTTGGCGCCCCGGAGCCGTGCCTCTTGGAGGACATGGGTTTCACTCAGGAGGACATTCAGCCGTTTGGACTCGACGAACAGGAGCCTGGCACGGTGAGTTTCGTCGTTGTTTCTTTAGTCTTATATGATAATTTGATGTATAGCCTAATGATAAGTATGTATCACAAGCTCGTGAAATTGTAGTTCGATTACCGCGCTTTCGAGGGGGCGCTGCTAATTATACCAGAAGTAGATGTTAGTTGGTTCGGTGGTGTAGCTGTCTAGCATCACGGTGCCCATCCCACACCCCATAACATACACGAGCCATTCAACGGCCTGCAGACCGCCAAATGAACTAATGAATAGTAGAAAGTATATTTAAAACGTTTATAATAACAAATAAAACGAAGAACAAAAAGCATGCAGCAAAAGACGGCGAAGAACTGATGAAATATGCACGTCACTGGGAGTACGGTAACGGGCAATCGCGGTGGGACCCTAGAGTTGACAAACGGTCATCGTGGTATCGCTTATTTATTAGTAGCAAAATTGGCCCGACGTTCGAATCCTGCCTGAGCAGCGATTTTTGCCATAATCCTAGCATCGCGACATCTACTCCTATTGTGGTATATCAGAAGTTCCTTGCAATTATAAGGCTATAAATAATGTGATAGTGTGATAGTGATAATGATAGGATTGTTATAATATTTCCATCCAAAGCCATCGAAAGGGCTACGCTAGAATCAACGGGGAATAGCGACGTATCAAGATCTCACGAAGGTTGGAAAAAGTCGGGTATACAGTCTGGTAAAAATTACCCTAAAACTTTTGCGGGGCTTTCCGTCGGATGGTAGTTCCACCATTGCCGAAACAGTTTCCCAATAGGTTTCAGATTTCGAGGACCTTTCTCTCTGACCTTCACGTTTATATTTAATCAAAAAATAATATAATATTAATGACGTTTTTTTTTAGAATGAAAGAATATTTTAGCAACGCGAATTGTATGTTTGGCACACACAATCCGTACAAGGAAGTTTCGCCGCAGACAAAAGTCTTCTCAATTCGTTCTTTGTCGAGTATGTGTGAGAATAGTTCTCAGCTGATGGTTAAGTGCCTAGGGGCTCGTTAGTCACTAACCTACTCGGGCAGCAGAACTCTGTTTCTATTTTTGTAGAAATTTAACCTCCAGGTTGCATGTTTGGAGATGATTTGCAGGAGGTTATAACTCCATCTTGCTTCAGTTCTTTTGATTCATTGCGTTTTCTTTGTTTTCGTTAACCCAGATAGATTCCTTTGGAAATCTCGAGACTTCGATGGTACGTCGTCCAATATCATCGTTGTTGGCGCCAATTTTTAGATTAGTTTTCTCAAAAAGGCTGATTTTTAGGAATTCGAAGTCCTAGTCTGGCATACGAAGACGGTGAACCCGTCGATCGGAAAGGACGCTCGCAACACTCACGGATTCTTCTTTGAGTTCTCTCGTTAGAACTCCTGATCCTAAGGTTTTCGCTTTTTTTGTGATTTTGCTATCCTGTGACATTATTCAGAGGTGGAAGCGCTAGTCAGTATCCGAATTTACCCGCTTACTTCGTTTGTGCCTCGACGTTCTGCTCAACTCCTTTTTGAAGTGTTCCTCGTCGAACAACTCACTTTGAATCTGTTTGATTTGTATTGATTTTTTTCAATGTGGATGGTTCCAGTCTGATCGTCTGCAGTATCCTGTGACACCATATCGAGTATTTTTTGGCCTTATCGGTTTTCCTAGCTTTACATGATGGCCTTTTGTCTTATTGGTGATTTTTTCGATGCTTTTGCCGCGATTTCCGTTTTGTGAGCTTCGTCTCGTCATTTTCCTCGATTTTTCTTATCTTATCAGAATTCCGCAAGAGGCTCTACCCCAGAGAAAGATAAGAAAACTGGGATAAGTGGTCTCGAACCTGATGATCACGGCGAAAACTACTACAGTGCTCGGATCTTTGAATGTACCATAGCCTGTTGCCTTATACCTCCTCGGTCCCAACGGGTCGGATCTTACCCACTTGCAGTGACCACTTCGCTTTATTTGTATATAATTATATAAATATATTCTACAGTAGCGCTGCTTTGTTTTAGAACGGTATAACACGCCTTCCCATGATTCAACTCCTTTTATTATGAATAAACTAAAAAGTTTTTTCTTTTTGTACTGCAGAAAACCAAATCGGATACGGTGCACTACAAAACATATCTTTACTATTTCGAATACAAATACCACTAATTCAAAACAAAGCACATTGATGAATATCAGGCACTGGAAGACATTCATACGGTGCATAGGCGGAATTTCTTCCAGTTTATGCGGCAAAAATTCGTGAAAAAAGAGTGAATATTTCTTTACCCATAAGTCTGTATTCCTATATTCTATGTTTACCTATGAAATAAGACATGTAAGAAGAGGAAGAAGAAATTCCGCCATACTATGCGAATGGAAAATGAGGATACGTCTGCTGTAGCAGAATCATTATCAGTCAAAAAAAGCAGATTTGGCGCAAGCTTGAAGAAATCGACGCTTCGTCAATTCCAGTGTAACTCAGACTGATTACTTGACGCCTAGGTCCAGTTTGGTGATAGACCGACGCTTCATGGCCGTTGGAGCATATATCGGAGATTTTCTACTGAAAAGCACTTGCATAAAGGATTCCGCTAACTAAAAATCGGCAAAAAAATCGATAAAATACGGTTAAGTTCACCTGGTCGGCTGCTTGAAAATCTCCTCGTCATCGGACGACTCGCTACTTCCACTTTCGTCCGAATCTTCCTCCTCGCTAGAGATCTGAGCTTCTTCAGAATCTGGAGAATCGCCGGATTCAGCTTCGTCCTCCTCGTCTTCTTCTTCCTCTTCCTCCTCTTCCTCCTCGTCATCATCATCATCATCATCCTCATCCTCGTCTTCCTCGCTGTCATTAACATGAATGCCAGGGACTTGCTCGGTTTTCCTTCTTCTCATGACAACTTCGTCGCCTCGACCGCATTCTTCTTGTTCTTCGCTTTCACTGAACATCATCTCATTTTCTCAAACGTCGTCTCGACATTCGATGAAAAGAAAAAAATATGGACTCGCCTCTCTAAACCGGAAGAATCGGTGCTGTCTGGGCCCACCGATTCAGTCGACACGCTCACATCGATTTCTTCTGAATCCGACTTATAGCCAGCGTCTACCGGTTTGGAGTGCAACAGTGAATGGTACACTATTTGAAGCATCTCCGGTCTTTCCTCGTTCAACCTTAATAAAGGTAAGGGTAAAAGGTAACGCGTTGTGCAGTCTCGAGAAAGCGCCATGCTCTCGTCTTTCATCCAGAATCGTGGATGACTCGGTAAATGCGTACGGGGCCATCCGTTCTTCAAGTCAGTGTCTTCCCCAATCCAGACAAACCTTGTATCAATTTACCCCACCCTGAAAGGATGAAAGGCTTGGTTACTCCGGGAGAAGATCGATCGCCTGACCGTACGGAGGTCAGCAGCGCCTCATACCAATGCACTACGTGCATCCTTTCTACATATTCTTTAGCCATAATCTTATTCGCTGAAGTTTCGTTCAGACAGCTGTTTCCTGACTTGTCGTTTCCTAGCGACCACAACAGCATCACTAATTATTGTTTGAGATGTTTCCTTAGGTTAACACGTTGACGACCGCGCCATTTTTGCGTGTCTGGCGCGCGGGACCAATCGATTTTTCGCCGCGCTCAGGGCGTGGTAAAACTAAAAAAGAAAAAAAGCAAAAAAAAAGAAATCGGGATCTTTAGTTTTAGCGATATCCTTGTGTAATAACACCTTTTTCGAAAAACAGAATTTTCTCGGAATTCTTCCATATTTTGCTCAAAGGTCATCTTTTTTGGATGGTTTCGATTGTTTCCTTTCTAAACACAGAAAATGTTTCCAGTGACCCATATTTTGTAGTAGTATTGTTGATATTTGCGGTTTATTTGTGTCTAATGCCATCTTTGAAAACACCAAAAAAACGTTTCTAGCGATCAATATTTGTTTAGAGTATCGAAGAAGGCCTGTGCATATTTTGATCTATTTGATTACTTGTATAGTTTGATGTATAAATCAGCAACTGATAACTTTTCATGGACCACTCATTCTAAAACAGTGGCTAACGGTAAGCAATATATCCCATAGGAAAGATCGCCCGAACCCTTCGGCACCATTTAGAAAATAGAAATATTAAGCTGTGGCATGGCATCATGTCACACGGTCCCACGCGGCCGCTTGAGCGTGGCATGGCATCATGCCACACAGTCGTCAACGTGTTAATTGCGACAGGTATGCCTCAGGCGGGACCAGAACTCTCTAGCCTGTCCAGGGGTAATCTTTATCAATTAGCTCTAGACACGAGCAGGGCCAGTGCTCAGAGTATGATTCGAACTTCCGTTTGGAACCATTTTTGTCGCATAAAAACTATTTCACAAAATTATTCCACAGCAAAACTATTTTTTTCTTGTCGCGTGTTCCCCCACAGCCTATCGTTGTTCACTTACCTCTCAAGGAACATTCGCGTGAATGTTGGACGTTCTTTGCGAATTGTGGGATACACATTAACGAGGTTTATTGGAGAGCAGAAATTCTGCGTAACCGCTACCGTGTCGTCCAGGTTTATCACCACATGCCACCATCCTGCAACATGTAAGCTCTGAATTTAGGTTTTATTCTAAATTTTTTGTTTTTGAAGGCGTCAGCTTGATGGTCTGGTGGCCCCACTATCTACGTTCTCCATACAACTCTTTCAAGTAACTCACCGCTTGGCACAAATAGTGTTTCTCCGGGCTTTTGTATGCACTCGTACACGGGATACTTGTCAAATGGCCATTTTCTGCTGCTGATCAAGCGGTAGACGGTGGAGAACCATGTGACGGCCTCCTTCGGATGTAAGCCACGCAGATCCTTGGGTATGTTAACCATTTCGCGAGGAGTATCCGGGTGAATGAATACCCATCTGAAAACTTTTCGAAGGTGAACAAAGTCGCCAATCTAGGCATTTCGTTACCTTTTATGGCCATGGATGAGCGCATTCCAAGCGCTGGTTCCTAGTGGATCAACGTGTATGTTTGTGCCAGAGCGAGCAGGGCCAATAACGATCCACCTGAAACATATTTATCTTATTTTTTGAATTCGACAAGAAAATATAGGTTGGAATTTGGAGCACCTGTACGGCGGTCGCTTCTTGTTGTTTGCTAGCAGTTCGAAGAGATCGTCGCGGAAGAACTTTGGCACATCGTAGTCGCTCAGCATTTCTGCGCTCCTTTTACGCTGGAAATGTTCGATTCCAATTATGTAGCGAAATAAAATACAAATTCAAGATTAAAAATAAAAATACAAATTCAAAATTCAACAGAAATCTGGACCTACATTGCCGAAATCCGAATCAAAGATGTACAGCGGGCTGTCGTCCTCGTTTTCTCGCATGTATTCGGCAAAGTATTTCATTTTAAGAAACACATCGTTTTGCATTTTGTCCTCACCAACTTTAAAGAATGCATTTCCGTACTTTTTGGAGAGATTCTGAACATTTACAGCTGAGATCAGAGAATTGTACTTCTTTCCAAATTCAGCTCCTTTTCCTTTTGGATCGATCCCATCGATATGTTTAGGCCGCTTGTGTGTAAAATTACAAAAACAAGAAAATGACCCTCATTAGAAAAAACTGCGTCTAGATGAGGTTCATTTAGCTTGAGTGTTTCTGCGCCTAACGCATTTCTACAAAAAAATCAACCTTATCATTATCACCCTTGTTCTCATTCTTGCTTATACATTCAAAGGTTTTCCACTGCCCTATATCGGTGTCATACATCCGATGAGCGGTCGGTGACAGGAACGGCAACTGATACAGATTGTTCCATTCCCTCACATTCCGCCATAGTTGAGGATCAGTTGTCGCAGCTCGCCCATTTAGGACCCTTACAGACCCGACGACGTGCAATTTGAGCGACGAATTAGCCGTTGAACATGAAATTGAGCGAAACACACAACGACGAGCATTCTCGTCCAACGCGACGTTTGCGGCGGCCGCATTGCTCTAATCGATACCGCGTTGCAACGCGCGGTCGGCCGCGTGGACGAGAATGCTCGTCGTCGTGTCGTCGGGTCTGTAAGGGCCCTTAGTGTCGGAAAAAGACAACTGCTCCTTCTGTGTGGTATAGGATACGACTGGCACAATTCGTGTCAGTTGCCGGAGAATGGCCTGGTGACCTAGACATAGGCCTCAAAAAGTTCCATGTCCAGTTCATACTATTTGCTGCGAATGGAACTGCTCACCCTTATCGTCCAATTCTCGTGAGCCGACCAGTTTTCCGTAAGTCCGGTGAACACGCAGGGAATACTCGGGCGTTCGTATTTCTCTTGAAACTCCTCGACGCTCATCAGCCTTCCATCCACTCTGTCCATCTCTTTTTCCAACGGTGGTAGTTTGAACAGCTTAGCATGGTTGTACACATCCCAACCACATTTTTGTAGTTCTGAAAATGGCAGTTCTCAGTTAGCCCAGACATGACCTATTCCGTCAGAATTGAGCACACCTGGACGATCTCTCTTCTGCGCGACGGCCACTCGTCGTTCACATCTCGTGTAGAATACTCGATAGCCGGCGTCGTAGACAGCCTTCTGAAATTTTGCGTATGCACGGAATTGATAAAATCAATGCCCGAGGCTACCTTCATCTTTTTCGCCACATCACCAAGATCCTTGAAGATCGCCGCTGATTTCACGTAACTCCAAGCATCCGGTGCGACCGGTGTAGACGAATACATTACTGAATGTGAGCATCTCCTTGCTAGGATTTGCCAAATTTATCACGAGGGCGTTATCAAGTGAAGGTCGGTGATATGCGTGCATTCGTAGTGTTTTTAGAGATCTAATCGGTATTCTCGGTGTTCATTAAAGCAGATATCCCTGATTATTCCTCATAGGATACGCCATGTATTCGTCTTCGTCTGGAGTTGTAGAGGCATGTTTAATGCGCGCTCGGCTTATACTATGACTTTTTTGGGTCGATGTTCAAGGGTCTCCAGCCCATCATGCAATCTTGCTATCTATTTAATTCTGCCCAGAAGGATGGCTTGGTTAGTCAGATCGATCGCTCGATTGCATGCTTGAAAGTGGTGCTTCATACCACTTTACTATACACACATAGTAAATTAGAGCGGAAAATTAATTAGAATGTTTATAGAAGATCAGTTTTTACAAGAGTATTTTGCTTCCAACTTTTCTGAATATTTAGATATCAGAAGTGGTTTCCTCGTTACAATTGCTTTCCTTCACGTTTTCAACAAATGTCTTCAATACTCAGTCCGTCCTCCTGCCCCTAAAATTATTTTGCTAAATGCCAATTTACAGTACCGGACGTGTCTTTTGATCAAGACAACCGCTCCAAAGCGGCTTTTTTGAATAACGTTGTTGAAACTCAATTATTTGTAAAAATATACACATATTTGAGCTCAGGAGCTCGATCCATCCACATACATTTTTCCCAAATTCGTGAAACTTGTTTTCAGTCGATTTTTTGGATCCCTTGATTTTCGGATCACGTTGCCGCTTCGATCCCTCGCTTGGTGACTCACCACCGACTAAGCTCCGCCCTCTCCTCGCCACATATAAATATGCGGCGCTCGTTGCACCCAGTAGGCTCCGCTTCCTTCTCGCCGCCTATAAATATGCGGCGCTTGCTGCACCGAGCCAGGAATGGGAGTCTCCACGGGGTGGCTCGAAGAAGCTACCACGCGGAGCCTCCCGTTGGCCTCGTCGTTGACGGGGGCCCTGTTGGGGCCTCCGTCAACGACAAGGCAATCGATGGATACGAGAGATACGCAATCGATATTTTGAAAAAATTTCAGGTGTAGATAATTTATGCACCAAACGATAGAACTCGAGCTACTGAGCTCAAATATGCGTATATTTTTTTACAAATTATTGAGCTTCAACAAGGTTATTCAAAAAAACCGCTTTGGAACGGTTTTTGTCGGTTTTTTCGGCTTTTGGTCAAACGACACGTCCGGTAGTGTACTTCTTGCAGCGGCCTTTTCTGTGGCCGAGTTGGTCTGGCTTTTCCCCGTACATACATAGTTTTTCCCTGCCAATTGCAACAACCACCTAGGTAGATGAACTTCAGAAATGAGCGTGATGGGCACGTTCCTGTATCGACATGAATGGAAAACACAATCATGCCATTTTGATAATATACCCCTACGGTGTGGTCCATAATGTAGCTATGGACCAGCCAGTAAGCAGCTTGTGGACGTATCTGCGGTCGACCACATTCGTTGAGGACTTCTGTGAGGCGGCTTATTTGGTTAAGGTGAGTATCCAGTAGACTGGTCAGAGAGGGAATCATCTAATACCTTTAGAAATCCCTAAATGATGCTTGGGAGCGAATGTTGTACTCAAGATTCGAACGTCGAGTAGCCGCCGCTCGTTATAAAGATCGTCCAGGTGCTTGAATTTGCTCCAACTTCTGCTGCGATTTCATGGCGATCATTTAGATCTGGCGAAAATCGGTTGGTGTCCACTAAAACTGGCCAGCAAATTCGCCTTACCACCACTTGTGGACAAGATGCCAAGAGTCGATGGAACCACGCTCTCTGTGGGAGATTTTGTGGAAAAATATGAAAAACCTCGTACACCGTGCATACTCCTCGGTCTTACGGACAAATGGAAAGCGCACAAGAACTGGACTATTGAGGTTGCTACCAAAATTCTTTCTCTGATAGAAAACTGACCATAGACCTTGGACATCTCCAAGTTTCAGAACCTAATCGAAAAATACGGCGACGAGGCGTTCAAATGTGGTGAAAGTCCGCAAGCTGAAGCTGTTCGTATGAAATTCAAATACTTTGCCGAGTATATGAAAACGACAAACGACGACAGCCCCCTATACATATTTGATCCCCATTTTGGCAAGGTATTTCTGGTTTTGAGGTTTGAGGCGCTCGCTGATGAAGGCAAGGAAGGCATTTTCCAGCGATGGACCACCGAGGATATGCTGCTCGACTATCAAGTGCCAGAGATATTCAACAACGACCTGTTTGATGTAATGGAGGGTGAGAAGAAGCGGCCAGAGAATCGGTCAGTGAGAGTTAAGTAGTACTGGCCGTAGAAAGGGCTCGATTGGGGACCACTACCACCAGGAAATACTGATTTCGTTCAAATAATTAGTGTTTCAGAACACATACGGTAGATTTTGTCACAGGACAACTAGGATTTCCTAGTCGCGGTCAATTCTACACCCTTAACCGTGACCTATTGCTAATGCTCGCTCCATCGAAAATTGATGAACGCGAACAACTCGTCCGTTCGCTACGGATAAGGAGTGGTGAATTGGAGCATTATTCAGTCGCTGCCTTTTTATTCACCTAAGGGCCCTTACAGACCCGACGGCACGACGACGAGCATTCTCGTCCAATGCGGCCGACCGCGCATTGCAACGCAGCATCGATTAGATCAAAGCGGCCGCCGCAAACGTCGCGTTGGACGAGAACGCTCGTGGTCGTGTTTTTCGCTCAATTTCATGCTCAACGGCTAATTTGTCGCTCAAATTGCACGTCGTCGGGCCTGTAAAGTCCCTAATAGATCATCAAAGTAACAAGAGTTGCAACCTGCTCCTATAAGAGAACGGACGAGTTGTTCGCGTTCGTCCATTGGCGATGGAGCGAGCATTGGCAATAGGTCACGGTTAAGGGTGTAGGACTAATCGCGAGTGGATTTCCTACCTTTCGAGGTAGCTCAGATCCTGCTAGCCGGTGTGCAGGCCAAAAATAGACACAGGGTGTTCAAAATTGGAATGCATGGCGCACTCCAAGACGATCCACAGGTCTCATAGAAGAAAATTTTTATAGAAATCAATATAAATACCGGCGGCCCGACGCCACAGCGCCTCGAAACAATTCTAACTACGAGGGACACAAGGAACACTAATAATAATTATATCACACTCATCAACAATTATCCCGAATTCTTAACTACATACATAGCTTATCAACAAAATATACAAATTCGTAAAGCATGCAAAACTCTGCAAACAGAAAGCTGAAGCAAACCTCCTCGACACAGAAGATGATGTCACTTTACACTTCGAAACAACTTCCTTAGAAAAACAATACGGAAATCTCGATGACGAGGTGGGGCCTGTACGATACGGAGAAGCCGTGAGCGACGACGAATTTCGTTTTGCCAAATTCGATCACTGAATAAAGGTTATTTTCAAAATTTTAGTCAACAAACGGGGAACCACAGGAAATCTACAATAATTTAAATTATTGAACGTAAAATCAATGGAGACGAACCGTCTTAAAATCTGCTTCTCCTCCTCACACTTCTCATGACGCTTTATGTAGGCCTCAGTGTCAACCCGCTCATCGCTCAAGCGCGGAGAGCCGTTAAGCGGCCGACCTGTGAGCCAGATGAGTAAAATTAGAGCAAAATAACGAATATAAGCAATAATTTAAAGAATTTCAATATGAAAAACATTAACTTACCATTCTGATTTCGGGAACCTGTAGCTCCTTGTCGCAGAGCAGAAGAGAGTTCGATACTATACAAAAGTTCTCATTGCAGTTGGATCGTCATCGGATCAGCTCGATCGGGTACAAACATCCACATCGATCCGCTCGGTACGAGTGCATGGAATGCTCTGATCCATGGACACAAACGGTATTTCTACTATTCAGAGGACAAATAATTCCACTTAATTTCAAACTTGAATTGTCAGATGGGTTTTCATACACCCGGATGCACCGCGGGAGCTGGTTCACATTCCAAAGGATCAACGAGGAGTTCACCCGAAAGAAGCCGTCACATGGTTCTCCACTGTATATAAACGTATCTGTGACGGAGATTGGCCGTTTGACAAGTACCCGGTACTGGAATGCCGGCAAAATCCAGGAGAAACTGTGTTTGTTCCTTGTGGTGAGCATCAACTCATTATTTACATTAAATCAGGTTAACAATAAATGGAGCAGTGGTAAGAGGCGCTACTGACACCCGCAAGGTCGAGCGATCGATCCCGGAGAGGGCTAACCAAGCCTTCCATCCCTCCGGGGTCGGGTACAATGGTACCAAACTTGCCAAGGAAGGGGAAACACTGACTTCCTCGGCGGTTGGCGCCATTGTATAGGTTATGTGTGTATTCACAATGGCACTACGTTCTTGAATGGAAGACGAGTGCGTGGCGCGTGCTCAGACAAGTAATCAATACCGACCACTTTACAACATTATTATCGAATAAATATAAATATGAATTTCACAGGTTGGTGGCATGTGGTGATTAATGAGGACGAAACCGTCGCCGTGACCCAGAACTTTTGTTCTCGTACGAATCTCGTTCACGTATACCCAACTCTGGTGGAAAGGGAACCACGACTCGCTGAACTCTTCGCCAAACGGTGTTGTTTTCAATTTTCAGCGATTTTGAGGGTTCTTTGTAAATTTCAGCTCTGTTTCAGATTACGAGAGCGTCACCCAGAACTGATGAACGATCTAGAGGAATCCATGATCCATCCCCGTCCGATAAGCAATGGATACACCACATCGGATGATGAACCGAGTCGATGCTCCGAGAGCGAGGATGAGACGGACGAGTCCGACTACACCATTTACAGTTCCGACTTATCGCTGAGGTACGCTGTTGTGGTAGTACAGTACCGGACATGTCTTTTGATCACTTCCTGGAAAAGCCGCTTAGAAGCGTTCCAATGCGGGTTTTTGGATAACTTTGTTGATACTCAATTACTCGTCAAAATATACATACATTTGAGCTCAGCAGCTCGACCTCTATCGTTTGGTGCATAAATTATCCACACCTGAAAGTTTTTCAACATATCGAATTTTTTGTTGACCCTTCAAAATATCGATTTTTGCCGATCCCCGCCTGATCGGTCCCTCGTATCCACCGATTGCCTTGTTGTTGAGGGGGACCTCGCGTGGTAGCTTCTTCGAGCCACCCCGTG
This sequence comes from Nippostrongylus brasiliensis, assembly GCA_030553155.1. NCBI lineage: Eukaryota > Metazoa > Nematoda > Chromadorea > Rhabditida > Heligmosomidae > Nippostrongylus > Nippostrongylus brasiliensis. The sequence continues at coordinate 45,922,056 of CP130735.1, forward strand.
GGGACCCCACTCCTAGCTTGAGACGCTAGGAAAAGACGCGCCGCTGATTTATAGGCGGCGACGAGGGGACGGAGCTTAGTCGAAGGTGAGTCACCAAGCAAGGGACCGAAGCGACAACGGGATCCTAAAATCGAGGGATCAAACAAAAATAAACTGAAAACAAGTTCCACGAATTTGGGAAAAGTGTATATGAAGGGAAAGAGCTCACGCTGCTGAGCTAGAATACATGTATATTTTTACAAATAATCGAGTTTCAACAAAACTATTCAAAAAAAGCCGCTTTGGAACGCGGCTAAGCGGCTTTTTCGGGAAGTGATCGAAAGATATGTCCGGTACTGTCGTTTTTTGTCCTCCAAGGCTATCATTCACAGTTATCTGCGATAGTACAGGGTGTCTCAAAAAATGTACCTCCTGTTTGAAATGCCACAACTTTGGCAAAAGTGAACCATTCAAAACGAGTCGTAGCTTGAATGAATGCTACGAAAAAAGAAAATTTTCAGGTATGTGTTTGGTGAGGATTGCACCATGTACTCAACTGAGGCCTCGGATTTTGGACTTGATTGGAAGTGCATGGGTTATATGCTTGCTCTATTTTGGTCGTGAACAGCTGATATTGCTGCTATGAGTTACTTCTAAGGCAGTAAACGTACCTACGAACCGCAGCTTTTGGTTAAGCATGGAACAACATCAATATCGATCAATAATTGTAACCACTGTTTGAGGAGCTAGCAATCTTCCAACAGTGATGCAATCATAAGAAAAGAATTAAGAGGGATGTAGAATGAATGAACCACAAAGATTGCGCCATGCATCCGTCCGAATCGTCGGATTCTAGACCTGATTGAAAGCCCACGGATAACATGCTTGTTCTACTTTGGTCGCAAACAGGTGATATCGCTGATGCGCGTTTCTCTTGATGCAGTAAACATAAAAACATCGAAACATAACACGTTTAACATGCACTTCAAGATGCACTTGCTCAATACGACAATGTTTTTTATTCAGATCAAAATGAACACTCAGTGATTGATACTGATGGTAATCCGTCTCCAACCGAAAGCTGAGTTGTTTGGTTTGCTGCCCCAAGTGTAACGTAATGACATGACCTGTTGGCAACCGAAGTAGAACAAGCATGTTATCCGTGAACTTTCAATCAGGTCTAGAATTCGACGATTCGGACAGATGCATGGCGCATTCTTCATGGTTCAGACATTTTACATCTCCCTGAATTCTTTTCTTATGATTTCACCACTGTTGGAAGAGTTTTTGTTCCTCAAACAGCGGTCACAATTATTGATCGATATTGATGTTGTTCCACGCTTAAGCAAAATCTGCGGCAAATCGATATGTTCGCTGCCTCTGAGATAACTAGCGATATCACCTGTTTACGACCAAAGCAGAGCAGGCATATAACGCATGCACTATCAATCAGGTCCAAAATCTGAGGCTTCGGTCGACTACATGGCGCAATCCTCATCAAAATCATACCATAAAATTTTCTTTTTTCCTAGCTTTTGTTCAAGCTATAGCTCATTTCGATTGGTTCACTTTCGCCAAAGTTATGGCGTTTCAAACAGCAGGTACATTTTTAAGGACCCCTGTATTTCTAGCAAATTGGAAGAAAACGAGGAGAACCATGATCGTGGCGACGTGAACAAATTTGAAGACGAGACATCGTACAACAAAGCTCGAAACAATGACCCTATCTCATCGCCAAGTGGCAAAGGTGATCTCAGTGGCGAAGAAAGTGAGGATGATGCCGGCGCACCTAGGCTGAGAGAGAATGTCTATGAGGCCACAAACATGAGGTTAAGATTTTTTGAATTCTCCCGTAGCTTCATCCTGAAATTTGAATTGTTTCAGTGCCAGTGGACTAAAGCGACGTTCTGGAAGAACAGCGATGTAAAATATGCCTTTAAGTAATTATATTTAATTCACAGATTCTCTATAGTACACCATACACCCAACCGATCCTTAACGAGTCTTCCCTCGACTTTTCCAGTTGTACAAAAGTGCTTTCTGATCTGCTTTTGGGTAACTCTAACCGCTGTCATTACGATCATTCTGATGTACTGATATGCATGCGTTAGAAATAAACCTTTCGGATAGAAACACGTCTCCAAGAGTTGTATCCTACTTTCTCGACCAGGGCCCAGATTCATGAACGGACAAGCGGTCTCCGAAACCGCGACGCAGACGGTAGAGTCGATGAGAGATTGCGTTTAACATAGGAAGTCTAGGATAAGTATACAAAGGTGAGCGCAGTTCGGGTTATATCTCGGGGTTTATCGGGCGTTTACCGCTGATGAATTTTGGCCCAGGTTTTTTTTTGCGTATCAATACATGTTCTCAGTCATAAGCCTAAAAGAGACAGGAAGCTGGCCACCAAAGCCAAGTTCTCCCTTCGAACTACGAAAGAGTACTTTTTCTGATCCAATCCCACTGATAAATGTACATACGACTTCTGGGTTACGCGTGGTTCAGTGGTAAGAGGCGCTACTGACACTCGCGCGGTTGAGCGATCGATCCCTGCCCATGCTAACCAAGCCCTCCATCCCTATGGGTTCAGGTAAATCAGACTTGTTCGGAAAGGTAGAGACACTGACTTGGTATAGCGGCTGACCCCCGCAAATCATTCTATGGACCAAATACGCATTTGCCATCACTCAACATTTCTGAATTGAACACGAATGCCTGGCGCGTCCTCAGGCGACTGATCAATGCCGTCACCTTTGCCTTTACCTTTTATAGAGCTGTACCTCTGATCAATGAGCAACGCCGACCTCAAGATGCTGAGATCGCCTTAGAACAGCCGCTCGTAGGGTTAAGAGCGGTCAGATTGCCCTGAGGGCTCGTTTAGACGCCGCGCGGCGAAAATGCAAAATTAAAGTGCAATCAATAATTAACGTCCTTGATCGAATTTGCTCCTTTGCGTTAGTGGCGCAGTCCGGTGGCGCCTCATATAGGCGAACTTACTGGTCGTCCGGGTTTTTAGAAGGCTGCTATTCGTTATTAACACGTTGACGACCGTGTGACTCAATGCTGCGTCACACGTATTAGGCCGCGTGGGACCGTGTGACGCAATGCTGCGTCACAGTTTCGAAATTTACTTTTCTGACTTATCCCGATTTTTTGGGAAGTATTTGTCTGGCCACTATATACGTCACCTGTATCACCTGTCACCTGTCGTCCCGTTGATCATCGATTTGCTCGAGCGGGCGCCAGTAACGTCTCCATTCGTCCCTGTCGCGTGCCATAGTAGACCAGTGGGTCCTGCTCGCTCGAGGAACACGAAGAGCATCGAATCGATCGTTCAGGGATTTGACGAAGAAGTCCGACCAGCGCAAAGGTGGGCGACCTGGTGTTCTTCTGACGTCCCGTGGAATCCAGTCAGTAACGGCTCTCGTCCAACGGTCGTCACGAAATCGCATTACATGTCCGGCCCACCTGATCTTCGACAACTTGGCCCATGCGACTGCGTCTCTGATCTTCGACTGTCGACGTAGCTCGGAGCTCCGTATGCCGTCTCTCGCCTGAATGAAGCGAGTCACTCCGAGCATCCTTCTCTCTATACTTCGTTGCGCGACGCAAATCGCATGTTCATCCTGCTTGCGTAACGCCCAGGATTCTGAAGCGTACGTCAACGCAGGAAGAACCGTAGAGTCGAAGAGATGGGCGCGGAGTCGGGCGTTCTTCGTCTTCCTCACTACTTCTTCAACACTCTTGAATGCGCCCCAAGCCGCTCGTTTCCTTCTGCCCAGCTCTGGACTCAAGTCGTTGGTCATGTTGACTTCCCGACCCAAGTACACATAGCTGGAGCATTCAGAGATATTCGTCCCGTTGAGCGAAAATGGGGCATCAGAAACGTATCCGTTCTTCATGAACATCGTCTTCGTCAAGTTCAGCTGCAAGCCGATCTTCCCACACGCATGATCGAAGTCGGCCAGCATGCGTTCTGCCTGGGTGATAGATGGTGTTATGAGTACGATATCATCCGCAAAACGAAGATGGTGTAACTGCCGACCGTCGATCTTCACTCCCATGTCGTCCCATTCTAGTGTCCGCATGATGTTCTCGAGAGAGGCGTTGAACAGCTTCGGTGATATGGTATCACCTTGGCGTACACCCCTCTTCACGTTGATGCGAACGTTGTTGTAGAATGGTGTGATCACGGTCGTGAATCCTTTGTAGAGCTCACTGAGGATCTTCACGTACTGAGTGGAGACGCCTTGTTTGCACAAAGCCTCAATCACCGCTTCCGTTTCGACAGAGTCGAAGGCCTTCTTGAGATCGATGAATGTGAGGCATAACGGCGTCTTGTACTCTCGGGACACCTCAATGAGCCTGATCACGGTGTGGATATGATCGATTGTGCTGAACCCTCTTCGAAACCCGGCTTGCTCGCACGGCTGTCCTTCGTCTATCGTTCGGTCGATACTATATACGTCATGATTAGAAATCATTGTAAACCTCATAGTCCGTAAAAACAATTCTTAGCTTAGGATTTACTGGAATTTTTGATTGTGCACTAGTTTTCTTCACAAGTAAATACAAATAATGGTTATTGCAAGAAACAAATAAATGTAAACAAATACTGTTTACTGAAACAAACACATAAATACAAACAAATTTCGATTATTAGAATAAACAAATAATGAACAATAAACAAATAACAATTTCCTTTCAACCTGGATAGGGAAAAAGGACATTCTAACAGCTTCCAGCTGTTATTTTTCTATTTTCATTGCAAAAAAAGGAATAGTCATAAGCCCCGATATTACAGGACTGTATATGTAGTCTTCGAGATTTACTATTCAGTTCCATTTTGAAAAAAATTCGCCCTTTGCCGGCATCATGCCACAGCCTCGGCGCGCTGGAAAATCGCTTCGTCCCACGCGCCAGACACGCGAAAGAGGCGCTGTCGTCAACGTGTTAAAGGACATTTTGACGAAATCCACTTTTTCCGTTTAATTTTTTTGTCCTATGTGATTTTATGCCTAATTTTTTTTCGCTTAGACGCAGCGCCACCGGACTGCGCTACTAAGGCACTTGTTATATGTTCGCTCACCCCCCAGCGTAACTCGTCCATTCAGTATCAGACACCGTGGGGCCAGACACGTTTGTACGAGTTATCATGGTGACGCTGTCGTGGTGAACTCGTACAAACGTGTCTGGCCCCACGGTGTCTGATACTGAATGGACGAGTTACGCTGGGGGTGAGCGAACGTATAACAAGGGAGTAAGTTTGCTCAAGGACGTTAATTATTGATTGCGCTTCGATTTTGCATTTTCGCGTCTAAACGAGCCCTTAGGGGTCGGCGACCATCCCAGCGGGTCATCGGAGTGGGTCAGTCAGTCGTCAGCTACCCTGGGTGGCCAACGGCATCGGCCCGTTTCCGCTCGGCGCTCTATTGATTTTTCGTCGAAGGCGCCAGTGAGGAGCAGAGCACCACAACCAACGGAGGCCGTTATGGACAGCCTCCGTTGGTGTCGGGGCGGGAGGACACCAATTGGCGTCTGGCCAAGATTCCCCAGCTCCCAAATGGCACCTGTCCACTCTACGCTGGCCCTATCACACTCTTTCCTACGCGATCTGTGGCAATTCCGTGGCCTTTTTTTGGCCAATTTAACGACTAGGTAGCTCTTCTTATCCTCCAAGTTCCCCCTTCTTGAAACCTCGGCATGGTGGTGTTGTTGTCGATGCTGCTGTGCCGAACGAGGCTAGTTAGGTGGATCAGATTTATTTGGCCTAACGTTTTGACCTGTTCGTCGCCGTTAGAGGCCTAAAAAGTGGTTCGAAACTATTTATCCTTGGTCTGTCCAGCCAAGCGCCGAACCATACGAGGCATTTTTGACCAATTTAACGATTAGGTAGCTCTTCTTATCTCTGCATTTGAATTGCTCACCCCGCGTTTCGTCCGTTAGCTGTTTTATTATAGTTGCTATGCCTTCTCGGAGTGTTTGAGTTACTCTGCAAAGAAGAATTTTTTTCTGTTTTTTGTGTTTTTCTGATTTGTTTTGTTGTCGTTGACTTGTTGTTACTTCTGCGCTCCCTGGCGTGTGCGTCATACAAATAAAAAATAAAAAAAATAAAATTGTCCTTCTTCTACTCATTGGTGATTTCCTTCGGAGCATTAATTTTTACTTTAGGAGGAATTCTTTCAGATAAATTTTCTGCTGGTGTAAACTTTCTTTTTTCTTAACTTTTTTTAGGGTTCGATAAGCAAGGTAAAATAACTGGGTCGCCCTTACTGTTGAGCACCTCTCAGGGCTTCTTCACCTAGAGGAATCTGTTACTTTTCTATTACTATCTATTCTTACTATTATTTACAAGGAATCACTTTAATCATGCCAATCATATTTATATTCATAGTTATCCAATCAACAGAATTCAAACAGAAGAAACACTCATATAACGTGGGACTATTGGACCTGGGTAATGATAACAATAGAAAAGATAAAATTTCATATAAACTTAAAGGGTGATTCATAATAATTTAATCACTTCATGAGGTTACACCGACGAAAAATTTCAAAATTTGAAAAAAATTAAAAGAAAAACTCGAATAGAATAAGCCATAGGTGTGCGAGAAAGAGGGGCAGTCGGATCACTATAAATTCTGATCAACAGGGTCCAGAGTGTTGAGCATATGAATGCGATGTGCATAATATACAAGTGCAAACAGACCTCAATTATTTATTTCCATTCCATTATCCTCTTTATTGGAATATTTTAATTTTTCTTGAACTAACGAAGGAAAATATATTGCTGGTCAAAAGCCGCTTGGACCAAAACCTGTTCCTTTCTTTTTATTGCAAACTCTTCCTCTGGTAAAACCCTAGCGAGGAGGAAGGGATAGGTGAATAATATAAATTGCGAATGTATCGAATTTTTCATCCTCTTTCAATTTTTTTTTGAACCGCGATGCTCTCGGCCGATCCTCCGTATTTCTCTCCTTCATTTCTGGTCTGAGGTCGCAACGGCAACTACGCGAAACAGGTGTTGGAGTGTTTCGAATGGTGGACACTCCTCCTCCAATCGCTCCTCGATTTTTTTCCTTTCTCTTGAAGTCTTTTCCTACTTCTTTCCATTTTCTCTATTTCTTCTCGAACGATCTTTTGGAACGTACCTTCATAAATCCATACCCTATGGTATAGGTACTTTACTTTGCAAAGAAGGTTTTTTGTTTTTTTTCTATTTTCTGATTGTTTTGTTGTCGTTGATTTGTTGCTACTTCTACGCGCACTGCCGTGTGCGTCATACAAATAAATAAATAAACAAACAAACAAATAAATAAATAAATAAATAAATAAATAAATAAACGCTCCTCCAATACACAGTTCTACTATCTGGGATTGATGGATTCTAGTCGAAACCTATTGGGAATGCTGTTTTGTTGTGTTGATTGTTGACCCGACGAGGTCAGGTGTGGAGGCTGCAAATGAGGTCACATCGATCGCACGTGTAGCTCAATCAATCAGATCGATCGAGGATTAGTCTAGGATCTTTCACTCCTTCCAAACAGGATATTTACCCACTCGGTTAATCGAAAACCTTATTATCGATCAATTTGATGCTTTTGAGCAACCTGTTATTCCCAGAAAACGTCACATACCATTGCTTTTATGGCGCATTGGGTAAATGCGATTCGGCACACATATTGCCTCAGAATTGCCGACGATTGCCGGTTTTTCTGTATTCACCAACACCAAACAAAGTAGTCGTTGAGTCCAACACCAAACAAAGTAGTCGTTGAGTCCAAGTGGGCCCTCATTGTTCAGTATGAATTTGTTCAGTTAGTTTTATATTAGGATATTTGAAGCTTATCGTTCTAAAAAGTCGTTGTATCATCTCACTATCCAAACAATCATATCATGTCATGATATAATCAAAATAATCATATCGTAATATATTACGGAACGAAAAGCCATGTGGTTTTTTCAAAAAGGAGACCATTCAGTGTTTTTTGTTTCGACAAGTGTCCACTTTTGGCTTCAATGCTGAGCCGTTCCTTTTCTCGCTACTTGATAACCAATCTAGAGCAACGACGTGAAGCCGTCTAGCCGGTAAACTTTTACCTTTGATCGGGCTAATCTCACCGCAAACAATATATTACATAGCGGAACTCTGGGTGATTAGCTGAAATTAGCCATAGAGAATGTCACGTTTCCGTTCCGCTTTCTCGCAGACATCACAAGGAAACTCCGTCGAGCTCGAAGATCCACATAAGAAAGTTTGTCTGTCTGCTTTGTGGAGGTTTTTATTCGGGTAACCCGAAAGTTCGTGTGCATTTCAGATCCACACTTCCTTTATTAATAACTTTAAAAACAAATAGATGACAATTAAGGTCGTCACAGTTAAGCACAACTCATCGTCGGCGATTTGGTAAAGAATTGTGCTTAACCATGGTAATTTCAACAGAAAGACGCGGGTTCAATTCCCGTCCGATGTCGGTGTTTTGCGAATAATCTAGCATCTCCAAATATATATGTTATCCAGCTAGTTCTCGTCTATAAACCGCTAAACAAAAGGTGGCTAATTTCATGATAACTTTATTGGTCATTTGTTTGTTTTTCTTGAGTTATAAATAGAGGAAGTCAAAATATGTAGTACACACTAACTTTTGGGTCACTCTAATAACTTTTACCTGCACCGTACAGTACTATGAAACGTATTCTTTTTCGATAGTTGTGATATAAGAGTTCTCCCTAGATGTTTGTTACATGCTTGCTTTTCTTTTTTGTTTGCCGACGTTGATGTTCTAGCTGCAATTTCTGACCGTCTGTATCACAAATTTCCCTTTATTTCGCCCTTTTTTTTTACAAAAATTACTGTGATTCGTGAATTTACCCTCCTGCCGGGAGCATTCATGTTACGCAACATCACTTCACCGTCATCTTTTCGAAGAAAATGCTTCCTTTTGAACGCATCTGTATTACTCATATTCGGCTATTGTTTGGCAGCACACCGTCTGCAGAGTATCTCACAAAGACACATTGTTTACTCGACACTTCACATCCTTTATGTGCTTATTATTTTTTTGCTCACTACTGAAAATAGTAATTAATAAACAAACAATTGACTGAGCGAAAAATAACATTCATTACCTCTTACCTTACCTCTCTAGCCTGCGTTATTCTATTTATTTATTTATTTATTTATTGGTACGTCCTAAAACACGGATGTGCTACTGAATAAGAAAAATGTGTTAGTTAAACAGAAATGGTGTTCAGACACGAAAAAAAACAACAAACGTTCAGAGGAGGTGGTATTAATAACAATTTTTTTCTATGATTTCAAAAGCCACAAGAAGAGCTCGGTTTCTCTGCTTTTCTGGCTGCCTTTTCCTCCAATTTATCGAGATCTTTTTTTTAAGGCGATTATACCCTCTTCTACCCTAGAGTTCATACCCAAATCTTTCATTGAGCGGCCAAGTAAGATGAGACATTGGGCCAGGCGAGTGCAGCTTCATCAATCACTATACCAACGAACACACTGAGTCATTTCTCATTTCGCCTTCCGCTGCTGACGATAAAAACGACGTTTTCTCGAAAAAAGTGTCCCCAGTGGCGGCTGGTCCGACTCAACTACAGTAACCACCACCGACTCATCACCTACTGCTCAGTGTAAGGACAAGAGTTCTGAGGATGTAACCGAGATCGTTGCCGACGCGAAAAACAGCCCGTTCAAGTCGATCAGTCATAATCAGTCGTAGTTCCGCTTCTGTTTCGCGTTGTTGTTGGCTTTGTAGTCGCTGGACTCGATCTTTTTGTTGCTGTGGTACCGGCGGCAGGATTAAATCAACAGATGTTGGTTTTAAATAAATTACGCGACTTTGTTGATTTATCGACATCCGTTCGAGTTGGCAGGACGGATAATTTATTTAAAAGTGATGGCGAGCAGTGCAAGCTGTGAAGGAATGCAAAAAATTAATGAAGGCGATATCTTCGACGATGGGACTGCATTCTAGAAGAGAGGAAACGTAGGGGGTGTGGCTCAGAGGGGTGATTTTGTCTGAAAAACTAAGTTCTTTCTTTCAGGAGGAAAAGACGTAGTATAAAAGCGAAAACCGCGTATGCCTACAAAAAATTGGGCAGATATTCTGCCCTGAACATAGCAATATATGCATTTTCACAAATGCTGGCAAAAAATCGAAATTTTGAAAAAAGTTTCAGATGTGGATATTTTATGTACCAAACGGTAGAGCATGAGCTGCTGAGCTCAAATATATAGATATTTTTACAAATAATTGAGTTTCAACAAAGTCATCGGAAAAATCCGCATAGGAGCGGTTTTTGCCGGCTTTTCGGCTTTTGATCAAAAGACACGTTCGTTACTGTAAGAGCGTTTAATTACCTCCTATTATCTACCTAATAACAGCGTTCAATTATTTAGGCTCAATGAAATCTGTTTCCTTTTGTTGTGGTTTGATTTCCTTCACATATTTATTTATTAGATAGGTACGTTGTTCAGTTGTTTCATTATCATTCACGAATAAAGTCAGTCCTCCTTACTACCGACAATCCACCCACATCCACAGCACCACTGTGGATGTGGGTGGAATGTCGGACAACATGCCCTTCTAACCAGCTACTCACAGTTCGATCTCCATTAAGGGCAATTGTGGTGAATGCACCCAAGGAGACAACTCGTCCACTTGAAAAACGCCCACTTTTACAGAATTTTATTTTTTTCAATTTTTTCGTTTACTGGAAAGTTTTCCCATAAACATGGTACACCATTCGATACAGTTCGAGTTGCTGAACACGGCAGTGTTCAATACATTTTGAAAAACGGATTTTTAAGAAAGTTATTTGAAAAAGCCGAAAATTTTCGGTTTTTCCGTATTTTGACCAAAAGCCGTGAGCGGTACTGTAGCTAGATACCCACTTGATCACTTTTCTCTGTCTTCTTCTTAGGTCATATTTTCTGAAATTTGACCGTGATAGTCCGCGTTTCGCATCGATTTCAATCTGACGTGAGTTTTTTCTTTTTTGGTTAAGTTTCTTCACCAGCAAATCCATTACTGCCCTACTAACCACCTTGACTTGTATGTTTAGCGCGCCAATGTGCGTATTCAGATAAATAAATAAATTTCGCATGTTTTTTGAACCATTGACTTCGTTCGAGTCGGACTTCCACTAATTCTCTGGAGAATCTATTCTGCTATTTGCCGTTTTATAATCTAGGATCTCCAAATAAGTCAAAACAAAAAACAAAACCAAACAAAACACCAAACAGAAAAGTCATTCAACTAGTTCTCTGGAGAATGTTTTGAGGTTAGGGAATCGCGACTTAATAGATTATTCACCGCGTATCGATGGTGAGAGCGAGACTGGAGCTCCACTCTTATTCCTAATATTTCTTATTGCTCATTTACAAGTGAAGCAATTAAATAAGTTTCTTCTATTTTTGTCATCATTGCTCGTCTTCTGAAGCCCCTCTCTTTCCTATTCCTGCCCCTGAAAGCCTCTTTCCCTCCTCTTCGGTCATTTTATTTTATTTATTTTATTTAAAAATGCACCAAAGTGCGCACAGCTCAGAAAACATGTGAAACACATGTAGAATTACTGACAGTAGTGATTATACAAAAACAACAACGTTAGCTGAATAATTAGGAAAACAAAACAGAATTTTATGTAAAACAGTTATTTCACTTGCATACAAAATGTTGATTTCTGCTAGGAATGCTGGAGATTTTCTCGTTTCCGGCTCTTAATGAGTTGCTCATCTTCATCCTCGGCTAGTAGTCCCCATATATGACCATTACTTCCCCTCCGGCGGTCTTAATTTCCACCTCTAATCCTCGTCGTCCTCGCTCGGATCAATAACGTCGTGCCTCAGTGGTAATAACTAGTAGTGGCAACATTTTCAGATTATGTTCGCGTTCTTCCGGCGTTGATTACTCAGTGTTGCTGTTTATTCGTCGTGTCGTGCTGGGGAGTGTTATGTAGAATTCATCACCAAATTTCCTGCCGTCGTTTCTGAGTTGCTCGATATTGAATTCGGGGTGAGTTATTTACCTATTTGTTTGTTTATTTGTTTGTTATTACTTTCCTTTTTTCCTCGAAGTTCAATTTACCTATTGATAGGTAAGGACTATTGCTCTTGTAGTCTTATCGATTCCTGTTGACATTTGAAGGAGTTATTCAAGAAAGGCGCTTAGGAGCGTTCCAAACTCCCTCAAATGTCAACTATTCGAGAAAGGAGACACACTGAGAAGTGCAGCTGCCCGAGCTCTATCGTTTGCTATATAAATTACCCGCACCTGATTTTTTTTGAAATATTATTTCCTCAAATCTCGCCTTGTAACAATTTATCCGACCTCGGATTGATGGAAGATTCAAGGTTTCCTATGGAATTACTGTTGTACCGATCTTTGAATACCAGTCGACAGAGCTCGAGCTGCTGAGCTCAAATGTAAGTATACCAGCCATTCAGCGGCCTGCCGGCCGACAAACGGCTGCTAGATACATAATAAATAAAAACAAAAACTTACCACTAATAGACTGAAGTGAAGATTTGGAATAAAAGAAAAAGTTTTAAAATAAAACGATGAACAAATAGCAAAAGACGGCAAGCTGAACTGATGAAGTGCGTCCTTGGGAGTACGGTAACTGGCAATCGCGGCAGGACCCATATGAGCCACCCATGATAAACATCGCCTGGGTTTCGCTCATTATATAGTAGGATTTTTTTACAAATAATTGAGTTTCAACAAAGTTATCGAAAAAAGCCGCTCTGGAACGCTCGAAAGCATCTTTTTCGAGAAGTGATCAAAAGATATGTCCTAGAACCAGCAAGTCCAGCCTGATCAAACCTAACCCACCCAGCCCAACTGACCTCACCTGCTCACCCAATCTGACCAGGTGGTGTTTGGGAGTGGACACATAGTTACCGATTTGTTTGGCTCGTAGCCGATAATAGCTTGGCGTTAGCGCGGGACCCCGAATAAGCGCTCTGCTGCTATTGCTTCCGGTCAAAGTGGTTGTCGAGTGCGCCATGGCCTCTTGGGCTGGTTCGATATCTCATTTAGCACTTTTTATAGCGCCACTGGTCTCAACTCGATGAATTTTCAGTGAAGAGCTGACGCTCAGTCTTCACCAACCAGCCCTTCTATAGCCTTTCGAATGTTCTTTCTGGTGAAATTGACTTTTACGGGAAGAATTTTCAAATGAGCTTTTTTCACCTATCTTTTCACCTATCCACTGCGTTACTTTTAGAGATTTTTTGACGTAGGAAGTCCATTTGGAGCGTCGTTTGTCTAATAAAGAAAATTCCTTCGACTTAGCTGACTTTTGAAATATTATCCCCTCAAATCTCGCCTGGTTAGGTAGCAATTTATCCGACCCCGGATTGATGGAAGGTTTGAGGTTTCTTATGGATTTACGGTTGTACCGATCTCTGAATACCAGTCGATAGAGCTCGAGCTGCTGAGTTCAAATTTATGTATATTTTTACAAGTAATTGAGTTTCAACAAGGTTTTTTGCAAGTATCTTTGTAACAATTTGCGTAGCATCTAGAAGGTAGATGTAATTGCTCCATGAACTCTCTCAAACTAGCGAAAGGGCGAGTTAGCTATTTCAGAAATTGAGTATTCCTCTTGATTCTTGACATCAGACAATGCAGAGATCATAGAACGGTTATCAGCCTTGATATTGATGCCATTCAATGTGTAATCGCTCATGGTACTGTGGTAAGAGGCGCTACTGACACCCGTACGGTCGAGCGATCGATCCCTGCAAAGGTTAAGCAAACTGTCCTCCCTCCGGGGTCGGACAAATTGATACCAGACTTGTCTGGGAAGGTAAAGACACTGACTTGGGATATCGGCTGGCCTCCGCAAGTCGTTGTATAGGCCAAATAAACATTCACTATGCCTCTGCGATTCTGATTGCAACACGAATGCGTGGCGCGTCCTTAGAAGACTGATCAGCGTCGGCACCTTTACCTTTACCTTTTACCTAATGCTCCCGTAGACATATCCGATGGGGGCAATGACCAAGCGCTATATGGGTTGTATAGTAGTTGTCGACCTGATGGAGAGCCGAAAACATGCTGGCGGCCCCGTAACTCTTTCCATGTGCGAGGGAAAAAACTTCACTAAGCCATATTCCTAAGCAACGGTTGCTAGTACGAAAAGATGTCGCCACGTTCGGATTATGACGTACTTCGAACGACATTCGATTGTGTCTCGTTTTTGCGCGCCGACTTGTCTGATTAATATGCCGTAGTATTTAGTTCGAGCCAATCGTTCTCCTAGCAGCTTAGTTCTTCGTCCTGATACCTCGAGATAAGTTTCGCTGACATTAGAGCTGTCTAGGTTCTACTTACGTACTTACATAGATTTATTTATTTATTTATTTATTTGTTACATCCTAAATTATGGATGTGCTACTGAATAAGAAAAATGTGTTAGTTAAACAGAAATACTGTTCAGATACAAAAAAAAACAACAAACGTTCAGAAAACGTATTAGTAACAATTTTCAAAAAAAGGAGCTCCGTCACTGATAATACCCTCTCTGTATGGTAACTACCATGTTATGAGTTTGGAGAATGCCACAACACATAATAAAAGAGGAATAGCAGGAATTCGACGAAACGTAAGGTGGAAAAAATAGCCGCTGACTTTAGTATCGATGAGGGATAGAGTGCAATGATTATAGCACGTATCGGTCTCCCTTTGCACGCACTGCCGGGCGTGCTCCGTGTCTCAGGTGCTCCTTTAAACTGGTACGTACTCGGCAACGGCTCAGGGAGGAATTCCAAGTGTGTTCGCTTCAACTTAGCAGCGGTACGAGTAATGCGAAAAGGCGAGGATAGAGCTGATTAGAAGCCGGGTCAAGTTGAGGAGATATGAATGAACATTTTTCCTAGAGACAAGTTCGTGGCATACTCATGGTACTTACTGCCTGGTACTATTGCGACTACATAAGCCTAAACTTGCGTAAGGATAGGATACTATCAGTCCACGGAAATCATGGATGTCTAATTGTTAGTTCTATTCAAATTCCCAGATGTCCAGGTTCTACTTAGATACAAAGAAGTCTGAGTTCTACACATGTACCCGGATGATATGAGACGCACTCCCACACTTAGGTAACAAAAAGAGAAAAACAACCGCAAATGTATCGGGTACAGAAAAAGGGTTCTGCTCTCTTTAAAAATACATACTTTTCACGTTTACAACTTAAACTGAATTCATGCTCGCGACGTACTCTTTATGGGTTCGATCGACATCCTATGCTTTACTTTTGGGGTTGCTAGAATGAATCGAGAGTGCTACAGGGAATTCAGGCTTGTTCTAATTAGTCATTTGGCGTGTCGTTTGAACGCTTCCCGATTCCGAAACCTCTACGTTTCGTTGTTGATGCCTGAATATCATGACATAGCAGTTAGTCACCCTTCCGATTTGAAGACGGAGAGATTTGGTAGGGATATGATCACCTAAAGTTTTCCTATGATAACGATTTGCGGAGCTTTAGATGTTTGTTAGTAGGTTCGAGGGAGTTTTTCTGATTCAGTAAGGAGCTAAGGGAGAATTTCAAATAGGGGAAGGCTATTCATACGCCACTGAATCCGTATCCTCTTGGCTAGGACTTCGATAAGACTATGGTTTTGAAGCCGTTGAACCGGATTATCTGCAGAGAAACATTGATTTTCTGAAGCTTGCTGATATGAAATTCCCTTTAAGATGGAGACCTTGGGAGGTTTGTCTCGTAATCTTTCGTGTAAATAATTAGGTGGTGTAGATCAACAGTTCCTACAGGAGAATTTTTCTAATAGGTGAAGGCACTGTAGTCACATCATTACTTTCGTATTCGCCTTCTTCGTCTTGCACTTTCAGCAGAAACGTAGTGAAAGGAAATGAAAAACGCTAATTGTGCTAATTCAATAAACGGAGCTCTATTCGAAGAAAGGGCGGCTAATATGCTTGAATTGTAGCAATATTAGTAGCTTATTAGTAGCTTTTCCTTGATTAGCCGTCAGTGTTTCATTTTTAGATGAACTAGTACATAGGGATCTCCGTCATTTATCATGTGGTTACTTTCCTGGATTTTTTAAATAGTGTTCATTAATGTTTGCGGCACCTCTCTCAATTTTTCAACCAGTCTAAAGCTGTTGCAACTCATCCATAGCAGAATGAAGTGCTGATAAGAAGTTCAAAACAGCAAAGTGGTTGATTCGCGTAGATTTTTCTTCTTGACTTTCTTGATTTTTGCCATTATGACGGGCAAGAAGTATAATTTCTCAATAATCTTAAGATAAAAGCTCAGTCTTTCCTTGTGGAATCAGGCTGTATACCCAAGAAGCTAAATTACTAGGTCAAGCGGAATGTTAGTCGCTCGACGTCCGGCCTGCCCTCGCGCTTCCGTTTCTGCTATACACCTGCACGGCTTGTACTTTACGTAGCTCTACTAGTACTGATTCCGCCCTTGGGTCGGGTCTAGAGCTTCTGTGATCTGAGCATCTTCCATTGGGTATAATTTCAAAGAAAGTTTGAATGTACAGAAAACTCATGCAGCAAGTTTTGCCACCCTATCGCTCTGGCACTCCTAGATTTTCTCTTCAGTAGTCTCAGCCTATTTTCAATATGCCTTTTATTTTTTATTAATTATTAATTTATTTGATACGTCACATAATGACGCGCCAATCATAGATGCCTTTTTTAAACATTTTCAACATATAATTTCAATTTTTAATTTTTATTTTATATACTTGGAGATGTAACTCGAAACTATTCTGTTAATTGCCGCTTTTTGTTTAGCGGTCTCCAAATATATAAGTCACTCAACTAGTTCCTGTCTATAAACCGCTAAACAAAAAGCGACAATTAACAGAATAGTTTCGTTCTAATTCATATTTTTAATATATATTTTTGGTTTTTCGATATTTTAATATTTTTCAATATATTTTAAATATTTTAATATTTTTTATAATTTTTGATATATTTTCTGAAGTATGTGGTTAAATTTTTCGTTGTCAAGTGCTAGGACACCTGCTTATCTTATTGATATCAGCTCACCAATTCTCTACCAGCGGTCAGTATGTTTCGTTTCCTTCTCTGGTTTTCATAAAGAACAAAAATATACTGTTTTCGTTTCAAAATGGAAACTTTTCAAACCAAAACGTACGTTTTCAAACGAAAACGGACGTTTCTCAAACCATGGCCGGCAGGACAACGTCCGTTTTGATTTGGAAAACGTCCATTCTGATTAGAAAAAGGCTATTTTGGTTTGAAAACGTCCATCTTGGTTTAAACAACGTCTATTTTGGCTTGAAAAGTGTCCATTTTAAAACGAAAATGGTATAAAATCCCGTTCGACACCAGCACTGGAAACTATTCCGCTGCTTCATTCCAGTTTGTTGTTTTTTGTTTTTGTTTTGTTCTTCACTGTTTTTATTGTTTCTAAAGGATTTTTTCAGTGACGCAGACACGTGAATCACATCGACAATGACCGCTGACGAGCGACGACCACGTACGGGTAAGCAGGAAGCGGTTCGAGTGATCGTTCGATGTCGACCGCTGTCCGAAGTGGAAATCGCCCAAGGGCATCAGAGGTCTGTTCACATAATACTTAGGAATTAGAAACTATTCGAGTCTTTTTTTCGACAAAGAAAACCTGCCTTTGAAGACTAGCGCTCAACAGAACTCCGCTCCTTCGAACGACCTGAGGCCAGATTCATCATTGGTAAACCCCCGATAAACCCCGAGATATGGCCCGAACAGCGCCCACCTTTGCCTACTTATCACAAGCTTCCTGTGTCAAACCCAATCTCTCATCGTTTATGCCGTCTGGTTCTGGCTGCACCGCGGTTTCGGAGACCGCTCGTCCGTTCATGAATCTGGGCCCTGGCTCTGAATTGGAAGAGGCGGGTTATCGTTCATCGCTCATTCTCTGTTTCTTTATTCATCCCCTTTTTTCGTTTCCCATCTTCTTGAATCACCACCTCATTAGTTTCTTTACCTTAATGTTTACTAATATATGTCGTGCCAAGCATCCACCTGCCTTTTAGCCCCATCTGGGCAGCTCAATCTAGAAAGGGAATTATTAAATTCACCATAATTCTATTCACGTAAAATGCGTTTGATCTGTGGTGCCTTCTGTGGAGGTAAACATGTACAGCTATTATACCAAGCTTTGGTATGCCTTATTTTTCCTGAGAATTCTGCTAATTAAGTTAGTTCAGTGGAAGGTGTGGATCAAGTGAAATGTCGCTAAAAAAGCTGAGCTTAACCGGGAAACCTCAAAAAAATCCAGAAATTCTTCACGACCGAGGTCTAATGGACCATGTTTCAGCATTGTCTCCATGTACCCTGACCGTGGTCTGGTGGAGCTGAGAAATCCGCGAGATCTTCAAGAACCATCGAAGGATTTCACCTTTGACGCCATTTACAATGAGAGGTTAATAGTTTTCTATTTTTTAAAATTTATTTTTATGTTTTTAAACAATTTTTTTTAGCTCGAAGCAGGTCGATCTCTACGACGAGACGTTCCGGGACCTTGTCGATTCTGTACTAAACGGGTTTAATGGTACCATATTCGCCTACGGGCAGACCGGAACCGGCAAGACCTACACCATGGAAGGTAAATTTGTCTTTTTTCGGAAAAAGAGATCTCTCCTTCAATCGTAATTATCATTAAAGGAAAATCCAACGTGCCAGACGAACGCGGAGTGATATTCAACTGTTTCGAGCACATCTTTCAGCACATCGCTCGATCAAGGAATCAGAAATATCTGGTTCGAGCGAGTTATCTGGAAATCTACCAGGTTGGTAACTATATACCCGGGCCCTGAGGAACCGTTTGAGAGCTTACTTTCGTGACAATTTAATCAGCTGAAGTGATTTCAGGAAGAACTCCGCGATTTGCTCAGCAAAGACGATCGGGTGAAGCTGGAGCTGAAGGAGAAGCCGGATGTTGGGGTCTATGTGAAGGATCTGACCACGTTCCTCACCAAATCCGTGGAGGAGATCGAACGTGTGATGGCCGTCGGGAACGCCAATCGATCCGTTGGGTACGCCGTTGTAATCGATATTTATCGATTTTCGTTAATTGAATTAGGTTATACGATAAAAACTTTGAGTAAGATGTTTCTAGCCGAACGAACATGAACGAACATTCAAGTCGATCGCATGCCATCTTCGTGGTCACTGTGGAGTGCTGTGAGACTGATCCCGATGGCGAGAACCATATACGGTAGATTTTTGAAATTTTGAAATAACATTGAAAATTGAGCAATTTGTATTCTAAAAAGATTTTTTGGTTAGTGATCATAAAGCATGACCTAGAGCACGGATTGGAGGACTAGGAGCTAGAGGAGGTCCTATTCTGTTTATTCTTCCATTTTTTTCAAATTATCAACTGACCTACGTAACTTGATTTTCTCTAGCTTAATAGGCCACTATTACCCGAACTTCAGGTCTACACTATATCTCGCACCAAATCGAATATTCGAAACGAATATTTGAATGAGTATTCGAATATTCATTATTCGAATATTCGGAAGAGTGGAAAATTCGAATTATCCGATTATTCGAATATCCGATAAAGGCGAAAATTCGAGTTATTCGATTATTCGAATATTCGGAAAAGTGGGAAATTCGATTTATTCGATTATTCGAATATGCGATAAAGGCGAAAATTCGAGTTATTCGATTATTCGAATATTCGGAACAGGCGAAAATTTCGATAAAGGCGAAAATTTGAATTATTCGATTATTCGAATATTCAATAAAAGCGAAAACTCGAATTATTCGATTCGATAAAATAATGAACAATTCGATAGAGAATATAATAATGAATAATTCGATAGAGGCGAAAATACAAACTATTCAAAAATTCGAATTATTCGATTCGATTCGTTCATGCGAAATTTTGAAAATCGAATATATTCGTTCATTCGAAATTTCGGGAATCGAATATATTCGTTCATTCGTTCATTCGAAATTTTGGAACTCGAATATATTCGTTCATTCGTTCATTCGAAAAAAATCCCCAATGTCCAAGGTATAGTCTACACCCGGGTATATTTTTGTTGATAGTTTCTTTGAACAGGGTTGGTCGCCTCAACCTCGTCGACTTGGCCGGCAGTGAACGGCAAGCGAAGACCGGTGCCACTGGTGAACGTTTCAAGGTGCGACGAGTATTTGAGTTTTCATTTCTTTCTTTATTTTGACATTTTTTAAGGAAGCGACGAAGATTAACCTATCCTTGTCCGCGTTGGGTAACGTGATCTCAGCGTTAGTAGACGGCAAGAGTACCCATGTACCGTATCGCGACAGCAAACTGACCCGATTGCTTCAAGGTATTCTCACTTTTCTGTTTCGTTTTTATATTTCTAGACTTTAGTGAGGATGCATTTTCTATTTTAGATTCCCTCGGAGGTAACTCGAAAACGGTGATGGTTGCGTGTATCGGACCGGCCTCTTACAACTACGAGGAAACGTTGGGTAAGTAAGGTTAATAGTTAGCAGTAGTTGCAGTAAGGGCCCTTACAGACCGGACGGCGCGCAATTTGTGCGACGAATTAGCCGTTACAAATGAAATTGAGCGAAACACACGACGACGAGCATTCTCGTCCAACGCGACGTTTGCGGCGGCCGCATTGCACTAATCGATCACCTCGGTCAGCGCCGCGGTGAAGACTGCGAATTCGTCGCTCAATTTTTTGTCGTCTGGTCTGTAAGGGCCCTAACCCGCAGAAAAGCGGTAATATAACTGAATTTCACGTTAGCAGTAATAATAGAGAGATTAGTTTCAAATAAATGTAATAATATTGAATTTCAGGTACGTTGCGGTACGCTAATCGGGCGAAAAACATCAAAAACAAGCCGAAAATCAACGAGGATCCGAAGGATGCTATGCTTCGCGAGTTTCAGGTGAGACTTGAGGGTTAGAGTTTTTATCATATTTCAAAATATAATGACCCAGGCAGCATCTTTTGAAATCTTTGCTTACTTTATGGGCAAATTTTGATTTTCAGGATGAAATTCTCCGATTACGTGCGTTGCTCGAAAAGCGCTCGAGGAGGAAAGGACGAGGAGGTTGGCTATACACATAGTTTTAGGCTTTTTTTCTTGAGGGTATAAAAACGGCTATAATATGCTTTATTTTTATTTTTTACCTTCTATTTTTTCCAGAAAGTGAAGAGCCTCGTGGCGAAGGTGGTGATGAATATTTCAACGAACAGCACAGAAAGCTGGCCGCCGATCGTGAGAATGCGCTGCACGACAGTAGTCTGATTCAAGAGGTAAGATCAGGGTTTACTCATGAGTTTAGTTGGTGTTGGTTTGGGTTAACATTGATTACATGCTTTGGGCATGTAAGAAGATAATAGAATCTAAAACAAATTCTAAGGTTGATATTCGTGCAGCCTTAAATCAGAGGGAATAACAAAACGTAACGAAACGCAATAAAAAAAGAAATGAAATAACATTAACAGTTGAAATGTAACGTAGTGCAACTTGATAAAACAGATACTACCCAACATAGGATAAGCAAGAAGCAACAGGCCAATAGAGAACCTATCAATCAGGCCTAGTGCAGTCATTTAACCCGGGAACAATTACATGGTCAAACGCTTCCCAAGCACTCTCCTGAAACAGTTCGAGTTCTTTGTAAACTGTTCCTTTTTACTTATTTTTTTCATTTCTTATTATTTATTTATTTATTTACTTATTTATTTATCCTTACATTCATATGGATGTGCACACAACCAGAATCAGTAACAACACTAACACCCTTAACGGAACAAAATAAAAGAACTACACTACACAGGAAAGATGTAGAAACAGAAAACGAAACCTTAGAACTAAGAACACACATCATAATAATTAAAGAAACACTGGTTAATCCCAATGTTTAACTTTATAAATCACTCAATCATCATAGATGAGTTATTACATATTCTGGGCAGTGGGTAAACCATTAGGGGTAAACTATGCCAGCGGCTATAGATATAAGAAACGATTCTATCGAAGGGCGTCCATTTGTCTACCGTAACCCGTCGTCAGCCCAGTGATTTTTTCGTGAATAACAAATCTATACCCTTGACATTTTTTCCCTTTTATATACGTTCTCCTCCAAGAACTATAAAATAGCCATGATATCGTGTCGATTTTAGCCCTTATACAAACCCGCAGACGTAATTTGCTAGGCCCTCTGACCGAATTTGCACCGAGTTTGCGCCAAGGGTCGCATTGACGCAAAGCCGGAGCGAGGCGCCTGTCGCGTGCTTTGTAACGGCGGATTACGGTAGACAAATGGACGTCCTTCGATACAATCGTGCTTGTTCAAAGAAACACTGGTTAATCTCAACATTTCAACTTCATAAATCACTCAGTCATAGATGGGTTATTACCCATATTCTGGGCAGATAGGGGTAAACTATGCTAACGTCTATAGATATATGACACCACGGTTGAGTAGATAAATAAAGAAAAAAAGAAGAAGAGTCCTTGGATTATTCAATTTTTCCTTGTAAGGAGCGGCGACGGATCATCGCCGATCTGGAGGAGCGAGAACGGCAACTGGAACGAGAACAAGCCGCTCAACGTGAAGTCGCTGAAACGATCGCCAAAATGGAAAGTAAACTGCTCGGCGGCACCGATCTGGTTGATCATACTCGGCAGCAGGAGGCAGAGCTGGAGAATCGGCGACGAGAATTGGCCGAGCAAAAGGTTTGCGACGTCACGCCTATTGGGTGTTTGGTCCGTAGTTGCACAGTTCTGTGCGGAAAGTGTTATTTTGAATAATTTTAGAAACGTGAGCGTGAAATCCTTCAACAACTGGAACGACAAGAAGATGACACGGCCGAGATTCATCAGACGTATTCCAGTCTTCAGCAAGAAGTCGAGGCGAAAACTCGGAAACTTCGAAAGTTGCTGTTGAAGTTGCAGAAGGTGGGACATTTTTTAGATTGTCCGCTGTAAAAATCAAAATCCTTAGATTTCATATTCCATTTTGATCTGTTTGCTTGTTTCAGTTCACTTTCGTAGTTTCTTTCGAGCTCAAAATTATTTTGATGATGGCACTATGTGGATTAGAAAGCTTGTAGATACCGCTTTGTTGTTGTTGTTTTGATTTCTGAAGTCTTAAAAAGTACTCAGGCTGAGTAAAAATGCGTATTTTCGATTTCTCCGTGCTCGCATTCCATTCGATCGGGTTTTTTTCTGAAAAAATCAGGATCCTGGAACACCTTTCTTTGACTGCACCCCCAACCCCATATTGCATCATGTTCTGAATAAGATTCGTCCGAAGAAAAGAAATTCATGAAGTAATTCTTTTGAAAAATAATACCAACGGAAAATTGCCAGGTCAAGAGCTACTATTTGAGCGTTTCGTGGTTCCCTGTATAGCAAAAAAGCCCTATTTTCAGGCCAAAAACGAGCTGCACGATTCCGCTCTAGTTCATTCCCAAGAACGTCAGGATCTCGAGGCTTCAGTAACGGAAATCAACAAGGAGTTGAAGCTGAAGTGAGTCCTGTTAGATTTTCGTATTGTCTTCGAGTTTTCCTCTGTTACTTATTTGGTCACGTTGTGTTATCAGTGTTATTCTTATCGTTTCCCGACGTACATTTTATTGTTTTCCATTCTTCTCTTTTTTTCGCCCTTTGAGAGGTTTCTTATGTTGCGTTATTTTTTGGAATAGTGCTATTATATTCGTTTCCAGTGTTTTTCTTTGGGTGATGAGGCGGAAGTGTGTAGTTAAGCTCACTTGAGTGATCACGAATGATGGATTCTAACGCCTTGAAACCATGTGAACATTGCATTTTTGTTGGACGGGTTGGAATTCAGTTTAAACAGTGCGGTAAAAGCAAGAAATGTAACTTGCGAAATTCTACTAGGTGATTCGATTTTTCTTTTGAATAAGCGCAGTATAAAGGTGAAAGGTAAAGCTGCTGGCGTCGATCAGTCCCCTAAGGACGCGCCACGCATTCGTGTTCCATTCGGAATCGTAGAAACGTTGTGAATGCATATTTGGCCTATGCGATGACTTGTGGGGGGGGGCAGCCGCTATACCAAGTCTGTATTTTTACCTTCCTAGAAAAATCTAGCACCAATTTACCCGACCTGCAGGGATGGAGAGCTTGCTTACCCCGGACCTTGTGATGATAACCGTGGAATAAGGTAAAAGGTAAAGGTGTCGGCGTTGATCAGTCCCCTAAGGACGCGCCACGCTTTCGTGTTCCATTCGGAATCGTAGAGGCGTTGTGAATGCATATTTGGCCTATACAATGACTTGTGGGAGGGCAGCCGCTATACCAAGTCTGTATTTTTACCTTCCTAGAAAAATCTAGCACCAATTTACCCGACCTGCAGGGATGGAGAGCTTGCTTACCCCGGGCCGCGATCAAATGGTCGACCATATGGTGATAAGCTTAGTATACTGGTAATAATAGTAATGCTATAATAATAAATATTCATAATGTATGACCAGTATAATATGACCAACATAGTAATACTGTAATACTATAATACTATAATAATATAATAATATAATAGTAATACTATAATAATAAATATTCATACTGTGTGGCCAATATAATGTAAGAAGAAAAAGAAAAAGTATGGCCAGAACCTAAGCGGTCGGTAAGTCATATAGGACGGTAAACTCTACCTTGGCCCTTTATCACCCTTATACTGATATCGGTGTGTGGCGCAATTCTAGTGTTTCTAAGTGCATGCTGGCAGTACGTCTATTCGGAAATGTCCATTATGTCAATAGAAATAGACATATGTCTGCATCAGCGGGTTCCTCGGAAGCTACGCCTTTGTGTATAAGAGGGTCCTTGTTCGGCCCCTAATGGGTCACGTATTCCCCTTCCACGCCCGTATTCCCTTCTTGGATGGAATCCTAGTCACTTCCTCCGACATGCATTCGTATATTTTTTCGGTTTGTTCATATGATCATTAAAAAGTATAGCATCTAGATAATCTTGCCTCCGTTCTTTTAACATTTATAGTCGTTGATGTAATTTTTTCGTTACTGGTCTAGAGTTACTGCCCTTGGTCTCAATTTTTGCTAGATGTTGAATGGTGAGCTACTGAAACGCTTCACAAGAATCCATGCTATCGCAATAGATCCTTTACCTCTCAATACCATTGGGATTGCAATTGAGTCCTATAATAAAAAGGCGATTCCCCCTGAAGACATTTTCTTTTTTGTTGACAAACGTTGATGTGAAGAAGTGCCATTGCTAGCAATTGGTCGACTTCGTCGTCAGTTGGAGGTGAAAAGCGCTAATTCACCTCGACGGAATTCGTTTAAGCGCCGTTTGCACACACACCAACGCAGAACTTCAGCTGGTTGCCGCATTCCTCGACTGGTCTAATCTCTACTGCAAATCTTATCTATGTGAAGATTTTTCTAAAAACAGCTGTCTGGACGAGTTTGCTTGCAAGGTTTCCTCTTAAGAAAAAGAACAGGTGAAAAGTAAATGAATGAACACCAGCTCTGAAGCTTTTCGATTACGTTAAGAGTTGCAAATTCAACTACTTACTTACTTACTTGCTAGTTACTCAATAGTATTACTATCAACCTTTCAGTATAATTTTCTTTTATTCTCTTTATTAATGGACATTCTTATATCATTTGTAATTCATTCTTCAATATTTCCTTATTTCTTTCACATTTCAAAAACTTTTTTAACACGTTGACGACAGTGTAGCGCAATGCTGCGCCACGCTCTAGCGGCCGCGTGGGACCGTGTGGCGCAATGCTGTGCCGCAGTCTTGTATCGTATTTTTCTCGATACATTTCAGAATATCGAAGGATGTTTTTGTGCCACTTTTTGGTAGACCTTTGCACATTGTTATAGGAAGTATGGTTTATGAAAATGATTCTTAGCTTCTGATTTACTGGAATTTTTGATTGTGCTGGTTATCTTTACAAGTAAAAACAAATAATGGTTATTGCAAGAAACAAATAAATGCAAACAAATACTGGTTACTGAAACAAACGCATAAATACAAACAAATATTGATTATTAGAATAAACAAATAATGAACAATAAACAAATAACAATTTCCTTTTAAACTGGATAGGGAAAAAGGACATTCTAAAAGCTTCCAGCTGATATTTTTCTATTTTCATTGCAAAAAAAGGAATAGTCACCACTGTATATGTATTCTTCAAGATTTACTGTTCCCTCCCATTTTGAAAAAAATTCGCCGTACGCCATCATCATGCCACAGCCTCGGCGCGCTAGAAAATCGGTTGGTCCCACGCGCCAGACACGCGAAGAAGGAGCTGTCGTCAACGTGTTAAACGTTAGTTATTATATTAACAAAACAACAATGGTTATAATAGCTAATGTCAAAAAATGGAAGGTGAGAGAAATAAGTAAATATGGAAGAATGAGTGACTAATACACATATATCGATTGGGCTATGTGAATGTTCATTTTCCAAGGAGTGGATAGGAGGACTCTTCTCTGTGGTAGTTCTCTCTGATGGTGTCTTCTCTTAGGTGCTCTAACTTCCGCAGGAAACCTCTTAAATTCTAGTTTTCCTAATGTCTTCATTCCGGCCGGCTCACTTACATCTCGATCGCCGCAACTATAGCGGGCGGTGAGATATCCGGCCAGTCCCATCCGTCTGTCCTTGACGTCTGCATAATCTGATATGAGGTCTCGGTGACGAGTGCTCTGCGGTTTTCTCGTTAGTTATAGTGGTGTTTGACAGATCTGTTAGATCGCCATAGCTGACTGGCTGCAGCTGTGCTGTGCAGCTTCAGCAATCCATTCAAGTATAGTTCTTTCTATCATCTAGTCGAGGTTCATCAGAAGAAGTGCATTCGGCTAGTAATTATGTGGAGAAGTGGTCAGACGGCTAACTGGATCATTGACGATTTTTGAACTGATTGCGAAGCCAGTCAATCTGTCGTTTCATCTCTTCCTTCAATTGCTTTGTAGATTATCCGATTGGCTGCGGTTCAACGTGACAAGTATACTACATGTGTTCTGCTCACAATTTCGTACTAAAATCTGTGCTCCATCTTTCCAAATAACCCGCTCCACTACTGGAGAACTCAGCTCCGTATGTGTTGCCGAATTACGGCCGCTGTAGTTTCAATAGCCTATTCAAACCCATTACGGGGCACTCGTCGAGCCATATGTACACACACACGGAGACTGTCCTCGGTAATGGTATGCATGTGTCGGATCTGATTACGTTCCAGAGGGTGAGCAAATAACGGTCAATTCAATAGAGTAGCCGAACAACGAGCTGCTATACAGTTCCGTGACGTGAACGCTAGTCCAGTTCGCAGTAGAAACTATTAATAGATCTCAAACCAAGAAAATTGCGACCGTTGTGCCGTACGAAATATATGAAGCTATTTTATAGCTATTTTCCTTCGATATCGTTTGCAGTTTGATGTTCAGTTGGAGTTTATTTCCCACGCTCACTTACGTGAGCGTCTTATAATAAAATAAATAAAATAAACGAAAACAGGAAGAGAAATAGGAAGAGCGACCTAATAATGGTCACTGTAAAGGTCTTAACCGATTAATTCAGTTTCTGCGAATAGGGACACCTGTGCAGATCACCTAAGGTTTCTTGTTTCGTGTTAAAAAATAGTAAAAATACTCTATAATTATAGGTCCCTATAAAGCCGCGCGTCATGCAATGGTATTAGGCACATTTGATATTCAACTCAACTGAAACATAACTTTCGCCGCTTTTTCTTCACGCATAGAGCTATTTCCTTCTTGGAGAAATTTCGCAAAAAGTATAGTATATTTGTTGGCTACCACACATTCAAAAACAGTCTAGACAGGTTTTTGAGTTTGTGATTCTTTGGCGGTTATCCAACTGATCATTCCTACTTTGAATTTTGTCATTTTAACTTTTTCTTCTATTTAGTTTCTTGCTTTGTTAAGTCGATCTATGTTTCTTCCACCTTTTTGTGTACTTTTTGACTACTATCTGATAACTTCTACATACATACATAGAACTTCTATGGTGTGCTTTTCCTCTCTACGGTCGCTTACATTACTGTACACTGTACCAGAGTTGTCAACCTATCACTTACCTTTACCTTTGATGTTACTGAAAGGTGATTTGATAGAATTTTCCTCATGGGAATTTATTTTGCTCAAGCCAATCTGGTGAAAGCTGGTTTCTAGACGAATCTCCAATTGAGGAATGATGCGTGGGTGGCTTTAGCTCTTCTGGTCGGCTTCGGTGGCGGAAGCCGATTAGCTCTGGCACCTACCGCCCACCTACCACCAGTAGACTGGCTGCGATCGTACAGTGACGCTCCTCGCCAGTTCTTCTTCATGGAGCCCTTTTGTTCTTCCCTGGAATCTTCGTCTTGTGTTGTTTTCATTGCCGGCGAAACTCCCTATGAGGCATTCGTTACGCTTCCTGTTTTTCGTTCGCCATCGACCACATAGAAGACATGTTTTCGGGCAAACATCCGAAGCAACTCGGCTGGTGCTCGTGATCCGGTTATCAATCGCCATCTGACAGCTTCTGGTGTCTCAGCTTCTGAGCCTCATCATACATTCATTGCGTATTTTCCGTTAAACATGGCTTGCTAGCGATCATTTTTCATCGTGGGAAATGAGGTGTATGCTTTTAGCGGTTTCGCCGCGGGGCCACGTCTCCAGGAACCTCCAGCCGAGCTAACCGCCAGAGTAATGATTTTGGAAATGACTTCTAGTCGAATATACGTAAATTGAAGTGTTTCATTTTATTTTATTTATTACACGGAACAACGCCGTGTGTATGAATAAAAAAACACCCTATAATCAACAATTTGTAACACTGAAGCATTTTGAACACTGCTAGTAACACCATCAATTTTAACAACTGATAGTAATCAAACCAACTAAACAGCATAAAACTTGTCAAATTTTTGATTTTTGCGTAACCAAGTACCGGTCTAACGCGTTTTTGAGTGCCTAACAACTTATACCTACTGATTTGTAAATAGTTTAAGATGGTTAGTCAAGATTCGAGAGGTAGTCGAACTTTGTGTGTATCTGTCATTATGCAGATTGAGCCGGTCGTTTTTTCATCCATTCTTCCATCTTTTTCTTGCTTGGTCTACTTTTTTTCGGAAAGGATTGGAAGAACTACCTGAAAGCCTAGCTTTGAAATTCTCCTTTCTCGCCACTTTTCAGTTCTGTTATCATTAAGACGCCTTGTTATGTTAGCTGCTTTGAGTAGTCCTTTTTCCGTGGTGTCTTTTTTCCCTCTGAAATTCCTTCCTCCTTGATTTTCATTCCATTTTAGGCTTCTGATCGTCGAGAATTTCGTGCCGCCGGAGGTGGCGAATCGGGTGCGAGAGCGAGCTCAGTGGATCGACGACGAGCAGCAGTGGCGATTGCCTGGAGCTCGACCATTGTCCGCCAGTCGACCGCCAACAGCTCCACTGGCCAACGTCCTTCTCGGTGAGAATTTTCTCTCTCCTAAATTTTTGAACTAATATAATTGTTGTTGGGCTGCTGGACTCGGTTTCTCCTTTCAGTTGACGGCCAGAATTTGCTCACACATTCCACAGCTGACTCTGGTGTGTGCAGTACGGACGCCAGCACTTCTGTCGAGCAGAACGACTATTTGGATAAGCGACCGGTTAGTTCAGCGCGGTCATTTTTGAGGATATTTTAACGTATTGGTTTTGGTTGAGTTACGGATTGTTCGTAATCACCTGTGTACTCCCACCCTTTTTATTCGTGAATTTCTCCGTTTTTATTCTTCGGCCTTGGCCTATTCAACATTTTCTGGGTCGATGCTGAACCAGCGTCCTCATTTCTTGAATAGCGTCGTCATTTTCAAGGGTAAATTATCAATGCATGATCGTCTAGGTCACGGCCTTAGTAATTGATCGTTTTTCAAAAGAATGGTGAGTCTTTGAACGGTCGTACGACATCGTTCCAAGGTGACGGGGAAGAAATAACCCCCAATCGCCGACGATCAGTTCATCAAAGCGGACGGTCTTCATGGGGTTTATATTTCTGTAGTTTCGAGGCTTGTAATAAGTTATGGTTCTGTGATCTTGCAGAGGATGATTTTGATATGATGTTCTATTTATCTGTCCTGAGACTCGTCGTGAGGTTGGGCTTTACGTCGAATAATTTCTAACGGCTAAACTTCACTACTGGGTTCCGGAACTCGTCTCCACGCTTTTCGTTGAGATTATAGTCGCTAGAGTTCTCCATGTTTTTTCTTCTTGAAACCTCGGCATGATATTATAGAAATCCGTATGCTGCTTTGCCGAAAAAGGTTAGTATGGTGGATCAAATTTACTATGGCCCAACGTTTCGACATGAACGTCGTCCTCAGAGGGCTTAAAAATTGCAAAAACTTAAGCACCCTTGAACTGTCCGGCCAATGCTGCGCTTGGCCGGACAGTTTAAGGGTGCTTAAGTTTCGAGCCATTTTTTAGGCTTCGGCGGACGACGTTCGTGTCGAAACGTTAGGCCATAAAAAATTTGATCCACCGTACTAACCTTGTTCGGCAAAGCAGCATACGGAGTCGCTGGAGTCTTCTAGTCAAAGGGCAATACTTTTTTATACATTGACACTTTTTCTATCGTGTTTCTATGACGACCACAGCACGATTTCGCTTTCACATCTGGAATTTCGCTCTTTCCACAGGCGCCGCATGGCCCCAGGCGATTGGCAGCAGCTGAGTCCGCTCTGCTCTCCTGGTTCTGTGTGCCGTCCATGCGACTGAAATCTAACACCTTCCATCGTTCCGCTTGAGCAAATGTCTGCACTACACTTGCGCAAGCTCACGTGGCTCTTCGTGAACCTACTTCTGTCTTCTGTCTAAGAATTATTTGTTTATCATTTATGGATGCTAAATGCATTTAGTTGAGGTTTTATTTATAGTTGTTGACACTCCTTTACAAGGTGCGGCATAAGTTCTTCAACACAGATTCTTGACCGTCTAAACGGCAGATCTAGGGCAAATGAGATGCAATTTATAGCATTTATTGCCTTTGACCACCCACATATAAAAAATCATCTAAGTTTCGAAATGACCTCCTTTCGTACGAATACAGGCCCTAAGTCTCTTGAGGAACGCGTCTACGGCGGCACGCAGGTTCACCGACGCGTCCGGGAAAATCGACAGCCACAAGTCCTGGAAGACGTTTTGAAGAAAGAAATGCTTCCGTGGACTTCGAAAAACCACTCGGACCTATCAGCAGGACTCTGCACCTGCCCATAGTGCCGAAGTCGTGCAGAAGTGGTGCACCGACAATTTCCCTGATTTCATCTCAGCGAAGAAGTGGCCAACGAATAGCCCGGACCTTAATCCAATGGATTATTCAATCTGTGCCATATTGAAGAGAAAGCCTGCGCAACATACCACGCGAGCATTGATTCTCTTAAAGAAGCCTTGAAGAAAGGCTGGGAGGAAATTTATGAAGATGTCCTGCGTGCCGCCGTAGACGCGTTCCTCAAGAGACTTAAGGCCTGTATTTGTGCGAAAGGAGGTTCTTTCAAAACTTAGATGCTTTTTTATATGTGGGTAGTCAAAGGCAATGAATGTTATAAATTTCATCTCATTTGCCTTTGATCTGCCGTTTAGACGGTAAAGAATCTGTGTTGAAGAACTTTTGCCGCACCCTGTATATTCTCGCCTGCTATGTGCCACAAAACTCTTTAGTAACCCTGTCAAGAAGTAGTTTTCGGTCGAAAGGACGTTTACCTTGGGTTTTTCTACCCAACTGTAAGGTTTCTGTTCTTCAGGTGTCAGTACCGGGTCTTCGTCGACCGATGTCCGCCTGGGAGCGGATGATGGTCGACCGAGCAAGAGAACAGCTAAGTCGACAAAGAAGACTGCCGATCAGTGGTGAGGATTTTGGTGGTTAAATGTTTTTTCGGTACTTTTCCTCTTAACGCCCAATTATCATATCACACCCAAGCGTATCATATCATGCTCATAGCTTAATGCACATCCTTGAAGCGGTCTTATCATATCATGCTCGAGCCATAATCAATTTATTATCAAGCTGATAAACAAAATCAACGACTCATCTAAGCTAAAAAAATAGCTTCATGCGATAAGCTCTGAGACAGCTCTCTTTTAGAAAAACTCATTCTTGCGAGAAGAACGGCTTTTTCTTCCTTATCTGGCAGATCAAACACGCTGCACAGGACCATAGGTGGATGCGAAATGGTATGATATCGAATAGCACGATATGATAAGACCACCCCAAGGGTGTACATTAAGATACGAGCATGATACGGTTGGGCATTAAGAGGAAAAGTACCGTTTTTTCTATAAAAAAGGTCCATATTTTGCACATTCAGGAACTGCGGGAAGCGTTGAGGTCGTGATGAACGAGGACATTATTCGCTTCTGTGGTGAAAACGTGCTCGTGTTTTCATCGCTCGAACGCCTTCCGTCGAAAGTCGGCGATTATGACCCTACAAAAATTACGGTTAGTTTCTAACGCTATTAGTGCAACGCTATCATTTTCATTTGTTCGAGGCCGTTCTCTCCTTTCGCTTGTTTTCTTTCGAGTTCTTTTTTTTGGGATTGTAGTTTATTCGCGCTTTCTTAATCATTTTAATGTTGACCGTAAGGAACTTCACCTTACTTCAGAGTAAATTCGATCTGACAAAACGTCAGGAGGAGAAAAGTTTGCTGATCGACGCGTCGAAAGCTGCACCAAGTGTGAAAAGTCGTCTGCGATCTCCTTCTACAGACACGAGGTAAGTCGGTGATGCTGATTCTGGGCCGGGATTCATGAAACCACCGGTGAGTTTCACCGACGGTTAAATTTCACCAGCCAGTTCACCGCCAAAGTGACATACCGCGCGTCGATGAATCACGTTTTGGCAGGTAACCGAGGTGAATATCACCCCGGTGTTTTCGAGATAACCTATCGCCATGGTTATTGGTTTGAAGCTAATAAAGTATGACTTGACTTTTAATACAGTAAGAAATGACCTCAGCTGTAGGCAATAGAGTTAATGATCCTCCACGCATTCATCCATGTGTTCTGTGCCATTTATCTTGAGCTTGAGATGAAAAAGTAGCACCGCGCAAGATGAATTGGTAAGACGTGCAGATTCGCCAGTCAACCAATAGATTCTCATTCAAGGCCGATCCTTCCATATCTCCGGGCCGGGTAAATTTATATATCAGGTAGCCTAGGGAGGTTTAGATCGATTTGTACATATGCTAGCCCCGTAAGCTATTTTATAGGTCGAACATCGTTCCAAAATACGCCATTTTTGAACTTTTTCACTAGTGCCCGCAGTAGTGCCAGTGGTAAGAGGCGCTGCTGACACCTGCACGGTCGAGCGATCGATCCCGGCCGTGGCTAACCAATCCTTCTATCCCTGCGGGGTTGGGAGAATTGGTACCAAACTTGTCTGGGAAGGTAAAGATACTGACTTGGTTTAGTGGCTGATCCCTGCAAGTCATTGTATAGGCCAACTACGCATTCACCATGCCTCTACGATTCTGAATTGAACATGAATGCGGCGGCGCGTCCTTAGGGGACTGATCAACGCCGACACCTTTACCTTTACCTTACCTTTTATAAATGGTTATTAATTCCAGATCTCGCCCAAAAAACGGAATCGCCCGCAACGCTCTTGCAAGATCTTCGAACGCCGTGCCAGCGGCCGTGCTCTACCCAAAAGCACGAGGTCTGGTCGGCAAGTAACACCGTCGATACCGTCGGCACCATATCTCGTCAAATTCACAGCGCCCACCCACTTCATTCCATATCCAACTACCCAGTGTATTGATGTCGTCGAAGCCTTCCGGAACTGCATAAGGGTGAGCCTAATTAAAAAATTACCTTTTAACACGTTGACGACAGTGCCTGTTTCGCGTGTCTGGCGCGTGGGACCAACCGATTTTCCAGCGCGCCGAGGCTGTGGCATGATGCCGGCATACGGCGATTTTTTTTAAAAATGGAAGTGAATAGTAAATCTCAAAGACTACATATACAGTCCTGTAATATCGGGGATTGTGACTATTTCTTTTTTTGCAATGAAAATAGAAAAATAACAGCTGGAAGCTTTTAGAATGTTCTTTTTCCCTATCCAGGTTCTATCCAGGTTAAAAATAAATTGTTATTTGTTTATCGTTCATTATTTGTTTATTCTAATAACCAATATTTATTTGTATTTATTTTTTTGTTTCAGTATCAATATTTGTTTGCATTTATTTGTTTCTTGCAATAACCATTATTTGTTTTTACTGGTAAAGAAAACTAGTGCACAATCAAAAATTCCTGTAAATCAGAAGCTAAGAATCGTTTTCATGGACCACGACTCCTATAAGGCATAGTGCAAAGGTCTCCTAAAAAGTGGCACAAAAACATCCTCCGAAATTCTGAAATGTATCGAGAAAAATACGATACAAGACTGTGGCCCAGCATTGCGCCACATGGTCCCACGCGGCCGCTTGAGCGTGGCGCAGCATAACGCCACACTGTCGTCAACGTGTTCAAGGTTTTATTTATCATAAAAATCCGGAAGAAATCTGATGCTCCTCCTTTTAGCCAGCGATCGTCCAATATGAACAATACCCGTGTACCTCAGCCTCATCGCAATCGTCCGAGTCGGAGGGAATATGCGCCGACTATAATAGCAAGGTATCTTGGAATTATTCCTTTAATATTTAATTTTTTGAACATATTATTTTTCATCGATTCATCGTGGTGCATTCAGAACAGCGCCTCAATGACATCGTCGACGTTTGACGACGAGTTGGCGGTGCGTAGACTTAACGACTCACTCTACAGAAATGTGCTCAACATGGACAAATCCGCTGATTTTTCAGACGTCTCCGTCAGTAGGTACGTATTTGAGGTGTTTGATTTTGATATATTTTAGTGTTATTTGTTTATTTGTCCACATTTTTGTTTATAATATTTTTGGCTCGCATAGTCTTAATTCGGTTTTTCTCCTTTCTGAAGCATTTTGTCTCAGACGCTGTTTCTCAACGACTCGCTGCCGTATGGGCATGTCCGTTACACATGATGTTACGCCAAAGGGCACCAGAATACCAACGCTGATGTCTCGGAGCCTTTCAGCGTCGTGTGAACGGTAACTTTATATTATAAATAAACAAAATATACAAGAAACATGTGAAAATTCAGTGTACGCTCGTCGATCGGCGCTACCGACGACTCTCCGGTGGTTTGTGGCTCTCGCGAACAGCTCTGCGGAGGTGGTAGCGATGCAAAGAAGGAGATCGAACTGCTTCTGAAAAGAAGTCGAACACGGCAGACAGTTCGAGTGGCCGGGTATGAGGCGAGGTATGTGTGATTCTGATTCTGAATGGAACACGTGTGCATGGCTCCTCCACACATCGACGACCGCGCAATTTTTGCGTGTCTGTCGCGTGGGACCAATCGATTTTTTGCCGTGCTCAGGACGTGGTAAAACTAAAAAGAAAAAGAGCAAAAAAAAAGAAATCGAATCTTTAGTCTTAGCGATATCCTTATGTAATAACATCTTTTTGAATGACAGAATTTTCTCGGAATGCTGCCATATTTTGCTAGAAGGTCACCTTTTTTGAATGGTTTCGATTGTTCCCTTTCTAAATACAGAAAATGTTTCCAGTGACCCATATTTCGTGGTAGTATTGTTGATATTTGCGGTTTATTTGTGTCTAGTGTCATCTTTGAAAACGCCAAAAAAACGTTTCTAGCGATCAATATTTGTTCAGAGTATCGAAGAAGAACGGTGCAGATTTTGATCTACTTGATTCCTTTTATATTTTGATGTGTAAATCAGCAACTGATAACTGTTTTCATGGACCACTCCATCCAAAGCAATGTCTAAAGGTGAACAATATATCGCGTAGGAAGGATTGCCCGAACCCTTCGACATCATTTAGAAAATAGAAATATTAAGCTGTGGCATGGCATCATGCCACGCTGTCGTCAACGTGTTAAAAGACTGTTCAACGCCGACTGTTTTGCCTTTACCTTTCACAAATAAGTGTTACATAAACAAGAAAAGATAAAAACAAAAAACAACAAACCATAAAAATAAAAGCTCGTTCCGTCCCTTTCATGTGCGAGCTAGAGAACCAAGATATAAAGCCTCTCCCGGGACTCATCAGCATGAGAAAGAGAGGCTTTATAAACGAGAATTGGCTAAATGAAACAAAAAGGAACTAACCTGAAACCTGATAAGCAGGTATGGTGTTGCAACCAGAGCAGGAATTGTTAAGTGATCTGTAAGAAATTACTCAGGAGTTCAATATTACGAGATATTAATTCAAGTAATAAAGAAACCTGTAAAGTATGAAAGGGGATATATGTGCCAAGTGTCGAAAATAATCAGAAGAGTACAGCGATGGCACTAGGGCAAGGAGCAACGGGTACGCGCGTCAAGTTACAACATTAAAGGGCGGGAGGGAGTGGCATAAGTTTGAAACTGTCGCATACCTTGGAGAAGGATGGATGTTGATGTTACAGGAGTGAAGGTAAAGAGAGAGAAATATAAGGAAGACATGTTGAATTATGCTAAACGTGGAGTAATGTCTGTATTGTGCCCGTTGACTATTTGTTCAGAAAGGCCATATTTGAAGGCTATGAATTTGTTTTTATTTACACATTTAATGAATGTTCTGTTGATGCTATGTAGATCATAACCTATCTCTAATAGATTACTACGTAATTGAATGAACCTTACAAAAACATGTTGAGAAGAAGAACTTCATTCAGGTGTCTGCTCCCATCGACACCCAATCGGGTCCTCAACTCTTCCTCGGTGCCGTCACTACTCCAGTCCAGCATCCGTCCTCGTCTTCTACAACGTCCGCAGATTCCACGACGTGGAGAACACTCACCGGTCGCTGTGAGACCGCTCAGCTCTCACAAGAACAACACCGGTCTTGATCGCCATAAAGGTGATTTTATAAACTCGTTAATTATTTATGAAATCAGCTTGATCTATGTGTCTAAAAATTCATTTTAGATCCATCTCGAATCCTGGATGCTGTACCAGATCGCACAGCGATCAGGGCCAGGTGTGGAAGAAGGCGAAGGAACAAGTTAGGTGGGTGAATTTTCACTTTCCTGCTTTACCATTTTTATATTTGCCCGGTTAATTTTTATTCTTAAACTGGCTAATCTACAGCCCGACAGGGCTCAAGAAGGATGCTAGGAGATTTGCAACGTACATCGGTAGCACAGTGGTTAGTGCAGTCTGCCGGAAACAGAAAGACGACGGTTCAATTCCCGTCCGATGTCAGCGTTTTGCGAATAACCTAGCATCTCCAACTACATAAGTCAATCAACTAGTTCTCGTCTATAGACCGCTTAACAAAATGCGGCAAATAGCAGAACAGTTTCGTAATATATCAAAAATGCTATCAGCTTAACTGATAACTGCCGATATCTGCTTTCCGGCTCATTCTCGTGATTACGGGTGAGTGCTGGTTGTGTTTCTTTTTCCTGCCCTTTATCAACACCTTTGAATGCCATCGTAGAATGTGCTTCTCCCCTTTATTTTGATTATTTGGATTCTGGTTGTTTCCCTCTGTAACGCTGTCTGACAACTTGCTCACCTTGGGCATTTTTGTTGTTCTGGAGAGTTGTTCGTCTTGACACGTATTCAAATAAATAAATAAATAAATAAATAAATAAATAAATAGATAAAGAAAGAAAGAAATAAATAAAGAAATAAATAGATAAATAAATAAATAGATAAATAAATAGATAAATAGATAAATAAATAGATAAATAGATAAATAAATAGATAAATAGATAAATAAATAAATAAATAAATTTCCTCTCCCTCTCATAGGTTTCTATTAGGTCGTTAACTAATTATTTGCCGTTTTTTTCAAGCCTCTGTTGTGCGCCTAGTAGAGAAGCTTCCGAAAACATCCAGATAGCATTCGATAGAGAATCATTTGCTGTTTCATGACATCAATCTGCTATTTACGAAACCTTGAAATTTTGATAACTTTTTGACCATTGAAATTGAAATCAAAAATGAGAAAAATTGACCCCACCGACAGTGAATTTTCCCTGCTTCGTTTCGCGACTTTTCGCAAAACCGTATATACTGTCTGGAAGTAGACGAGTTTCTCTATAAAATATTTTACAGCTTATTTTGATTTTCTTTGACTTTTGACTACTTACAGAGCGTCAAAGTGGGGTGTCTCACAGAAGACAATAATTTTCGGATGCTTGTGCTGCCTTTCTGCCGAACGTTTTCCATAAGCTTCAAACACGTCACGAGAGAGCATTTGTTGCTCTATCAGGCAGTATGTTTATTTTTCCATGCTAGCCGTATTTTAAAACTTTTATCATTAAAACGTATTTAAAATTCCTCGACGTGTAACACTTTTCGTTGGAAACCTTTTGCAGAATTTCAGGCACCATTCAAAAGAGGAGGATGTGGGCTATAAGGAGATGCATCACAGTTTTTAATCGCGTCAGGTTTTGTTAACTTTTAGGTCGTCAAAGTGGAGGTTCGACGGCTCTGGTGGCCGCGCTGCGCGGCCAACACCTTCTTGTGGAACTTTCCTGTGGGGGCATAACAATACAATAAGCCACGATGGTAGAAAATCAGCATTTGCTCATAAGCAGAAAGGATATAACGTTCCCCCGCACAAAAACATGACCCAATTGCAATGAGGGTCGCTCTGTATGCTTCGGGCGCGTGCGTGCGTGCGTCGCGCCCGCGCGGTCACCGCCCGCAAATCGCAGGCGCTCAGCGCTAATTGCGCGACGGCCGTACCGCCGCGCAATTACTGAGGGGGTGCGCGTTCGGCCGTCGCGTTGGCCGCGCAGCGCGGCCACGCGAACCGTCGAACCTCCACTTTGTCGACCCAAAAGTTAACAAAACCTGGTACGATTAAAAAACTGCGATGCATCTTCTTACAGCCCACATCCTCCTCTTTCAAACGGTACCTGAAATTTTGCAAAAGGTTCCCAACGAAAAGTGTTACACGTCGAGGAATTTTAAATACGTTTTCATGATAAAAGTTTTAAAAAACGGCTAGCATGGAAAAATAAACATACTACCTGATAGAGCAACAAATGCTCTCTCGTGACGTGTTTGAAGCTTATGGAAAACGTTCGGCAGAAAGGCAGCACAAGCATCCGAAAATTATTGTCTTCTGTGAGACACCCCACTTTGACGCTCTGTAAGTGGTCAAAAACCAAAGAAAATCAAAACAAGCTGTAAAATATTTTATAGAGAAACTCGTCTACTTCCAGACAGTATATACGGTTTTGCGAAAAGTCGCGAAACGAAGCAGGGAAAATTCACTGTCGGTGGGGTCAATTTTTCTCATTTTTGATTTCAATTTCAATGGTCAAAAAGTTATCAAAATTT
This sequence comes from Nippostrongylus brasiliensis, assembly GCA_030553155.1. NCBI lineage: Eukaryota > Metazoa > Nematoda > Chromadorea > Rhabditida > Heligmosomidae > Nippostrongylus > Nippostrongylus brasiliensis. The sequence continues at coordinate 45,961,356 of CP130735.1, forward strand.
CAAGGTTTCGTAAATAGCAGATTGATGTCTTGAAACAGCAAATGATTCTCTATCGAATGCTATCTGGATGTTTTCGGAAGCTTCTCTACTAGGCGCACAACAGAGGCTTGAAAAAAAAACGGCAAAGAATTAGTTAACAACCTAATAGTTTCCAATTTATTTTTTCAATGCTATCTTTTCGACTCGAGCGTTATCATTGTTCCCACTTCGATTTCAGGAGGATTCTCGCTAGATGTGACCCGCCTTGTCTCTTGGTATAAATCTCCACTCGGATTATGTCGTCGCTGTCGTCATGAGAACTCCCTGCGTCGGCTCGTGTCCAAGAGCAGTCCGAGGTATTTTTTCAGTTATTTAGTTTTTTTAATGAAATTAGGTCCCAGTTTTTAATAAAATTAGGTTAAAATTAGTTTTTTTCATTCAGATTCCTACCCTCTGGCATCGCCAAGTTCAATGTGATTCGTCGAAGTCGTTGCATATGTCGTCGGGCAACTGATACCCCTACCGATCCATCCATACCCAACAAGGTTAACGTCCTCGACTCGGCGGTTATGCGGCGAACCCTCGCTCTACTCGACTGGGCCGCTATTTTTGCGTTTGCAGCTCTCGTTCTAGACGTCGTTCATCGATTTTTCAATCTCTGGTAAGTAAATGGAAATGTTTGGAAATTCAAAAGCGCTTTATCAACTGATGAGATATTCGTGCTGCCGACTGGTACCTCAGCACTTCGTTCGTGTGAGGTTTAGATGTGTTGCGGGCTTTTTCTGTTTCTTTTCCTCATTTTTTGTGTTTTTCATTCATTGCTTCAAATCCACTCTTGAAAAATATATGTTTGGTGTATAATTTCGCGAGATTCGTTGTTATTAGATTCTTTTCCTAGATGCTAAGCCATGCGTTACGGTTTAGAGTTGAAAAATATGATAATTAATAATGGAATGTACATACTTTTGTGAAGATTTTTGCTTCTAATAAGGAAATAAACCATATTGTGTGTGAGCTACATCCCTGGTAATTCTAAATCCACTGCGATTCGAGTATGTTCGTTCCATTTTGCTCGACTCTTGGTAATTTTCTTTTTTTCTCCTGTATCTGTATATACGGATATGTGGGTAAATGAGTCTCCAAATGTTTAACTAAGGCTCTCTTGTCCTCAAAAATATTCTGTCCTTAGGAGGTGGGGCAGTTTATACCCAAAGATCCTCTGTTTCAGCTGCGTTATTTGTGAACAGTTATAAGGCTGATAGACTGGCCAGCCATGAAGTAAGCCAAGTGAGTAAGCAATTCGTCAAAAATATAAACTCAATTCCATTCAGAAAAAAGTAAAATTTATTAGAGTTGGTCACAGTAAAACATCTAACAGCTAACACATGGAAAGCAGCTTAGGGGCTCGTTTAGACGCCGCGGGGCGAAAATGCGAAATTAACGCGCAATAAATAATTAACGTCCTGGATCGAATTGGCTCCTTAGCATTAGTGGCGCAGTCCGGTGGCGCCTCATATAGGCAAACTTACTGGTCGTTCGAGTTTTTTAGAAGACTGCTATTCCTTATCAAAGGACATTTTGACGAAATCCAGTTTTTTCGTTTAATTTTTTCCCTATGTGATTATATGCCTAATTTTTTTTTTTTTTGCTTAGACGCGGCGCCACCGGACTGCGCCACTAACGCAAAGAAGCGAATTCGATCGATGACGTTAATTATTGATTGCGCTTCAATTTTGCATTTTCGTCGCGCGGCGTCTAAACGAGCCCTAGAAAAACTGCAAAATTACAAAGAGAAACTTTTCGAGAGATCAAGCTTTTGAAAACTCACAGACATTTTACAGAGGGAGAAATATGGTTCAACCTAACAGTAAGAGTAATTCACTGGAACTAGAAAATCAAGAGGTATCACGTACGCTACACTGTACAGACACATAAGGTGAAGACAAAAGACGGAGCAATTCGACAAGAACTATTGTTCCTGCAAGAGACCTTGAGATGGGGGCCGGCACTTTGAACCATCATCTTGGGCATCGGATGTGCCATAAAGTTCTCATTCCTCAGGATCGACCATGACCGGCTTCTTCCTGGGGACTTATCACAGCTCTATGAAGCCGCCTCGGCCCTCTTTCTATGAATTCTGTGCCTAATGTAGAGCACAAGGAAGAGAATGCTGACGAGAAGCAGGAAAACGCCGACGGCAATGTAAGCAAAGGCGAGGAATTCACTTCTCGATCCTGCCCAGCTTTCTCGGGTGATGATGAACGACTTCTCACCACCTTTCCAAGTGACTGGATAATCTGCAAAATAAATAATGGGTGACGTTGGGACCGAAAAAATTCACAATTTTTTTATTTATTTAATACGTCAAATGACGTGCCTAAACAAAAACAGCAGAGGGTGAAAAGAAAGACAACAAATGAAAAACCTGAACTCAAAACACAAGAAACGATCCAGAAAGACTATGCAGGCCACTTGAATAGTTAGGTAACGCATAACCTTTTCAATTAAATTCATAGGATTTCACGTGGGAAGAAGGAACCAGCGCCTTCAAGTATCCAAAGAAAACTCTGAGCGAACACCAACTGTATCCTGAGAAGACAGCGGAAGGCCCTTGTTATATCTTCGCTCACCCCCCAGCGTAACTCGTCCATTCAGTATCAGACACCGTGGGGCCAGACACGTTTGTACGAGTTATCACGGTGACGCTGGCGTGGTGACGCTCACAGACTGTTATGCACACACTCGCGTACCTTCCACGCTCTAGTCGCTGCGCATTGCACTGCGATTGACCCTTTCGCTGGGGGTGGGTCGATCACCTCGCGCATTGCTCTGTATGCTTTGGGCGCGTGCGTGCGTACGTCGCGTGCTCAGCGTCTGCGGTTAGCGGCGCACGCGATCACCGCTCGCAAGCCGCTGACGCTCACCGCGAGCGAATGTATAACAAGGGCCGAAGACAAGGGAAAGACCGCTAACTCCCTGTTAAACCGAAACAACATAAAGAAAGAGCATAAATAAAAATGAAAAGCAAAATATGGTAAACATAGTCCGAACACTCCAACCAACACGCCCCTGCAGGCGAGGGCCAACGAAACCGCATGTCATAATACGTAGTCCTGTGAGCTGGACTGGCTTTCAAGACGGGACGAAAGTTATTCGAAGCGGACTAAAATGTGACACATTTCTGAGGTCTGAGGCCTTAGAACGACCCGTATACCGTGAACCAAGCCAGAAGAACAAGAGATCACCAAGTAATACCAGTCCCAAATTCATCCAAAGAGGCAAGGTTATAGTTGCCAAATGGCGAAAAAGAAGAAAGAAAATGTTTAAAAGCTATTTAATGGCTCATAATATGAGACTGAAGTGGACAGACTCACTGTAGTTTATGACGAGTGTGTAAGTTCCGCTAGGTAGGCCATCTTGGAAGCCGTCAACCTGCAACAGTGAATTCATTCGATGGCTAATCAAAATTGAGGGCCAGCATCGCATTTCTCGGCTAGAGTAGTATGATGGCGCAGTCCAGAAAACGTCAAAGGAATGCTGACAGGTAAAGGTTTAGGCCAAATACCTCTCTATCCAGGTTTCGATAGCGTTTTCGAAAGTTTGGCAGGGCTGCCGCCTGCATCCACACCATAAAATCGACGTTTTCAAAGCCGACACCAACACCCTGCACTCCGGCTCCGAGTTTACAGATGTCTGTCTGCCACCATGGAGGTCGCGCTGTGCCCTTAACCTCTATTTTCGTAAAGTTCTCTGATTGTAAGGTAGTTCTCACCTCGAAGGCGTCGCACAGCGACTCGTTACCGGTCAGAACCGGATTACGGAATTTCTTCTTCCTAACCACATCGGCAACCACATTTCTCGTGGTGAACGGCACCGTCACATCGCCACCGTGTTCACCGTGGAGGAGCAGTTGAAAACTGTCTGGAAAGCCGTACAATCGCATATCCGAGAGTGCGCCATGCACTCGTCACCGACAAGAAACTGGAGGAAATTGATCGGAATGGGCTCACCGTTAAACATAGAATTCGCGATGAATCCGCATGGAACGTAGGTGATATTGGTGCCATTCACGTAGTCCAACGGATCGCAGCCGGAAACCTGTAAATACGATCAAACACGATCATAAGATACGGTAGTGGTGGCTTCTATTAAATCGACAAAATTAAGTCATTTCCTACTATATAATAAGGAAAACCCAAGCGATGTTTGTCATGGGTGGCTCATATGGGTCCCGCCGCGATTGCCCGTTACCTTACTCCCAGGGACGCATTTCATCAGTTCAGCTCGCCATCTTTTGCTACATGCCATTTGTTCATTGTTTTATTTGATATCATTTCTGCTTCATTTCAAATTTTCATTTCAGTCCATGTATTTTTGTTTTTAGTGTGTATTTAGCACCCGTTTATCGGCAGGCAGGCCGCTGAATGGCTGGTATTCGTCTTTATTGACTCAGTTAGTATAGGGTTTGAGTGAAACAAGTACATAAAATTATACTAGAGTAGTAACAGCTCTATTCACAGTACAAAGCAATGGTGGCATGAGCAAACGTTTTAGCAAAACGATATCAGTCAGAGATTCGGGAAGCGACACAAAGAAATCACGTCATACTTGAACTCACTAGCTCAATGCGTTACAACTATTTTTTTCAAGACTTTACATATGCACAGCAGTAAAATGAAAATAATGATGACTGTCAGCACTCCGACCATTATCCATCCAAACATACTTAATGTCCCGCAGCAACCGGCCGGTTTGTCGAGGCAGCAGTATTGTTCCCAAACAGCATATGATTGACATTTGCTCGCAATACACTTCTGGGTGTCTATCAGGAAGAACCTCGGCATCTTAGTGTGATGTTTTAAATATAGTCAAACCAGTGTAGATTGTCAGAACGAGTAATTCCAAGTCGAGTCTAGGCTTGGATGAGTCGGTTAAGTGAAAATGGTATGGTAAATAATCAGCACCAAGTAAAGGTATTTAGAGTGAGATTCCTTCTGTTAGGATTTCCTCATCATTTTTATTTTCCTAACAGCAGCCGGAATTAACTTCAAAGCTCCACCTCGTCCAAGTGGCCGATTAGCTGCCGGTCATTGCGAGACTCCACGTACTTCTGGTTGTTTTGGTAGAACCGTCTCAATCCGTAGTAGAATTTTACGTCTCCCTGAAACTGCTGTTTTAGACAGACAACCAAAATAGGACATCCTTTGTAAATATGACGGTAGACAAAAGAATAGGTATTCGACTGTATACATAAATATTGCTAGTTCTTATTTGCTTTAAAAAAATTCGAACAAAACTCATACCGAGTAGTTTTCGGGAATCGAAAATGATAGATGACATTGTGTAGCACCGTCTGGGTACGAGAACTCATTCAGATCTTCGGTTGAGTTTCCGGAACTGGTTATGCAATTCGTGTACTTGATGACGAGCTCCAAGGCTAAACTAGGCAAATTTAGTGTAGAAGAAGTTTCTCTTGTTGCAAATCTTTAAAAAAACCGGAAAAAGAGGGCAGAATTTCGGGTAAAGTGGGCTTCTAGCACCTCTATACACTAGAGTGAAAGCAGCTGGTGAAATGGTGGTAAGGTATACATGGCTAATTGATGAAAATGGGGAATATGCTTCATTTGGGTTCTGTACCCTGAGAAAAAAAACAAAGAAACAATGACAAAATGCAAGGAGACGTGGGCAAACGGCGGAAAATAGCGGCAGGTAGTCGATCAGGGCTCCCGAATAGAAAATCGCGCTAAGTATTGACTTGAGTATAATGGTCATAGGCCTATGATCTGCCTATCTGCATGTTTATTACATAAATGGTAAACCTACTATGTGGAAAAAACAAAATGTCAAATACATGGCATCAAGTCTCAAAATTCGATTAATCAGACAATTCAACTAACGTAGAAAGACATAAAATTAGAAACTAAAATGCAACTGAAAGGACATGACATTAATAGTAGTGAGGAGGAATGAGAGAGAGAAGAGGAAATGCCTCAGGAGTAACCTCTATTCCTGAACAATGGCCTCAAAGTCTCACTCAATTCCGGAAATCAGGATGACCGAGTGCCTCAGGAAGTACTTGAGCGGCAACCAGGGTCAGTCTGCCTTTTCAGAATCTACTTAGGGTTTTTTCCTTGTCTGTGAATCTTAGAGTTCTATTAAAACGTGCGGAGGTCAGCCACCATACCAAGCGAGGGTCTTCACTTTTCAGGCAAGTCTGGTACCAATTTACCCCACTCCGGAGGCATGGAAGGCTTGGTTAGCCCGAGCCGGGATCGATCGCTCGACCGTGCGAGTGTCAGTAGCGCCTTTTGCCGCTGTACCATGCAGGGCTGATCAAAAAATAGTGAAAAAAGAATACGAGAGTACTGGAACCAACACTGATTCGCTGCCAGCTTCAGCACGATTCCAATGGCAAGAAATACAAGTCCGAGGATGGTTGTCCAGGGAAGCGCATTGAATGCCGTGATCACTGGCCTGTACGACGGAAGGGTTTGCTGTCTCCAGGCCGATCCTGCATTTGAATTTTTTTAGATTAACGAACAAAGCAATACATGTAATTATGTGGTTAATTCACATGAGGATAGCTCACTTATGGGCTCGTTTGTTTTCCCCCGATTCCGAGGTATCCTCGGGATGTCGTCGGGCATTGCAACTCCAACCTACTTCATCGCTATCACTGTCCTGAAATATCAGTATGATATATAAATATATACATTTTAACGGAGCACCAGCTGCTCGGACGATTTAATTGTCCAAATTTAATTTGTCCAAAGCGACAGACAGATATCAGGAAACTGCAGTCTTGCGTTAAAAATTTCATTTGCATCAAATTTTGAACCTCAATGAGGGAAATTCGTAAGAAAGTGGGAAAATAATATAAGACTGCTTAAGCTCCATACCTCAAATTTCAAAAATACCGATTGATCGCGGTGACTTAAGTCGTCTTTCATAATCGTAATAAATTAATTGAATTTTCACTGGAAGTGGAAGCAGGAAACAAAAAATCGACAGGGAACTCAACAACATCATCTTTTAATCTGAGAGTATTGACGATGGCTGAAGAAAACGATGAAAGTTCTTGGTGGAATTATGTTATTCATCGTTTAATATGCTGGTATACAATATGCTGGTGTAGCTGTTACACCCTATAAATATGGAATGATGACATGTCAGGAATCTGAATTACTGACGATTAAGAAAAAGAAAGAAATCGATGTTTCTGAATCAATTGATCAGTGATGGTGCTGATAAAGTCGAACGTGCCAGGGAAGTACGTATGAAAAGCAAACACACAGCAGAAGACGTTGCGAATCGAGTGCAAAGGTCAGCCGTTGTGATTTGAGGTCGCGTGGGAGTGACAAGAAATTCTGAAAAAAAGCAAAAAAAAAGTTGCACTGGGGAAATGAAAAAGAAACAAAGATGGATCAGACTACAGTATAAAACTAAATGAGGTTCAAGGGTGAAAATAAGCGAATAAAAATGAAAATAATATAACAAATTAAACAGAAAAACGAAAAATAATATTTACAATGTTGAAATCAAAAATAATAATATTTACAACGTTGTGGTGAATGTTCAAGCTGGACTCTTTCAAGAAGAGACGACTTCTCTGCCATTAAAAATGAGAGTTTGATGAGATAATAGAAATAGTAGAAAAGAATTAATAGAAAATAAAATAATTTTAAAAAATGAAAATAAAATAAATTGAATTTATTATAGGAAAATAATAGAAAAATAATAGCAAAATGAAAGAAAGGAGAATAATAGAAAATCCAGTTGCCTTTGCCTGCTCGTTTCTTTGTTGCCTTCTTGAAATGTTATTGAGCTCTGTATTTCTCAAAAATATTTAAAAATGGCCAATGAAACTTTCAATGTTGAATAACCGGGGTGACGGTTGCCACTTACGAACTTCGGAAAGATAGTGGGTGGCATCGATTGTGTGAACGACTCCACTGACACACTGAGCAAATAGCCGCACCGGAACTCTGCCGCGATGACGTCACCGTGCTCAAAATTTCACTAATATTAAAAATCCTCCATTATTGTTTCAATCCCTGGACCTCCTTCTGCTCCTTAACGCCTCAGAAGTGTTTGGATTTGGATAATACTGACAGAAGATCCTGGCAAATCCTCGAATGTAAACTCAAAACTCAAGGCCTTCGACTTCCATTAAATTAAGTTGCTCTTTTAAAAATGTAAACAGTAAAATGCTGACCACCAAAAACTTCAAATTTCTTGGGAAAAGTCTTAATTTAGACAACTTTCGGCCAGATGCTTTATTCGCACTACAATAGCACAAACGACTGAAATTCTGCGATAAGTGCGGTTTTCGGAGGAACGATCCGAGAACCACTGAAATCAGACTAAAGGTGGGAAACGTTTGAATGCCGCTCGCTACAGTTCTATTTGAACAGTGTGCCGAGCTACAGCTGTGAACAAATAGCGCTGATCGACGTGAAGGGACCACTCTGAAGAACTGGCCTTGAGCGATGTGGAGTTTGTAGTGTTGAGAGCTCATAAATCACAACTTTCGAAGAGTTCACCTATCGATACTACTTCTGGATGGAGTTCTCGGAGCAGAAGCGTTAGTGATCGCTAACTGATCGCAAGCGTGTTATATCTGAGAAATTCGAATTTCCTAGTTCTTTATTGAGTCGAAATATGAAGGATTTTATTAAGAAAATAACATCGAATATAGCCCTTATTTATTTATTTATTTATTTGTTACGCTACAGATTGACGCGCCAATCATAGATGCAAACATTAACAAAACAAAAACACCATGCCATAACACAAAAAGTTATTGAATCAAATTGGCAGTTGGAGAGCGGTTAACCAATGACCAATACACCTTATTGCATTTTACTCGTGGTCATCCCGCGTATGACACTAGGTAATGTCGATTTGCCTCAGGGAAATGACGCTCATCGGCTGTTTGCTCTGATCGCCACGAGCAGTGAACGAGGAAGTAATAGAACTACCCTAAAGTCTGGTAGATAAGCACGCCGCGCGCGCACTTCGCGCGCGCCGCAGTGCGGCGAGCGAGTGCTTCGGCCGCTCGCTATACGTTGCAGTGTTGTACGCAAAACGAACAGATTATTGCGGTAGTTTTGTTCTTCCGCTTTTCTGATATGATTTGTGGAAGCGATTTACTTATTATGAGGTATATAACTATGGCTTTAGAGAGTGAGGTTTTACCTATGGAAGGTAAAGGGTAAGTGGGTTGGGTAAAGATCATATAACGAATAGTGAATGAGTGAAACGAAAAGAAGTCGGTATAGTGTGAATATTGTTTTGTAACCTTGTAAACTGCGTAGCGTTTATTATTCAGACACAATTATTGTTCTTTATTTGTTGTTCATTATTTGTTTGTTTTTGTCCTAAACAGTTACCTAATCACTACATGGGAATAGCAAAGCAATAACATCGTGAAGGCATTAAAATTTAGAGAGAAAATTCTATGCATCACAATGAGGTGTAGCACATCTGTGAAGTACCGTCGATCGATGCGCCGCGCTGTGGTTCGCGCGCGGCGTGCTTATCTACCAGACTTTAGGGTAATTGTCTTTGAGCAATTGCAAGTGAATTGCTACACGTAGGAACCGCGTGGCGCAGTGGTAAGAGGCGCTCCTCAGACCCACACACGTCTAGCGATCGATCCTCGCCCGAGCCAACCAGGCTTTCCATCCCTCCGGGGTCCGCTAATTTTGTTCACCATTCCTCTTCCAGTGCCAAGAGGCGCTCCTCAGACCCGCACAGTCTAGCGATCGACGCCCGGGCCAGCCACGGTTTTCCATCCCTCCAGGGTTCGGTAAACTTGTACCAGCGTTGTATGGGTGGGTAAGGACAATGGCTTGGTATAGCCGCTAGCCACCGAAAGTTATTGTATAGGCCGAATACGCACTTACCATGCCTCTTCGACTCTGAATGGAACATGGAGCAAATTTGGGGGACTGATCAACGCCGATACCTTTACCTTTTACCTTGAAATTGCATCATCCTGTGGTTTTACAGGCTACAAATGAACTTTAAACGCTCATGTTTGTATAGGCCGACACAAAATTTAGGTTGGAAATAATCATTGTGCGTCTTTTTAATTCTATTTGGTGGTACTCCATATGGAAGAGTTTTATCAGGAAATCGCCTGGTATGGCGTTACACTTTACACATCATCGAGGTCATATAAAACTGTAAATTATGCATATTTCATTGCCGATCAAAATAATGAACGGATTCATCCGCCAATCAATTAATCAATCAATTAATCGATCAATCAATCAATCAATCAATCAATCTAGAATGGGCAATGGAAAGTCAAAAACGATAAAGTCGTAGTAGTAGAGTCTCGTTAACATCAGCAGCATGGTCTTGTTGCTCATCAAAGTCTGCTCAGCTTGTTTCCGCTCTTCGGAGTCGTGTGTGGAATGATAATCTCGTCCTACTGAAATTGTTATTATTGAGAATTAAACTGAAGTTCACAGCGGTAAGTAACCTCTGGCATCAACTGACCGCGAACTTCGCTGTGAATCTTCTCCCGAATGGCTTTCGGTATTCCAACACGTTGAAAAATGGAATCGAGCTGGTCAGCCATATACACGGATCCTTCTGGTCCTTTTCTGTACTTGATAATTTCGTACTTGTCGAAGAAATCGCAATACCTGTCAAGACCATTTCGTGATAATAATAACAGTACTAGTTTTCACTGCAACTAATAATAAAAAATTGATAATCATATTGAAAAGCATTTCATTTTGGCGTGACAGGTCTCTCTCCTCGTCCTTCGTCCTTCTTCCAATTGTTTCTATTGAGGTGCGTTGTCCGTTTTTTCTTCAGATCCAGCGCAAAACTTCGCGATTTCATCTAGTCATCGGTGCATTTTAATAAAAAAAATTAGCGCTGAACTGAAATCTGATTTTCTCGAATAAAATGACTGAGGAACTTAGAATCGATCGAATAAAGTTTGAAAATTGACGAACCATGTTTGCGGTGCAAAGTGCAAAATATTGTTATCAAAATGACGCGATTGTTGCGCTTTCAGTAAATATGCTGATAGTCTGGATAGAAGACAGCTCATATCTCCTCGACATAGATAGCACACGTTCGAATCTAATCTCAGAGATCTGAAATTGATTTTTGTTATTCAGGAGGAGAATGGATTTAACAGTATTTTCACCAACTTGAGGCATTTATCGGCGAAACCACTGAGAAATCTGTCCATGGGATCTCGAACTATAGCGAACTGAGTGACGTCTGGGCCAAGCACTTGACGGACATCACTTCTGGCGCTATTCTGTTGACCGCAGAACCTTAATAGGGACTAAATACATGCAGAAGCGTCCATTTCTATTTTTTTGTTCCACAGCTCGCCTATGTAGTGGTACAGCAGCCGTGATTTTCTCAACAGTAAGTGACCTGCCATACCGACGTTGCGATTAACGCTGCGTTAATCGCTGCGATTAGGCGTCGTACATGAAGTATTGTGTGTGCCACAGCTGCCTGCGGATACCGTAGAAGTTAATTAGAGAAAGTACAAATCAGCTGATGCTGGTGTTTTCAATGTTTCCGTATTCGTGGTTCTGTGGAATTTCGACGTCGTTTTTGGTCGTGTTCGATATGTTTATTTCAGAGCGCGCTATTTGTAAGTAGTTTCAATTTCAATTCAGTTCAAGTAGTTTCAATTTTCAATTCAATTCAATTTCAATTTTCAATCAGACGAAATGAAAGGAAGATTTTTCGATCATTACGACGAGGAAGAGGTGAAATGTTAATTTATCGAAGTTCTAGAGCGCGGTCTGAAATAAAAAATATCGAACACTACCAAAAAAGACGTCGAAATTCCACGGAACAATAAATACAGAAACATTAAAAACACCAGCATCAGCTAATTTGTACTTTCTCTAATTAACTCCTACGGTATCCGCAGGCAGCTGTTGCACACACAGTGCTTCATGTACGACGCCTAATCGCAGCGATCAACGCAGCGTTAATCGCACCGTCGGTATGGCAGGTCGCTAAGGTACAGCTGGATTATTTCAGCGAAGACCGGAATTCTCTTGCCTGTCCCGAGAATTTTCTGTGCTAATACGGCGATTATCAGCATCGAATTCCGTCGAATTACTTATATAGCAGAAGATGGCATCGGTTACGGCCGTCATCACTTTAGATATCCGACATTTTGATAAGTGATATTGTCGCGAAATCTGAAGCTATGTACTAACATTTGCGATTCCAGTAGTGCCAAAAACAGTAGAATAATGTAAACGTACAAAATAGAAAGCTACAATGATTCTGAGTTTTATATAAGTAATTCTTTAGGCGATAGAGGCTCATCTCTCTCTTAAACTTTTCATCTTTCCTCTAGATGATCTATACACATACCTGTCGAAATACAGCAGCGGCGAAAAATCAATCAAAAATCAATCGATCGAGCTGCGATTTTTCCTCCACTTCGACGACACGTCATTAACACGTTGACGACGGTGTGGCGTTATGCTGCGCCACGCTCAAGCGGCCGCGTGGGACCGTGTGGCGCAATGCCACGCCACAGTACAGACTTGTATTGTATTTTTCTCGATGCGTTTCAGAATTTCGAGGTATGTTTTTGTGCCACTTTTTAGCAGATCTTTGCACATTGTTATAGGGAGCGTGGTCCATGAAAATGATTCTTAGCTTCTGACACTGATTCTTAGCTTTTTTTTTACTGGAATTTTTGATTGTGCGCTAGTTTTCTTTACAAGTAAAAACAAATTATGGTTATTGCAAGAAACAAATAAATGCAAACAAACACTGGTTACTGAAACAAATACATAAATACAAAAAATTATTGATTATTAGAATAAACAAATAATGAACAATAAACAAATAGCAAATTCCTTTTAACCTGAATAGGGAAAAAGGACATTCTAAAAGCTTCCAGCTGTTATTTTTCTATTTTCATTGCAAAAAAAGGGATAGTCACTATCCCCGATCTTACAGGACTGTATATGTAGTCTTTGAGATTTACAATTCACTTCTATTTTGGAAAAAAAAATCGCCGTATGCCGGCATCATGCCACAGCCTCGGCGCGATAGAAAATCGATTGGCCACACGCGCCAGACACGCGAAACAGGCGCTGTCGTCAACGTGTTAAAGTGAAATTTTTGAAGACCAAAAAAATGTATGTCTCTTAACACTTCCTCTTTTTCCTCCAGCTCAGCATACTTGAGACAGTTCAATGCACTCGGTGGAAGAGAAAGATTTGTTCTATCGCGTAATGTGTTTCGTTCTGCTCGAACTTTCTTAGTTATTGATTGCGAAGTCGTCGGATTGGAGGGAAAATCGCAGCTCGATCACGTGCTGATTGATTTTTGGCCGCTACTGTTTAGAAACTCTGATCCTATTTTTTGAAATCCGAGCTGGTTATCTTATCTTATCATCTTCTTTATCACAACGTGCATTCCCTCTTTGTAGATTATTGGCTAAGGACCTTATTCTCAATATGCCTTTACCTCAATTTAGGTCTAATCTTTTTCTTTTTTTCAATTGTCTTGACATTGTAACGCTAAATTTCAAAGTTTTCCTGTTTGTTAACTTTAGGCGTTTCTGTTGAGTGGTTTGTGTGTTTTTTGTTGTGTTGTTTTATACTACGTGGAGGAATTTCCGTCACGTCCTAAATAAATAAATAAATAAATCTTACCTGAAAGTCCCTTAAGTAGTTCACAAACGGAGGCAGTAGCCGACTTTTTTCGAATGGAGCAGTACTATAGGTGCCGTCTTTGATTTGATTGAGCAACTCCCCTGAAATAAGGTTGACTATAGGTAACTCTACCATTAGACAAAATATTAAAATAGCAACGGTCTCCAAAAGGAGCCACTGATCCGAAGTCAAATGTGTGCGTTTTCGATGATTTCCGATTTTACGATTTTCACGACATTTTTCGTAAAAAATCGTTTTCCGATCTCGCGACAAAAAAACTGGGAATTTTTCGAAATTTTTACGACTTTCATTTCGGAACTCAAGTAGTGCTAACAGGCCAGCATTGCAAGTGTTCGTGCCAGGACCCTTTACTCAGGGCAGCGGAAGGTGTCGCAATTACAGAAACCATTGACAGCTTACTACAGATTTCGCAACCAGCTGGAAGGCAGCGTCCCTTTAGTGGAGCATTCTTTATGTACTTGTTTTTATTGTGTACATTTGTTTTTGCGTTGATTTTGACCACATTTGTTCCTTTAATAAATGCGTGTTCGTGAGATTGGCTCTGATGAAAAGTGAACGGTGAAAACCCCACACAAAGACAAATCAATTCCTCTCCTCTATAAACTTCATTATAAACCGAAGCCAGCACTAGCACGTACCGAAAGACAAAGACTTTTTGGCGTGAAAGACAAAAATGCTTTCAAAATAGAATGAAAAGCCTAAAAGGAGCATGCTACATATTTAGTTATTTATTTATTATATCCGTACAGAGACGCGCCATAAGCATAAAACAAGCAAAACAGTAACATGAGTGAGCGCCGTATAATTAAATAGTGACCAGTCAGAGAACAAGAGTTGTGAGTTAACGAAAAAGAAGAAAAAAAGGCGAAGTGGGCCATTATGAGAAACTAAGCAGACATACCTCGGAATAAGCCCTGGCAATCAAATTAGAAAAGAAAAAGGAAACTTGAAAGCACGTAATAATAGAAAAAGATTGAAGTTTTCTTTAGTAAACTGAAATTTTGAGGCAGGCGTTAAACGTAGGTAAGCAGAAACATCTCCAGATAGCCGTAGACCAGTGCCTACGAAGAGTTATGTCCCAATACAGTCCTAAGGATAAGGCTATGTCAATTATTTATTTATTTATTTATTTATTATATGCGTACAGGGACGCGCCATAAGTATAAAACAAACAAAAAACAAGACAGTAACATGAGTGAGCGTCGTATAATAAATGTGACCAGTCAGAGAACAAGAGTTGTGAGTTAACGAAAAAGAAGAAAAAAAAAGGCGAAGTGGGCCATTATGAGAAACTAAGCAGACATACCCGAATAAGCCCTGGGAATCAAATTAGAAAAGAAAAAAAGAAAACTTGAAAGCACGTAATAATAGACAAAGATTGAAGTTTTCTTTAGTAAACTGAAATTTTAACGCAGGCATTAAACTTAGGTAAGCAGAACATCTCCAGATAGCCATAGACCAGGGCCTACGAAGAGTCATGTCCCAATACAGTCCTAAGGTTAAGGCTATGTCGGAGGGAAACAACTCGAAGCGCGGACTAAGTAGATATTTAGACATGAAACCTGAGGCCCTATAGTAGCCGTATGACTGCGATCACGCCGGGAGCTATAGGAGCTCCTAATCCTCAAATAATAGACAGCCAGAAAAATCTCCTTTAGGCGAGGTTGGAGCTAGATAAAATGTTGAGAAATAAAGGTCATTAAATATAGATGTCCGAAAGAAAGTAAATGAGATAATGTAAGAAACAAAATGGTTGTCTAAAGTTGATATTGAAGTTTATGGTATGTCATTCTGACTGCCACAAAAAATATTGTGCGCAGAACAGTATCTTCCTGCATTCCTCTGTTCTTAGGAAACAAAAGCGTTAGGCCAACCGCACCTTTTTCTCTTCAACAGAATAAAGAAAGAAGAAATCAAGCTTGAAAGTGAAACCAAAGTGAACGAAACCAGTCTACTAATAATATCTCAGTAAGTAATTAATTAAATGCAACAAAAAAAAACAAGATCGTCAGAATAAGTAGAGTTAGACCATCACAACAGAACAGCTAAAATCTTCCAGGAACGACTTCCGACGCGCAATATTAAGCAGCAAAAAAGCTATAGAGCACTCAACATCCATAGTCAAACCATCCAAATCCAGCGTTGCCCTCACCTGAACAAGCTAATAATAAACAATTCGCACAAAATCAATGATTCAAAAATTGGGAGTTCACCTCGCTATGTTATGAATGTTCCGGATTGGATCAAAGCGATTACCTTAGATCGAAAACTAGCTGTCGTTTTAGACTTGAATATTTCTATGGGAAGTTGCCGTAACCATCGCGAGCATCGATAAAATAGACAATTGTATAGACCAGAATGTTTGAATCTTCTGACGTTCAGAGTCTGAACTGCAAACCTGCCTGACCTAACGCTCACAGGGGCAAACCTCCAGTATTTACTGGGTACTAGTCTTACTTCTTTACGAAACATTCGGAAGCAGAAAACTAAGTCGGAGATCTCACGTCTAGCACGTAAAGGGAGCAACCCATACATACTCAGACGATCGTTATAGCTCGGGATAACTATTTTACTTGCATAACCACCCTATACCATAGCATACGAGTGAATGTTTGCTGCACCTTTTCAATTTGACGGATATGTTTCTGTAGACTCGGATTCCAAACCTGAGAGCAGTACTCCAGATGTGGCAAAACGAAAGACTTATACAGTCTTATCAGCACTGCCGCATCCGAACATTGACACTTCGGAATAAAACAAAAAGCGACGCGAAAGCTCTCTTGACTGAATAATCGAGATGTGCACTGAATTTGAGGCCTGAGTCATAAGCAACACCAAGATCTTTGACTAAATCATGCCTGGGAATTAGAACGTTTTCAATAAAATAATCACATCCGTGAGGGCTACCGATGTGAAATACCTTGCATTTCATCGGATTGAGGGGAATGTCCCATAGAGACGCCCACTCAGACAGTTTCCTGACCGCAATCTGAAGCGCAGACTGCACCAAAGAAGCGTTATCATCGTCGAAAACACCATAAATTTTAACGTCATCAGCAAACATTTTGACATGAACCTCAGGAGACGTTTTCAGATAGTGAGGTAAATCCAAAGTGTACAATAAAAACAAAAGAGGGGACAAAACACCTCCCTGAGGTACACCACTCGTGCATTCTAATCTTTCTGAAAAACATTGTTTAACTTTGACCGTCATATGCCTATTCAGAAGATAAGATTGAAGCCATTCCAGTAATTTACCTTCTACTCCGAAATTCTTCAATTTAAGAAGAAGTTTAGCATGACAGACACGATCAAAGGCTTTAGAAAAATCAAAATATATCACATCCACCAATTTGCCATCATTTAGAGCGACATTCCAGTCATAGAAACAATCAAGAAGATTAGTAGCAGTGGAGGCCCCAGGCAAAAAACCGTGTTGCTCTGAAGGAATTAGACTATGTTGTTCAAACCATTCCAACATCTTACGTTGAAGTATCCTTTCCATAATTTTGACAGGGGTTGGAGTAAGACTTATAGGCCTAAAATTGTCAACAGTATTGTCGCCAGCAGCTTTTGGTATGGCAACAATGATGGCCTCCTTCCACAAATGAGGTACCTCACCTAGTTGAAAAGATAGATTAAATACGTGAGAAAGAGGTTTGCTCAATGCTTTATAACATTTTTTATAGACAATGGGAGGAATCCCGTCAAAAGGTTCAGTAGTAGATGGTTTCAGCTTATTCAGCAGAACAGACACCTCATCAGGGTGAAAATATATCTCATCAAAAAAGCTTCGTGAAGAAGGTATACCCTCATGAAAGGTGATGTTGCCATCGCCAGAAATAGAGGTAGCTGGAGCGAAAACACTGTGAAAGTATTTTCCTAGAATTTCAGCTTTACTCTGATCATCACAGTAAAGTCTCCCAGCTTGATCTGAGATACTTGGAAACGAAACTTGGGATTTAAGCCTATGTCTAATGTGGTGATAAAGCTTCTTTGAAGAGGGTGCAGAGGCCAGGCGCTTTTCCCGACAGGAAACAAATTTAACGAGGTGGTGATTGAGATCCTGACAAACTTTTTTGTAAAGTTCACTAGAAAGTGGATCGTCAATTTGTTCAAAAAGACGCTGTTTTTGCGAAAGTAAATTCACAATGTGGTTCGGATACACCATTCGGGTGCCTAGGAACTCTGAAAGGCACGAATAAAGAAAGTCCTTCATAAAGAACCCTGCAAAATCGCTGGTAGACGTCAGAAACAGAACGATAATTATCAAATATTTCAAACCAGTCAATAGCAGACAAGTAAAGATTAAGGCTATCAAAATCAGTATTAAGAAAGTCTGGAGATGGTAGCAACGGAGGGCCTGTAATCCCCCCTAATTTGTCCGTGTTTATGCGAAAATGAACTACCGCGTGATCTGAGGTGGCTAAAGGAGGGAGAGTAGTAACGAAATCAATTAAAGAATCAGACGAAAGTACTAAATCCAAAATATTGCTCCCACACGTAGGTTGTGTTACGTGCTGCTTAAACCCAGAGCTCTCGAAGAAACCAAGGAAGGGCGAGGCATTACTACAAAGCGGTATAACGCGACACCAGTCAATGTTTAGATTAAAATCACCAACAATAATCGTATAAAGACGATCAGAGGCCAATGATGTTAGCACTCCAATCAGGTTATCATCATCATTCTTGAGAGAGTTAGGCGGGCGGTAGACCACAACAAAACGAAGTATTGTCGCTCCCGTCAAAGAAAATATATCCAGGCAAAGAATGTCAGATTTCAAGATACTACTATGATTAACCATTTTTGATGCTAAAGTGTTCTTGATGAGGCAGCATACGCCTCCCCCTCTTTTTCCACCACGATCACATCGGTACAAATAATAAGGTAGATTCGTAACAATTTCAGAGTCTTTTATTTTACCGGAGAGCCAGGACTCAGTCACGAAAACGATGTCAGGCTTTTTTGTGGAGAGAAAGTATTGTAAATGAAACAATTTGTTCACAAGACTACGGGAGTTGAGAAGAAAGCAAGAAAGGAATGACTGAGTACCATGCGAGCTTAGATGTTTCCCGGAACTTTCCTGGCAAGTTCCGAAACACGCCTCAGCTCCCCTATAGACCACCCACTCCTTTGATGACAGTCCTGCATTTCTCTCCTTAGCCTCCTGTCTCAGTTCGGCTTCCCGCTTCCGTTCATCTTCAGTCATACTTCGGCGTATGAATACGTTCCTGAAACCAGCACTGGGAAGGAGACGTGCGTTGGCCAAAGCTCTGCGCCAGAAGTACGTAGAGGGTAGCACGATCTTGACGAGCCGAGGCTTGTTCGGCCTAGGCCTACCCATCCTGAAAACTTCTGACGGCATGCACTCGAGATCCAGCGCGTCCATAAGTGAGCGGACTTTCCCCACAAGGTCATCATGACGCCTTGAAGGAGGTAACTGGTCGTCAGCTTCACCTAATCCATCGACCACAATGGTTTCTCACACGCTTCTCCTCCTCGTAAGCGCTATGTGTTCCAGCCTAATCTTTTCAGACAGCACCTCGAGAGCTTCAGCAACTATAGGGTCCGTTGTTCGATCGGCAATGAACTTGACGATATCATTAGCTGACAGTTTG